>CM076583.1:797782885-798331087 GCA_034641835.2 Pinus albicaulis
CAGAGGTCGTTCTGAAGGCATCGTGAGTCGGAATTGAGTGTCGAAAGTTGAAGCAGGTGCGTTTTGATGGGACGGAGCTAACCACATAGCTGGGGGAGCGGATTGGAGAGACGGAGAGCTCGCGGGGAGGTCTGAAATCATTTGCAGTGCCGACCCGAGTGACACGGCAGCACTTGGGCAGTTTTGTGCAGGATATTCCCGAGGTGAATTCTAGTGCTGTAAACGATTGTTGTGGGCTAGTTAATGATTGTCAAGCATTGTAAGCTTGGACAAAAAGTGACTTGCCCTGCCAAAGAGCAAAGGGGGTCTTTCGCTGGATTGGAACTTATACTCTATTTCGTATTTATGAAACATATTATCGGGCAGACCCATTATTAACTGGGAGTTGCCCCTCCCTTGTATGTATGGGCGTACACTGCGGATGTGATGATGATGTTCATGTTTTCCGCACATTGAAAGAACATTTGATTAACTAATTTAACAAGTGTTGCTAAAGGCGCAGTCTACATACTTGAGTATTACGAAAAGGAGAAGTACGGTAGTGCCGCACCCCGTCTATAGCACGGTTGAAAGGTCACCGAAGGTCTAGGGCGTGACAGGTTTCCTCGCCCCGCCGTGACGACAGTCGCCCAACTGTGCGAAATGTAAGGTTTCCATGTCCCTGCTCAATGGACACCGTCCAATTATACGCCCGCCGCGACGGGAACCGCCCCTGTAAGACCCACGAGCCGAGGACGACGACGGAAGGCGTTGGAAGCGTTCGGTGGACATGCGACGAACGACGGAAACCACGACGGAAGGTTAGACGGGCGCACCGACGGACGAAAACATCGTCCGGCTACTATGCAACGTTATCACGGTGACCGTGCGACGTTTAGGAGCGACGTGCATAAACGCGTCCAAAAATGGCCGTGTGTTGGCTTCGAGGTTTTATAGGCCGGCCGTGGTGGCAAGCCGACGTTAAGGAGGAAATGCCACGTCGTAACCAAGGCTTTATGGGCGTTTACTGGGTCGGCCTCATATGGGTCAAGCCCCACCCATGGAAGCAATGTTTGGGCAAAGGCACATACGAAAGGAGGACGTGCGATGGACGATAAAGGAAAGAAAGAAGGACATCAACATCTTGCTGATTCCACCATTGGAAAGCTAATGCTCGAGCCAGAGCGAAGGTCGAGGGTGGAGGGCGAAGCCGCAGCAGGGAAACGGAGTCCGGGTCGAGTCGGGTAAAAACCCGTTCGGCGTTCACCCGCAGGTCGAGTCGGGTTCCTTCCGCAGGGCGCGTGCGGTGCAGTGTTTAGTGCATGGTCGAGTCGGGTTCCTTCCGCAGGACGCATGGAGAACAGTGTTCAGGGCGGGCGCGTTCAGGTCGAGTCGGGTTCGTGCAGCGCGCCCGCGTTCCGGACGCGCGGAACAGTGTTTGAAGGCGCGGAGTTCGTTCAACAGGGTCGGGTCGGGTCGAACGCGTTCAGGAAACGCGTGCAGACCGTGACCCCGGTGACCCGCGTGCGGAAACGCGTTCAGGGTGCCGAGGGCGTCTGTGACCCGAGTGACCCACTCGAACCAGAATTCGCGCAGACTTCAGAAACATGTTCTGAAAGGGAATTTGGGGGTTCCTTTGGATTTTTTGCACTGTTGGGAAGCTGTTAAGGCTAGACCCAGGTACAAGCACATTTGGCAAGAAGCATAAATGGTTTATGGAGGCTTGGCTGTATAGTTATTGCAGATCGTACATATTTATTGAAGCATAATACTGGGCAGACTTATTAACGGGATTTGCCCCTCCCTTGAATGTATGGGCGTTCATGTGGTTTGATATTGATGTTTGTTGCTGTTTTATTTCCGCACAAGAGCACTTTGGAAGATTAGTTAAACAAGTGTTGAGTTAGGCGTAGTCTACTTATTGAGTATTTGAAAAGAGAAAAATAAGGTAGTGCCGCACCCGTCTATAGAGTGGCTGGGAGACTACCGCAGGTATAAGGGTGTGACAGTTGGTATCAGAGCTACACTTTTGTGGATTTTATTATTATTATTATTGAGTAGGGATACCGTTGCAGTGTTGCAGGTGGTATTGAATCTTGATGGATGAGTTTGTTTAATTGGAAATGAACTTCAAAGAAATTAAAGAGAAGTCGAAGGAAGTGGAAAAGGAGTTTGATGAGGCGAGTCGGACCATTGATACATTGTGCAAGAGGAGGACATCTGGCATGAGAAAAGATAAAATGTTTCGACTTATGAAGAAAGTGAGAATTCTCCAAGCAGAAATGGACAAGGTGGAAGAAGAGCGAAGGAAGTTACTTGATAAGCTTCTCAAGCTTAGAGACCTTGGAAAGATGAAGCATGGTGGCATGAAGCCCACTGTGGCCGAACCAAAGGATACAGTGACTAATTCTTTAGGATTTTGTGCAAATGAGTATTAGTGATTATGTGACATCTACTTCTCTATCTTACTAATGGTGGGTAAGGTGGGACCTTACAAAGACTTCTTCATTCTCCTTTGCTAGACTGCTCTCCACTTCTTCTTTTATTCTTGTAGCTTCACATGTTTCGACCTTAAGAATATTGATGTCTGATTTTAGTTTCAAGATTTCTTCATCCTTTTCGTCTAGTTGGCATATCATGGTGTTTCTCTCCTTTTCCGCTTCATTAACTTTTCCTTCTATGAATGCCAAAGTTTCCATCACCTTCTCAGCTCCTTGCGCTTGTTTCCTTGCTTCTTCTAGTTGAGATCTAAGAGAGGAGCCCTCTTCCTTGTATTGACCAATCTCTGCTTCAAGATTGTTCAAGCTCTTAAGTCTTTGTTCAAGGTGGCTTGACAAAGTTTCTTCCCTTTTCTTTGCCTTATCTAATTGCTTTGTCATAGATATGACTTATTCATGATGCTTTCTTTTATTTTGATGAAATTCCTCTTTAAGTTTGGCGAGCTCCTCATCTCTTTCTTGTACATAAAGCTTGACAAAGTCAACTTCCTTCCTTGTCTTGTCTTGGTTACTATCTTGTGCTTTCTTCTTAAGTTCCTCATTTTCATTTTTCAAACTATTAATCTCTTCCATGGAATCCATATGTTTATTCAAGAGATCTTCTTCAAAGTCTTCTTTGTTCTCTTCATCTTCTAGGTATTCTTTAGCTTTGTTGTCATCTCTCTTATCTTCAGCTTCCTTGATGGATTCTGGACTTCTTTCTTGTTTTCCATCATCTTCTTGACTAGAGATCATTGTCAATGCTCCTTTTGAGTGAAGATCATGAAGTTTGTCCCATATGACTTTCGCTGACAAACATTTTTCAAAATTGGCCTTCACAGAATTTGGTAACCCATTCAATATTGCCTTCATTGCTCTTGTATTGTACTCCTTGGATTCTTTGTCCATCGTGTCATTAGTAATCACTGATTTCCAAACTTCAATTCCTTGAGTCTTCAAGAAATTCCTCATTCTTGCCTCCCATATATCAAAATTTCCATTGAACAATGGAGCCTTCAAAAATTGATTGACTTCAATTTCGATGGTTGAGGAAGACACATCTTTAGGAGGATTGGAGAATTTCTTCCTTGGCTTTTCCATTTGTGTCATAATGATCAACCTTCAAGCTGTTAGGCTTTGAGTGAAGGTACTGGCTCTAAAACCAATTGTTGGAAATACTAAGAGGGGGGTGAATCAGTATTTCTTTTCAATTTCTAATTTTACCAGTTAGATCACTTATATTTAGAACACAAAATGAACAATGATGGAATAGAAACTTTTATTAATTTATTATTTAGAATAATTAAAGTAAAATAATGTTATTGGGCTCCAACCCTAGATGAAGACTCCAATATTCCAGGCTGCAACTTGTATTATGCCAAGCACCGACTTGGTCTTTCCAAGGCTCCAACCTTGTCAATTCTGAGGCACCAACCTCAAGGGCTCCAACCCTATATCTAGTACAGGCTCCAACCTGGTCTCTTGGGGACTCCTATCCTCTAGGGCTCCAACCCTCAGCTTCAATTCATCAAGATATGTTTGATAATTCTTCACGACTCCCAATATCTTCTTCAATGAGCCCTACCAATCTCTTCAGCAATGTCTTCTCCAAATCACTTCATCCATGACAACCTTTTCTTATCATGAAGGTGTCACCACTGCTCTTCATGATACCCAACCAAAGATCTCCAAAGTCACCTCATGATTTCTTCAACACATCATGGTCTCCAATGGTGTCTCAACATTAGCTTCTACAAGTGTCTTTAGATGACTTCAATAATGCCTCAAAAGTGTCTTCAATAAATTGCTGAATTTGTGCACCAGGTCTTCCAAACAACTTTCTTCAAGTTGCTCAAAGGGGTCTACAATAATGTTGCTCAAGAGGGCCAAGAGATAGGCTCCAAAGATTTCTTCACAAGTCTTCTTCAAGTCAACTCAAGCATTCATTGTTCAAGCCTTCAATTCCTTGACAAGGCCACATGTTCTTTACACCTCCAGATTCTTCACTATTGAAGGCTCACAAGTTCTTCACTATTCAACACTTGCTCTCAAATGATCCTTGTAATTTGTATCAGAGATATCAATGGGCTGCTTCCAAGTCTTCTCCTTAATACTTCAACACCTAATCTGAGCTAAAAACTGAGCCTCTCAAGTGACTGTAAAAAATTCGAGAATATAATGCATAAGTATCCACAGGTTCAAAGGATAGGTGACAGTTATTTGAGCTGCTACAAGTGAACAAAATTCAAGTAATAGTCGACTGCTATCACAGATTGGAGCCTTAAATGAGCTCCTACAGGTGGCAATGTAATTCGAGGTATGGTGTAATTATTTACAGATTTGCTGAGATATGTTAAGACAATTCTATGTGCCAAAAACTGAACTGTTATAGGTGACTGTCCCTCCTTATTAGACCGAGTTCTAGTTCAAATGTGATTTTCTTGAAATCTGCAATTATTGGACTTGTGATCTGAGCTATAAGTGTTCAATGTTTATCACAGGTCCTCTGCAAATGATTCGAGATCTTAACAGGAGTAATCCAAGCCTCAATAAGTGTGTTTTTGTCCAAGCCCAACACTCCACAGATTCAAGTTTCTACACCTTCACACCATGTCCGAGGTTTTTCTGAGATAAGTTTGAGCTCTCAAAAGGATACATGTCACAAATTCGAGCTACAAGAGAGTAACTCTAGTTGCCTTGCAAATCTGCACATTAATTTCGAGCTTCTTCAACAATCAAGCCTTCAATGATTTGCAGTTTAAGCTTGTCTCCTATTCTATTCAGGATCTGACCTGTAATGGAATATAGAACTTTTAATAGAATTAGCCCAAAACACCCAAACAGTGATCTCATAGTCTTCCTCGACCTCCTATTATATTTCTCTAATTTTCTCTGAATTGATCACCAAAATTTTATGGGTAGAATGAGGAGTACGAATTTATATTTATACTCATTTTTCATTTTGACGAAGGGACACATCCCTTGGCCATGAGGCATGAGCCTACATAAGTCGGCTTAGGTCGGCTCACTTGACAAAAATTTACCTTAAACTTGAAAAATCAATAACTTTCAAACCACTTGGATTTTCGGGCTGAGTAATAGCTCGTTGGAAAGGAAAAATTATACTCTTCAAGATGGTGTAGGTTTCATTAAGGATTTCTGCCTCTAAGGTAGTAAAATATATTTTTTAATGTGACTGATTATTTATGAGTGCAGAAATGAAGGCAGGGAAGAATGTCTTTGAGTGTAGGGCCTCATGGTTTGATTTCTTCGTTGATTGTCTTCACAATCATGCCCTAGCCTTCTTCAACATAGGGTCACCATCATCATGTCCTTGCCTTCTTCAACATAGGGTCATTAGGTCATTTGTCCTTAAGATAGTGCAGAGATATTGCATCAACCAAATGCAGCATCATTATGTACTTTTCATCATAAGGACATCAAGCTTCACATCATTGGAGATTTGTCATGTCATCATCAAATTATCGAAGGTAGAACATGTAATCATGTAGTGTTATCATCAAGATCATTGGAGGTAGGACATATCATCGTGTGTATGTCTTATAGTCCTTCATCAAGTGCAGTGATATGGTAGTCTTCCATTATGATCATCAAGATACATGATTGACACTTCGTTTGTGTCTTGACATTTTAAACAAGAGTTGTAATCACTTGTAATCATCCTCTGGCATCTTCAAGAATATTTTCCATCTCGGTCAATCCCGGTCACTGACATCAACTATTGAAATCAATGACAACCTATATTAACAACTACCTACATAAGTGTTTTTTGTGCTTTTACACCTCCCCATGCTATCCCTACACTTGCCACCGACATAATAGTATTACAAGAGGTTGCATATTATTTAACTACAAGATTGTCTAAGACCTTGGTTAAAGGTAAGAAAGGAAACTGGCCTATTTTCCCACTACACATTATAGCATACACAATCCATAATTTCAAATAATTTGAAGCAGAAGTCGAAGACCTGCTACAATTCCATTTTGTTGATTTGAGATTTCACATATATGACCCAAGAGGTGTTCATAGGCACATTGTAAACCAATCAAATTGAAGTGGGCTTATGTTTATTTTAAAGAATATGAGCAAGAAGCAATCAAAAACTTCTATAATGCTACCAAAGCAGAGGAAACTGTACATAATGAAGATGAGTCAAAACAATCAGACAATGATACCCAAGATATCTTGAGCCTTGAAGTAATAAAAGCCTTACTCAAAAGGAAACAAGGAAAAGAATCCAATAAAGAGAAGCGAAAGAAGAAAAATACCATCGAGCAGGAAGCCCAACAAAATAAGCAATAAGAGGAGGAAACCATAAATAAACATGAAGAGGAGAAAAGGAGGAAAGAAGCCTTGAAGAAGAATAATGTAGAAGTTTCTAGGAAGAAGAAGGAAGAGGAAATGAAAAAGAAAAGGCAAGAGGAAGAAGAGCTCAAAATAAAAGCAGAAGAAGAACAACACAAAAAATAACAAGAACAAGAAAAGGCCAAGGAGGAGCAGAGAGAGAGAAGAGGAACAAAGAAAGGAAGAGGAAGAAGAGAGAAAGAGTAAATAAGAGAGGGAAGACAAAAGGAAACAATACGATCTTTCAAGGAAAATTGAACAAGAGAGAAAAGCAACAAAGGATCAGTAATCAAAAGCTTCAGAAATGCAGTTAGATATGCCTCCTTTGGAAATATCGCCATCCACTCCAATTACTGGTGGAAATTTCCCACTACAAAAATTTGGCATCCCATAAGAGAAAGAAGTGTAATTATTGGACCTCACTGGGCATTCACCTTTGACCACGTTCAATGTAAAATCATGCAGGAAAGGCAAAAGTGCTATGCCAATAATCCAGATAAGCCCATATCGGTGGTCACAAAAAAGGAAATTGTCATGAATACCACCATGAACCCAGAGATGATGGCCTCAGCTGGAATCACTTTGGTGAATACCACAATGCTAAACATGAGCTTGATAATGAAGCAAAATGTAGAATTAAAGACAAAGTTTGTTTCCTCTCAACGAAGGGTTGTGTGAGTGCAGGGTGAGAAACAAGCCTTGCTCACTTCTACTCCCAGGTTAAAGGCTTACATGCATCCATCTCAGGTGAATCATAGTTATCAAAGGCAATGGACTTTGTTTATGATGAAAATATAACCTTGCGTAAAGTCATGGCCCCATTCCCTAACATGAAAAAATAATAAAAGGAAAGGGGAATGTTGATGAAAGTAGCCACAACAACAATTGAACATATATGTTGATGATATGATCGATACCCTGATGCACCTGAATAACTTCCAAGGAAATATTGGATCACAACATGAAATGAAAAAGTGGTTGTGCGCATCAACATGCAATCACATGATAAATTAGTAAAGATATGGGCAAAGTGATAGCATCACACAGACATTTACTTAGCCCACTAGAGTCTCTTGTTGAATCACACAAGATTCCTTCTATTGGCACAGTAGGTGAAACCAGAACAAAGAAGGCGGTAAAACAATAGATTCAAGAATTCTTAGAACCTATCAAGCAAGCCGCCACAAGGGATGATTTGGAAGTTACAAACGAGGTGGCCACTTAGTACGTGGTTGAACCTGTGAGGCTATACTCTAAATTTGTGACTCTATCAAACCAGATAAAATTAAAGAATCCCACCCTAGTACTGGATGCGCTAGAGTTCCTACAAAGACATGGGGATGCGTTACAACACCAAATTTTGACTCTTACAAGATAGTACAAGCTCTAGCAGACATATTTGTTTCAAGAATTGCAACTTGATTTTCTAGACCTTTCTATTGCTATATTAGTTTATTAGCATTGTTTGCATTCTTAATATTGATGTAAATAGTATTTTGTTGAGAGTTCACTAGATCATAGAATAGGAAAAGTCATGTGTAATATGAAAAGTCATTGAGGGTAGGTGAAAGTTCATAGAAGGTGAGAGGTCACCTTATCTTCTATAAATATACACTCATGGCTCAATGTAATGGAATTTTAATTTTGAACTAAATTGGTGCATATTGTTTGAGAGCTAATATACCTTTGTGAATGCAAGTGGTGATTTTTCACTTCCACTTATGGATGTCATGGAATTTTCATATGATGATGTTATGAGTATTTCAACTTTTGAAGCTCTTCGAGCGTAAATATGAAATTATCTCATGTGTCATCAATCATTGTAGGATTTCTCTTGCGATGATCAGATGGTATGTGTTGTGCTTATTTTATTCTTGTGTCACTGGATTATTTTATTGAATTGAGCATATATCATGTATTGAATTGTGCACTTTTACATGCTTTCATGAGATTGTTGGTAATGAACTTGTTGGTGATCAATGAGCTCTATTTGATCATCTACTTCAAATGTAGACTTTTCATATTGGTTTTCCTTACTGATCCTTGATTATTCAAGTCCACAAGTGTTCGACATACGCTCATCTATTCACACTTAGTAGATTGTGTTAGGTACCTTGGGGTCCATTTTCATCATTTATGGATCCCATCACATCTATTAATGATATACCTCAATGACCAATGATTCGGTGGTTTCTACCATGCTCGACATCGACTCATCTATTCACATGATGTAAATTCATACCATCGGGGTTGAGACAAATACCTTGGGTTTGGGGACATTTCACTTTTATATGACACCCCTCCTAAGCTATGATGGAGTATGTACCATATCATGTACTTTGAGGACCATTATGGGGCACCTTCCTTATACGTATCTAATGTTCTACTGATATCTATTGTGACATAGATCCACAATGTATTTTATGGTGTTTATGATCTCTCTTTTATGTCATTGATATATTCTTCCTTCATGGCTATTCATTTAGCATTTAATGTCATGAATATGCAATATATAGTTTTGGTGACCATGTTCAATTATTTCTTATGCCATGCATGGATATTCCCACCTAGAGGATGATCTACATATGATTGAGCCTTGGTTTTTTAGACAACTACTAACTAGTTCCTTGCTTCTTGAATCCTTCCTTGCATTTTTCCTAGACCACCAAATCATAATGCATTTTGGCCATCACTTTCTCTTTTGACATCATACATTAAGGGGTGTTTGTTATCAACTTATTTTTCACCTTAGTGTTGGATAAGAACCTACCTTTAACTCACACTAGTTGAGGGTTAGATGCCTCTTCCATATCCTTGGAAGAATTCACTTTCAAAACTCGTCTCACCTTGTCCTTAGAAACTTAGTATGGCGTCACTACCTGTCAATTACAATGGATTGATGCAACTCTTTACATAACAAGTTGAGTTAAGCAAAGGGGCGATGAAGGGTCAATTCTTATAGTATGGGGCTTCCCAAGATTATCAACTTGAACTAGGATAATATGGCCTATAAAATGGGTCAATAATTGAATCCTTTATCCTAAATTCCCTTGTCCCTAAGTGTCTATATTCATCCTCCCAAATCTATGAGAATCCTATATAATGAGGCCCTTCTAGGGGGAGGGGAGATAGAAAAATATTGACGGTATTATCCCTATGCTAGTGGAATTCTCAGGACCACTTCCTTGTATTATTGTGGTGAGCTCTATCATAGCAAGCCAAGGAGGATAAAGAGTCAAGGAATTTGGAAAGGACTTGTACAAAACCAAGGTATATTTAAACTATACATTTTTTAATGAAGAATTTATGAAGAATTTTCCCCAATGTGTATCCCTTAATGTATGATTTAATATTAGATTTGAGTATTTTCTTATTAGATCTATCTTTAACACTACATATTTCCTTAGAAAGAGGATTTTTATTGTATTGCTTGTGATGTGTGCACGTTACTCATTTTAGTGATGGAAACAAGATCTCTAGGAGTTGGAGAGAGATTTTCTAAAGCTAGTCTTATTAGAGTCTCACAACATCAAGTGAAGGGCAAAAGGTGTGCACTTCCTATTCTTCTCTTTTCACATATGCAATGTATCTTGTATGGTATATCTGGGAGAATCTTGCATGTTGTTTACCCCACTGTCTGGTCGATATAAGAGAAAGATCTGTGAAGAAATAACTCCTTTGCCAAAGGGAAATTTTAGGAAAACACAATGTCGTTAGAATAAAGTAGAAGAGTTATGAATATACCAGTGAGTGTGGGGACCAACACAACCGTGCATCTTCCAAACACTCTTATAACTTGTCAATGTATATGCCAAAAAGGTTAGAGGATAAGAGACACCCTTAGTTGACTCTGATATTGCATTTAATTTTTTCTTACTAGCCCTCAGTGGTACTAAACTTGGCAATGACATTTTTGTGCAACCTGGTCACAACCCTCAACTCAAGAGGAACCATTATCTCTTCCAACCTCTTCCACAGTTTTTTCCTAAGAACAATGTCAAAAGTTTTTCTAAAGCTAATGAAACAACAGAAGAGATCAATTTTATTATTGTGACATTCCTCTATAATGATCCTGAGAGTAGCAATGTGGTTCTTAATTGAATGATATCTCTTAAGGGACACCAGTTTGGCCTTTAGTTGTTTTACCATAGATTTATGACCATAGGCTAATCTTCTTTTCCCAAATAATTCTATACAGCTTGGCTAAAATGTGACTAATCATAATGATCCTATAATTAGTGAGAATGTCTTTATCCCTACTTTTAAATATAAGCACGATGAGGCTCTTTGTCCAACCCTTAGAAAAGTCTTGCCTCACTCACAAATTGAAAATGTTTTATATGTGAGAAAGAAAGATATACCCTTCCATTTTAAAAATTTCAACGCATTATAACCTTCAATGCCCTTAACTTTCTTATTAGAGAGCCATCTAACCTCAAACCAAATGTTTTTCAAAAAAATATCTATCTTCTATTAAAATATTTAAAATATATATATAATTCATGAACGTTACAACACTCCCAAGAAACCCCCTTTCTTGAAGGGTCTCGGCTCTTGCTGAATCATAAGCACTAATATATCTGATTTGCAGGCTGTTGGATATATCCTGGTGTTATATTGGCAACCATGAAGATTGATCCCCTAGATTACTCTAAAAAATTACCGATTCACCATATGTAAAAAAAATAAAAATAAAAATATTTAAAATAATTATATATATATAATTCATGAACGTTACAACACTCCCAAGAAATAATGACAGGTTGTGTGTTTTGCTTTCTGTCTCACATGTGATGATATGGCCAATGACATTTGCTTTTGGTCGTGATTCAATATCGAATCCAATAGGTCACTTGGATCCAGCACACGCATTTCGAAGGCTAAATTCCTACCCCGCCTGGAAAAATATGGTGTTCGAACGCTTTATGCCAACTTTTACTTTTGATTTCTGGTTGGCCAATCGATTCGCAAAGCTCTTACACTTTAATCGTCAGCTCGATATAAGTGAAATGTTATGTTATCACTATCGATTGTACATTTTAGAATATTTTGGAAAAAATGATTACAAGAATATGGAGCAAAAGTGACTTGATTTTATTATAGACTTTTTTCAGTTTAAATAAGAGGTAAAGTAAAGTGTTTTTTTAAAACGAAAAAGCATTGTGTTTTGTATTACATCAAAACTAGTACATGTAATCTTGGACCATAAACCAATATTAGTATCCATGGACCATAAACCTATATTAGTATGCCAGACAAGACACCATGACTTTGTTGAAGCAACTGAATATGGATTAATTCTCTTTCTCACATACATGGTTTGAAAAAAAATGAAATTATATTTATTGATATGTGAAGATGAAAGATAAAGTTTTTTCTTTATATTTATATATATATTATTTTTAATATAAAATTGAAAAAATTAAAAATATCACAAAAGTAATAACAATAACTTAAATATAATATATTTTTTAAATAAAAATTTCAAGAAAAACAAAAAAATGATATTATTTGGAATTTATTGTTAAAAAAAATTATATGAAAATTTAAAATATTTTGAAATAAAATTTTGAAGGAAAAATTAAAAAATCCATATTATTTGGACTTAGTTTTGTATTATGAAAAAACAAAAAAAGTTTATCAATAAATAAACTGGTTTTCAAGTTCTTAGGATTATCATTTACTAATTATTATTAAATATTGAAAATATTTAATTAATTAATATTTTTTAAGATTTAGTAATAGAAATAATAAAACAACTATAGTACTAACTAATATTAATAAATTAAGAACTATTATTAAACATTGAAAAAGACTTAATTAATTTAAATTATTCATTAATTTACAATTATTTTTTTAAGAATAATATAATAACATTAAATAATAATTAATATTAATAATTCATCACAATAAATTGAATATTAATAGTTTAACCAATTCTTTCAGAAAGATCACAATATCATTTGGAGTGCTGACCTATTTTGAACTACATTGGGTAATTCATCATCAGTGGCAAAGTCTTGATGATGAACTGCAAGTAAGGATAGACCATTTAGAAAAGATTTGGGTAGTTCATCATTCGTAGCAAAGTCCTGATGATGAGCTACATTGGGTAGTTCGAAAAGCGTCAGCCCTCCAAATGATATTGAGATTTTTCACGAAGAATTGGTTGAACAATTATGGATACAAAAGTTTACATTCTTAATATTAATAAATTAATAATTATATAAATAATTAATATTCATTACTTTAATAGTTATTATTATGAATTTTATGGATTTTATTCAAAAACTTTAATAATGATTACTATTAAAAATCTCTATAAGAAATATTAAGAAAGATTATTAGTTTATTAGTAATTCTGAAAAAAAATAAAAATTATTATTATTATTAATTATTATTATTAATAATATCATTAACAATTATTGTTAATAAATTACTTCTTCAAATAAATTATAATGAATTAATTAAAAAAAAATTGCCTAATTTAGGTTTTATCTCTTCTCTACACTTTTTTTCAATCATTCAATCGAAAATAGTCCTGAAGATGGATTCCCGTCGGGACTAAATCAGCTCGACATATTTCTTCTTATAACACTGTGGATAATCCAGATCATTCTTCTCCAAATAAATAAATTACTTATTTATTTAAGTTTTTTTAGGTTACTTTTAAAGACACTTGAATTTGCTTTCCTTAAACAATGTGTGCATTTTTAAACAACTATATACCATTAAGGTTAAAAATGGCTTTTGAAAACAAGCTCAAAGACACTCTTCCACAGAGAATCCCCATTTATAATTTTATATTTAGTTAATTTCTCTATATCTTTCCACAAGTGTTGAGCATATAAGCAATGTCTAAAGGAATGTTATTGAATCTAATTCCTTCTTACATAACATATAGATACTAAGGCCTTGTCTAACTTTTTGTAGACAATCCCAACTTACCTTATTCTGTAATGCTAGTAAAAGGAAAAATCATGTTTTCTTAAAATATCGTTTTCTTTAGGCTTTGTTTTTTAGGTTTAAGACTATCACCATAGATTATATGATTAAGAATATAAACCCCTTTACAATGTATATGATTTATCAAGTCTTGATTTAAGAAAATTTGATTTGCACACTCCAAAATAGGATTTGATTCTATCCTTACATTTTCCCATCACTAACTTTCCAAGTTAAAGAATTTCCAATCATAGGAAAAGCTAACAATATAATTTTCTAATAATTCGAAACATTCTTTATAGATTTATAATGGGGGCATTATCCAATTCAATAATGTAACAAGGTAATGTAGTTCTAAATTATTATCTTTTTGCATAGGTTGTCCTTTAAAAGAAGGTTTTAGAGGCTCTTTGAAACTAGAGACCTCCCAAATACATGACTCTATTTTAATCACACCTCCCTTTGTTTTTTGGCAAGGCAATAGCCTTCTATCTGGCTTAAGGGATACAAGTATTATCTCCTTTCCCACCCCATTAGAAATTGAAACAAATCATATTTATTTTTATTTAAAATACATTTGCAAAACTAATTACACACCAAAAAATAGAATGATATTGATCTCCTATTAAATTGTAGATAAGACGCGTCCACCTACATTTTTTATCACATTCATGAGTGGAGGAGATGTAAGAAATTAATTAGGACATCACAAGCCCCAACTTTTGCTCCTAGTTCTCAACAATTTAAGTCCCATAATCACATTCCCTAGGTTCATACAATGTAGTCCATGCAACCAAAGAATATTCAACATCCTGGTAATAAAAAGAAGAATAACAAGAAAAATAATAATTCTAAGAATGCTTAAGAGACACAAAAAACCCAAGCCAATGCAAGTGGGGGTGCAAATGACAAGAAACATAAGGTGAAATTCCCTTGCAAAATTTTTCACGGAGACCATTTCACTCATGAGTTCCACATATAGATGAGATTTGTCACTTTTCAATAATGTCCCACTACTCATCAACATGTTGTTTTGACCAAACATTTCCTTTCCCAACAAAAACAAATGGTTTCATATTACCCTCCTCTTCTCCTTGGGGGCATGGGAGGGCTAAATACCCAAGGAGGCCCATCACACATTGTTATGTGCAATGAGGCAATGAACTTGACTATGAGAGAAAAAAACAATGACACTCTAGAGAGTAGTTATTTTTCTAAGGACCCATTCATCCCCAATCAATCCAATGGACCTCTCATGATAGATAAGCCTTTGAAAATAGTGGTTCACCCACCTAAGGTTGTTATCCATTGGTTAACACACAATCCTAATGCTAGGGCTACCCAAAAATAAAGTATTATTGAGGATTTGGCCTAGGCCACATGTGTCATGTTTTCTTTGAAGGTTTTGAAACTTGTCCTATGCAACACAAAGCCTTGTTGACTACTATTGGAAGGGTTAACCCCCATTACATTTGAAATTTATGCAAGTCCACATAGGTTATCTCGTCAGGTTTCCTTTTAGATCTTTTCCATGTCCTTAATATGGATATTTACCACACTCTTGTGGATGAGGTACCATCTACTTGTATCATGGCCTCGTCATGCTAGAAATTTATTAGTTCTTTGATACTTTTTTAGTTGATAACCACATTCCAACACTTTAAGGGACATACCTTTTTACCTAACATATTTTTCCCTTCATTTTCCATTAATCTTGGGGGGAAAACCATCATCGTTGATGTGGAGGGAGTTGATGCCCTACTTGAATACAATCTACTCCTTGGACATAGTTAGTTCTATTTTATGATTTTTTTCATGTCCTCGGAATTTCACATTTGTTTCTTTACTCATTAAGGCAATATAGTTACAATTTATCAACTTTCTTACTGCACCATGAATAGGACAACTGTTATGGGCACCATGGTGCCATTTTTCGATGCTAACCCTTCAAGATATGTGAATTTCGATGTATGTATGTTCAAGAGATTCTCATTAATGGGAATTTTTCCAATGCCACCACCCAATATTCTTGCTACCATTATTTCTCCCATGCACATGGTCTTTCCCATCACCAATATATCTCATCAATCCATTCACACGTAGGTGATTCCATCTCCTTCAGATGTAGACTCATATGGTGAGAACATACCGCTTCTAGTAAAATAAATAGCCTCTCTAGTGGTCTCGTAAAATATCCTTGCAAAATTTGTCAAGGGGACCATTTCACTCATGAGTTCCACACACAGATGAGATTCGTCCCTTTTTTAACAATGTACCACCACTCAACAACATGTTGTTTTGACAAAACATTTCCTTTCCCAACAAAAACAAATGGTTTTATATTACCCTCCTCTTCTCCTTGGGGGCATGGGAGGGCTAAATACCCAAGGAGGCCCATCACACATTTTTATGTGCAATTAGGCAATGAACTTGACTATGAGATCAAAAAACAACGACACTCTAGAGAGCAGTTATTTTTCTAAGGATCGAGTCATCCCAACTCAATAAAATGGACCTCTCATGATAGATAAGCCTTTGAAAATAGTGGTTCACCAACTTAAGGGTGTTATCCATTATTTAACTCACAGTCCTATGCTAGGGCTACCCAAAACTAAAGTATTATTTAGGATTTATCCTAGGCCCCATGTGTCATGTTTGCTTTGAAGGTTTTGAAAGGTGTCCTATGCAACACAAAGCCTTGTTGACTACTATTTGAGGGGTTAATCAACATTACATTTGAAATTTATGCAATTCCACATAGGCTATGTTATCGGGTGGCATTTTAGATCTTTTCCATGTCCTTAATATGGATATTTATAACACTCTTGTGGATGAGGTACCATCTACTTGTATCATGGCCTCGTCATGCTAGAAAGTTACTAGTTCTTTAATACTTGTTTAGTTGATAACCACGCTCGAGGACTTTAAGGGACATACCTTTTTACCTAAAGTTTTTTTCCCTGCATTTTCCGTTATTCTTGGGGAAAAACCATCAATGTTGATGTGGAGGCAGTTGATTCCCTACTTGAATACAATATACTCCTTAGACATAATTAGTTCCATGCTATGATTGTTTCCATGTCCTCGACATTTCACATCCTTTGATTTACTCATTAAGGCAAGATAGTTACTATTTATCAACTTTCTTACTGCACCATGAATGGGAAACTTCTATGGGCACCATGGTGCCATTTGTCGATGGAAACCCTTCAAGATATGTGAATGTCAATGAAGGTATGTTCAAAATATTTTCATTAATGGGAATTTTTCCAGTGCCACCACCCAATATTCTTGCTACCACTATTTCTCCCATGCACATGGTCATTCCCATCACCAATGGATCCCATCAATCCATTAACACTTAGGTGGTGCCATCTCCTTCACATGTAGACTCGTATGGTGAGAACATACTGCTTCAAGTAAAATAAATAGCCTCTCTAGTGGTATAGTCAACACTTATTGACATTAATTGTAAACTCCATCCCAATAAGGAATATGATCAAGATGTTTTTCCCAGATAAATATCACTCCACCTATTCCACATGACTCCCTCAATGTCAATTTCCCTTCATAATTGGCTATCTTAAAGGTTATCTTTTCAATTAATTAACCAAGGGAGGATGTGCTTCATGATGCCTCTATTATCATTAATTTTGGAAATGGTGGAGATTAGAAAACAAAATCTTGAATCATGCCAAGGGGAATTTCCTAGGCCATTCAATGAAGTGTCACCTTTTGACCAAGTCAAATCTTAGATCTCTAGTATCAAACTTGCTACTCAATTTTCCAATCCAAATCGTCCCATCAACAAGTTTCATGTACCTCCATTTTCCTCTTATATCCATCATCAAGGAATTATACTAGATCATGAGACCATTCACTCTTTATGTCCTTGGGTAGTTCCTGATAATGATATGATTCTAGGCTTTCACTAAAATCATCAACCTTTGGGAATATGGCGATTCAACTCTATGCAATGTGGCCTCAACATGATATGCCATATAATGCTAAGAACAAGCCATGAGTTCATACACATCCATAGGAATCCTTGACCTATGTTTGGTCGTGGACACTACATAACGTAACCTATTAGACTATGTTGTGCCTTGTACATATGTATTTTAATTTTTTTTAGTGTAAGATGTGAGCACTTTTTATATTTCTATGTGGATTGTTTTGGTTTGATGTTTATCATGCTTAGTGCTTGATTTGCATTTTTCAATCATATATGGTTGGTTTTTCATAGGCACACAATGGTCAAATCAAGAGCATATATAAGCTAGTCTTCTAGTTATGTTGACATTTCTCACAATAATTGAGCATTTATACAAGCATGCATGTCCACAAAACATGGATTTTGAATCACATCATTTTGAAATCATAAGTACGAATTGAAATCGACATATATAGTATTTTATATCCAAAAATTCAAGAAAAGTATAAAATCCAAAAAATACATTTTCCTATTGTTACCCAATCAATTTTTTATTTCTTTCACTGTGTGATTTTTTTCACTAGTCTTTCTGGATGGTTTTTACAATAGGATGATATTTGTATTACAACATTTACTAGATCATAGGTGTTTTTTTCTTGATCTTGACATGTACAGGTAGTTTTTTCCTTACCATACACATTGCGTCATTAATTGTATACATCATTTTCATTGCACCTTAAGTCTATCCTACCAATTTGTTCCATTAGCCTCTCTTTCTTGTAAAATGTAACTTGTGCAATGGAGCCTATCTCTTCATGGATTCCCTAGAATAGCACCCACTTTCCATTTTGGTGTCCATGATATATTTTTTTATAGGCTTAGGAATCCTCCTACATATTTTCCATGACTTAAATTGAGCCTCATATCTCTCACTTCTACTAGATTCTAATTATACCCCAAGGAGGATCAACTATTGTGGGTTGGATTTCCAGCTATTTTGCAGGGGTTGAGAAGTAGTGTTTTGTCGAGAATTTTGTTGATTTCTATAGCATCGGGAAGTGTTCTAAGTCTCATTTTTGGCAGAGAGGCTTGGACATCATTTATCCAGAGAACCCTGAAATTGTTTGTGGAAATTCCACTCAGATATGACTTTATTAAAATAATTAATTATTTTAATGTAGACCCTAAGTTTAAACTTAGGGAATAGAGCAGAGTGTGAATCTTCTAGAAAACGAAGATCAAGTCATCTTTTAATCTGAGCCATTTATTAAAGATATAATCTTGGTCGTTGATTCTTCAGCGAGAAGACTATAAGAAGAGACTTGAGGGCCATTTTGGAAATCAAGCCAAGAACATTCTCAGTACCCGAAGGAAATCGATTCTGAAGCAAGAGAATTTGATTTCAGTGGGTGAGATTGTAGAGGCAGGGTTATAGAAGCAGAAGGAGGAGGGAGAAGTCAGTTATCGGGAAGTAGAAGCCATGAGGATGAAGGGAAGGGTGAGCTGAGCAGCAGCCATAAACCCTCCACGCATAATCATGTACTCCAGGGAGAGGCTGCGCAGATCTCTCACGCTGGATGACGCAGAGGGTGAAGGAGGTCACCCTGAGGGTCTGAAATTTGTCTGTAGGGTCCATAAAATTCAGCCAGGTGTTTGCAAATTTTTCTCTGCTCATCAGACTCTTGTAAATGTACTTTCCATTTCTGAAGATAAATATAAAACCCTCATTTGTTGCACCAGTTTTCCCACATTGGGTTTTTCCGGGGACAATTGTCCAAAAATAGTTGTGTTCATGTGGTTGTTTCTATTGTGCTACGTGTGTAAATTATCCTTCTGTTCTTATGCTCTTAATGATAGTGAAGATCTGCAAATGTGTTTATTTCATAATTTACTGAAGTATCTGTAAATAACTTATCTCATAAGTAGGAGAAATAAACCAAGTACTACAGAAATATTTTCCTTGAAAATTTCACATGGTATCAGAGAAAAGGGATAAAAACAGGAAGGGAGGATCTACCATGGACCAAAGTTCCATCATTCGGAACGGTTCATTCAATCCTCCAAAGCACGCAGAAATGCATAGAGAACACGATATGAAAGTGTTGGCATCTAGACTAGAGGAGGACCTTGCTTTTGCGTTGAGCACAACTACTCCAAGTGTTTGGTATATTGACAGTGGAGCATCTGCTCATATGAAGGGGGTTCAAGAATATTTTTCAAGATACCAAGAAAAATAGATGAATTTCCAGATAACTATGGGAAACAAGGCAAAATGTACCCCCATCAAGAGAGGTATTGTAACACTTCAGATCGAGGATGGCAACAAGATTCGAGCCACGAATGTTCTGCATGTATCAGGTTTGGGGATGAATTTACTATCATTGTCCCAACTTCATAATAAGGGCTATGACATATACTTTATTAAAGATAAGGTGTATGTGAAACACCCTAACTGCAGCACAAAGACACAAATTGGAGTAAGGAGTCACAAGTTGTATAAGGTCCAACTTGAATCTTCGGTGGCCCTGATTGGCAGTACAAACGACAGAGATATGAATGAATTATGGCACAGAAGGATGGGGCGTCTACATCATGGAGCCTTGGGGATTCTTAAAAATACTGGCATAGGGGCTCCTAAGCTCAGCACGAAGAAAGACGAAGTTTGCAGGGGATGCGTACTAGGGAAGTACGCTAAGGAAACATTTCCAAGAAGCGACAACAGAGCCAAAGGTGTATTAGAGTTAATACATTCTGACATTTGCAGTCCAATGTCCAAAACTGCTCTCAGTGGGGCAAAGTATCTTGCCACCTTCATTGATGATCATTCCAGGAAAACTTGGATCTATTTTCTGAAAACCAAAGATGAAGTCTTTGATCGATTCAAAGATTTCAAAGCATTGGTAGTGAACTCTATAGGAAAGAAGATCAAGAAGTTGCAGTCGGATAATGGTGGAGAATATATCGATAAAGACTTCACAAATTTCTATGCAAGGGAAGGGATCAAGAGAGAATGGACTGCTCCATACAATATAGAGCAGAATGGAGTTTCAGAATGGAAGAATCAGACCATAATAGAAGTTGCAAGGGCAATGTTGTACAACCAAGATATGCCCAAATTCTTATGGGCAGAGGCATGCAATACAACATTATATATTGAGAACAGAGTTCCCAATAGAGCCTTAGGGAAAGTAACTCCCAAGAGTGTGTTCATAGGAAGCAAGCCAGAAGTGAACCACATCAGGATATTCGACTACATGGTATACTGCCATGTTCCAAATGAAAATAGAAAGAACTTGGATAAAACTGCAGAAAAGGGTTTTCTGATGGGATATAGCGAGAATGAAAAATCATATCACATATGTATTCTAGAGAGCAGGAAAATCGTGGTAAGAAGGGATGTGAAATTCCTAGAGGAGAGAGCCTTCAGGAAATCTCGAGAAATGGCCACAGATACACAGATTGAGGAAAATCCACTAACATAGCCTCAACGAACTATAGAGGATAGGTCAAGTGCCACTCCAAGACACAATGATTCTGAGGAGATATCCTCCAAAGAAGAACAAGAGGGAGAGCAGGTAAGACCACCCACCACTGATGGAAGACCGAGCAGAGAACTTCAACAAATTCTTAAGGATGCAGAAGAAATTTTTTGAGCCCCTAGAGAAGGAAAGAGGATAAGGAAGCAACCAGACAGGTATCAAGCACTAATAGCTTAGGTTGGTAAGCCATCTACCTTTCGGGAAGCAAATTAGCATCAAGTATGGGTGGATGCGATGGTGGAGGAGTATAGATCCATCATGACAAATGATGTATGGGAAGTAGTCCCTAGGCCACAAGACAGATCAGTTGTAGGATCCAGATGGATCTATAAGATCAAATATGCTTCAGATGGTAGCATAGAGAAGTTTAAGGCAATATTTGTAGCTAAGGGGTATGCACAGAAGGAAGGCATTGATTTTGAAGAAACCTTCGCCCCAGTAGCTCGCTACATTTCTATCAAATTCGTCATCTCTCTGGCTGCGCAGATGGGATGGGATATTCACTAGATGGATGTCAATGAAACATTCTTGAACGGGGTGATAGAGGAGGAAGTGTACATAGAACAACCAGAGGGCTTCGAGACACATGAGAAAAAGACTCATGTTTGTAGGCTTAAGAAAGCCTTGTATGGTTTAAAACAAGCCCCCAGGCATGGTATGGACGAATTGATAATTACTTGCATAAGATGGGATTCTTCAAGAGTGACGTAGATCCCAACCTCTACTACTTGAGAGTAGGAGATGAGCCGCTTATTCTTGTACTTCATGTGGATGCCATTTTTTTGATCGGATCATCCAAGCTCATCAAGGACTGCAAGGAGAATCTGGCAACAGAATTCAACATGAAGGACCTGGGGCAGATGCACTATTTTCTTGGATTAGAAGGCTCGCAGCGGAAAGGGGAAATATTCTTAGGACAAGGAAGATACATGACAGAAATCCTGAAGAGTTCAGATGGAATATTGTAGACCCATGGCCATGCCAATGATCACTAACTAGAAGAAGATAGACACATTGGAAGATGATAAGGCTAATCCCACCTTGTACAGAAATCTCATCGAATCATTGATGTATCTAGTCAATACTAGAACAAACATTTGTTATGCAGTGAATACCCTCAGTTAGTTCATGGTGGAACCAATGAGGGCTCACTGGGAAGCAGCCAAACATGTTCTCATATACCTGAGAGGGATAGTCGAGTATGGATTGAAGTACAGCAAGGGTAATGAAGTCTAATTGAGGGGGTTCACAGATGCAGACTGGGCTGGAAGCACTGTAGATTGGAAAAGTACCAGTGGGTATTGTTTCAGTCTCAAATCAGGAATGACCTCCTGGTGCAGCAGGAAAAAAAATTCCGTAGCACTAAGCTTAGCTGAGGCAGAGTACATGGCAGCAAGCACGGCTTCATGCAAGGCCATATGGCTCCGCAAGTTACTCTTAAACCTGCTCAAGAAGCGGATGGAATCTTTCGGGGTATGTGTGATAATCATAGTTGCATTAAGCTCTCTAAAAATCCTGTGTTTCATGACCGGTCGAAACACATTGACATTCGGTGGCACTTCATCAGGGACTATGTCCAGAGGGGAGTAGAAGAGTTGCGATACACTCCTACAGGAGAACAGGGGGCAAACATCCTCACAAAGTCTCTAAGTAAGATCAAGTTCACTTACTTCATAAAGAAGATGGGGATGGTCGAGAACCCTTTCCATTAGAGGAAAGGGTGGTATTCAGAGGAAGATGGAGCTGTTGTACGGATGTTGCAGTGGCAGTGCAGCAGTACAGGAAGCAGTAGCGCAGAGATGAGAGGCAGCAACCAGGACAACATCAACGCAAGAGATGTTATAGAGTCAGAGAAGTACAATGGTATCTTGCTTAAGTACTTTCCTCGCTAAGAGGGAGTGTTGATTTCTATAGCATCAGGAAGTGTTCTAAGTCTCATTTCTGGCAGAGAGGCTTGGACATCAGTTATCTAGAGAACCCAGAAATCGTTTGTGGAAATTCCACTCAGATATGACTTTATTAAAATAATTAATTATTTTAATGAAGACCCTAAGTTTAAACTTAGGGAAATTAAATAATTAAAGAGTATTAATAGAGCAGAGTGTGAATCTTCTAGAAAATGAAGATCAATTCATATTTTAATCTGAGCCATTGATTAACGATATAATCTTGGTGGTTGATTCATCAACGAGAAGACTATAAGAAGAGACTTGAGGGCCATTTGGAAATCAAGTCTGGGACATTCTTTGTACCTGAAGGAAATCAATTCTGAAGCAAGAGAATTCGATTTCCGTGGGTGAGATTGTAGAGGCAGGGTTGTAGAAGCAGAAGGAGGAGGGGGAATTTAGTTATCGAGAAGCAGAAGTCAGGAGGATGAAGGGAAGGGTGAGTTGAGCAACCGCCATAACCCCTCCACGCAGAATCACCTAGTCCGGGGAGAGACTGCACATATCTCTCACGTTGGATGACACAGAGGGTGAAGGAGGTCACCCCGAGGGTACGAAATTTGTGTGGAGGGTCTAGAAAATTGATCCAGGTGTTTACAAATTTTTCTCTGCTCATCAAACTCTTGTAAATGTACTTTCCATTTCTGAAGATAAATATAAAACCCTCATCTGCTACACCGGTTTTCCCACATTGGGTTTTTCCGGGGACAATTGTCCAAAAATAACTGTGTTCATGTGGTTGTTTCTTTTGTGCTACGTGTGTAAATTATCCTTACGTTTTTATGCTCTTAATGATAGTCAAGATCTGAAATGTGTTTATTTCAAAATTTACTAAAGCATATATAAATAACTTATCTCATAAGTAGGAGAAATAAACCAAGTATTACAAAAATATTTTCCTTGAAATTTCACACATTGGAGTTGATTTCGATCAGAAGTTTGAGGAAGAAATTTTGGAGGGATTTGGAGTGTCCCTTCAGGGAAAGTGTGCATTCTTAGATAAGTTTGATTTTTTTAGCTCACTGGTAGATTGTGAAGGGCTACACGCAAATTTTTGGGTTTCAGTGACTCGTGAATTCAACCCAAAAATTTTATGTGTTTTGTTGGGTTTTATGAGAGGAGATTTGGGTTAAAATTTCAGAATTTTTCGGTCGATATTCGGGTCTGAAACCTCATGCTTATAGCAAGGCGAATTGTTGGTTTAGCTAGGATTTTCACGCTATTTGAGCATTTCGAGTCAGTTGGAATTAAATCAAAATATTTATGTGTTTTATTGGTTAGGGTGTGAGGAGCGACAACAGTAGCACCAAAAATATTATTTTTCTGGGTTATTTGCACATTTTGGGGCTTCCCGGGTCAACTGGAATTAGCCCAATATTTTTCTAGGTTTTGTAGATTTGTGTGAGAGAAGCCTCTGGTTAATTTTGCAGAATTTTTGGAGAAAATTTGATGGCATAAACCACAATTCACATCTAAAAATAACAACATAATTTTCTAGGCAGTGTATTGGGATAGATTGATTCAATCATTTCAGTTGGAGTTTCGCTTAGATCTTCACCTAATTATTGCATGCTTGCATTAGCAAGCCTAATTTCGATCATTATACTTTATTGCAATCAACTCCAGAGAAACTTTAATAAAATGGCTCAGATTTGTTGCTACTATTCTATGGTTTATTGATCTATTTTTGCTTGTGTAAAAATTGTGCTTGTGTGATTGTATTTTCTTGCTGTAGCTTAGTGCATGTTTTTGGTATTCATTGTATTTGATAGTTTTGGGATATTACAGTTTTTATGCCCCATGTATTGTTGTATTATATCACATGGTGCTCATTAGTCAATGCTACTAAGTCACTTTTATGTTATGCCACTATATGTTCAAGGAAAGTCTAAACTTCAGTCTGCCATCTATAGTCCTTATTGACCTTTTTCGTCATCCATCCTTATGTATGTTGTACTTGGTGACTTCATGTATTTACATCATCTCTTAATTTGTTTCATGTAGATTGATGGGGTATACATCAAGGTCGTCCTTTGATGTATCTCCTGCAATTGATGTCAACTCATTATCTAGAAGTAAGGTCTAGAAACTGGTAGTAGCTTGTAGTCCTCAGTTGCAAGCTTCCTTGTGATTGATAGTGGGTTTTCCTCATTGATCCTTGATTGGTCAAGTCCACAAGTGTTCGACATCAGCTCATCTATTCACACTTAGTGGATTGTGTTAGGTACCTTGGGGTCCATTTTCATCATTGATAGATCCCCTCGCGTCTATTAATGATATACCTCAATGACCAATAATTAGGTGGCTTCTACCATGATCGACATCAACTCATATATTCACTTGATGTAGATTCATATCATCGGAGTTGAAACAAATACCTTGGGTTTGGGGACATTTCACTCTTATATGACACCCCTCCCAAGCTATGATGGAGTATGTACTATATATGTACTTTGAGGACCATTATGGAGCACATTCCTTCTATGTATCTAATGTTCTACTGATATCTATTGTGACATAGATCCACAATGTATTTTATGGTGTCTATGATCTCTCTTTTATGTCATGGATATAGTCTTCCTTCATGGCTATTCGTTTAGCATTTAATTTCATGGATATGCAATATATAGTTTTGGTGGCCGTGTTCAGTTATTTCTTATGCCAAGCATGGGTATTCCCGCCCAGATGATTATCTGCATATGATTGAGCCTTGGTTGTTTAGACAACTCCTAACCGATTCCTTGCTTCTTGACTCTTTCCTTGCATTTTTCGTAGACCACCAAATTGTAATGCATTTTGGCCATCATTTTCTCTTTTGACATCATACATTAAGGGGTGTTTGTTATCAACTTATTTGTCACCCTTAGTATTGGATAAGAACCTACCTTTAACTCACACTAGTTGAGGGTTGAGATGCCTATTCCATATCCTTGGAAAAAATCACTTTCAAGCCTCATTATTCATTGTCCTTGGAAACACAGTATGGCATCACTACCTGTGAATTACAATGGATTGATGCAACTCTTTATATAACAAGTTGACTTAAGAAAAGGGGTGACGAAGGGTCAATTATTCTATCTTGGGCTCCCCAAGATGATCAACTCGAACTAGGATAATATGACCTAGAAATGGGTCAATAATTGAATCATTTATCCTAACTTCCCTTGGCCCTAAGCGTCTAGATTCATCCTCCCAAATCCATGATAATTCTACATAATGAGACCCTTCCAGGGGGAGGGGAGATAGAAAAATATAAATGGTATTATCCCTGTGCTAGTGGAATTCTTAGGACCACTTCCATGTATTATTGTGGTGAGCTCTATCGTAGCAAGCCAAGGAGGATAAAGAGCCAAGGAATTATGGAAGGACTTGTACAATGCCAAGGTATATTTAAACTATACATTTGTTAATGAAGAATTTTCCTTAATTTGTTTCTCTTGATATATGATTTAATGTTGGATTTGAGTATTTTCCTATTATATCTATCTTTAACACTAACATATATTTCCTTAGAAAGCGGATTTTTCTTTTCTTGTTTGCAATGTGTGTACATTACTAAGTTTAGCAATGGAAACAAGATCTCTAAGAGTTGGAGAGAGTATTTACAAAGCTAGTTGGATTATATCTCGCATCAACAAGTGAAGGACAAAAGGTACACACTTCCTATTCTTCTCTTTTTACATGTGCAATGTATCTTGTGTGGTAGATCTAGGAGAATCTTGCATGTTGTTTACCCCACTGTCTAGTAGATCTAAACGAAAGACCCAGGAATAAATAGCTCATTTTCAAAAGGGGAAAATTTGGGAAAACACAATTTTGTTAGAATAAAGGAGAAGAGTTATGAATATACCAGTGAGTGTGGGAGCCAACACAACCTGCATCTTCCAAGCACTCTTCTAACTTATCAATGTATATCCCATAAAGGTTAGAGGATAAGGGACACCCTTAGTTGACTTTGATATTGCATTTAATTTTTTTTACCAACCCTCAGCGGCCCTACTTGGCAATGACATTTTCATGCAACCTAGTCACAACAACCCTCAACTCAAAAGGAACCATTATCTCTTCCAACCTCTTCCACAATTTTGTCCTAGGAACAATGTCAAAAAAAATTCTAAAGTCAATGAAACAACAGAAGAGATCAATTTTATTATTGTGACATTCCTCTATAATGATCATGAGAGTAATTGTGTGATCCATAATTGAATGACATCTCCTAAACCCTCCAATTTCGCCTTTAGCTCTTTTACCATGGATTTATGGCCATAGGCTAATCTTCTTTTCCCAAATAATTTTGTACAACTTGACTAAAATGTGACTAATCATAATGGTTTTATAATTAAAGAGAATGTCTTTATCCTTATTTTTAAATATATACACAATAAAACTCTTTGTCCAACGCTTAAAAAAGTCTCACCTCACTAACCCTCCCATTTTAAAAATTTCAACTTATATTAACCTTCAATCTCCTTAACTTTCTTATTAACTAGTACCAAATGTCGAAAAAAATATCATCTTCTACTAGAATATTCAAAATAATGTCACATATATAATTATTCATGAACGTTACAACACTCCCAAGAAATAATGACATGTTGTGCATTTTGCTTTGTCTCCCATGTGATGACATGGCCAATGACATTTACTTTTTGTCGTGATCGAATCCAGTAGTGCACTGGGATCCAGCACACGCATTTCGAAAGCTAAATTCCTATCCTGCGTGGAAAAATATGGTATTCGGTTGCTTTGTGCCAACTTTTACTGGAAAAATATGGTGTTCGGTCGCTTTATGCCAACTTTTACTTTTGATTTCTAGTTGGCCAATCGATTCGCAAAGCTCTTACACTTTATGCCGTAATTAGGTTTGGTCAGGCCAATAAAGTACTTATAAGGAAAGGAGCAGGGCACAGCGAATCAAAGCAATCCAGTCTTTGCAGATCCCCTGAGCAAAAGAGAGACAGTGAAAATGGCGATTAAGAGTTCGATGCAGTACAAGAACATGGAGCAAACGTGGCTAAAGGTGACTCGGCTGTCATAAGGACGCTGTGCCTGCTCGATCTAAGGTGAAATGTTATTTTATCACGATGGGAGATTTTAGAATATCTTTTTGAAATAAAAATAAAAAAAATCCATATTATTTGGACATTGTTTTGCATTATCAAAAAAACTCAAGAAAAGATTTATCAATAAAGAAATTACTTATTTATTTAAGTTTTATTTAACTACTTTTTAAAATCCAAATAAAAAACATATATCTAATTTAAAATTAAAGAATTTGCTTTCATTTTTAAATAGCCATACACCCACTAAGGTTAAAAATGGCTTTTGAAAACAAGCTCAAAGACACTCTATCTCATTTATAATTTTTCTATTTTTTCAATTTCCCTATATCTTTCCACAAGTGTTGAGCATCTAAGCCATGTATAAATAAATGAGATTGATTCTAATTCCTTCCTACGTAACATATAGATACGAGGGCTTTGTTTAACTTTTTGTAGAAAATCTCAGTTTACCTTATTCTTATTCTTTAATGCTAGCCAAAGGAAAAATCTTATTTGATTTAGGCTTTGTTTTCTAGGTTTAAGACTATCACCATAGATTATCTGATTAAGAATATAAACCCCTTTACCATGTATATGATTAAAATTTGATTTGCACACCCCACAATAGGATTTGATCCTATCCTTACATTTTCCCATCACTAACTTTCCAAGTTAAAGGATTTCCAATCAAAGGAAAAGCTAACACTATAATTTTCCAATAATTTGAAACGTTCTTTATATATAATCTAACATTATAATTTCCTAATAATTTGAAACATTATTTATATATTTCTAATCAGGAATTATCCAATTCAATAATGTAACAAGGTATTGTAGTTCTAAATTATTATACTTTTGCATAGGTTGTCCTATAAAAAGAAGGTTTTAGAGGTTCTTTGAAACTAAAGACCTCCTAAATACATGAATATGTTTTAATTATATCTCCCCTTATTTTTTTGCAAGGCAATAGTGTTCTATCTAGATTAAGGGATACAAGTATTCTCTCCTTTCCTACTTCATAAGAAATTGAGGTAAATTGTTTTGATCTTTATTTAAAATACATTTGTAAAACTAATTGCACACAAAAAAAATTAGTTTATCTTACATTCACACATATAAATACATCAATTAGTGGTTGAAGATATAAATTTATATATTTTAACCATACAATCACTTAGTTGAGCAAATATCTCAACCAAACACTAAACTAGGAACTATTTTAGTTGGCCTAAATCTCTCAAATCTAACTAATTAACAACCAAACAACTCACAACCTAAATAGAGATGGAGGCTTAGAAGTTAGCAGAAACTGGGTCCACATGTTGTCCCGTTAAAACATCTCGCACCCTTGAGTCGTTGGCCTCCTTGTACCCCTACTCTTCCTTCGTCCCTTTATGACCTTTAAATTGAATTTTACTTTCTCTACCTCGTACCCTTTCTGCTTCCCTCTACCCGCCTGTTCGCATCAAACCTTTACCCTACTCCTTGCCCTTACCATGCTACTCTTCTTGAACCTTAATAAGTTATAAGTAATTATTTTAAAAACACCCTTAGAAATCTCCATTATCTTAGACCTCAATTAAACCCCTTCCTTCTGCAAACCTTAGTTTATAGGATCAATTGGTTACAAGCCTTATCTATGGGTTATAATCAATTGACCTATTCCTTGCCTATTTAAATAACTACACTGTCTTCAAGGTAATATAATTTACATAGGACCGTATAATCTTAAAATTAGTATAAGGTAAATATTAAAATTAGTATAAGGATAATACTAGAAACTCTAAAATATCTCTAAAATAAAGCTATACAACTTTAAACAAAAACAATTAATCTTAATCATAAGATAAAATAGGATAAAAAACTTAAGACTTTTTAACAATGATTTATATTTAATGAAATAGTAGACATCATAACCTACATAGGATCTTTTAATATTAAGAAAAAGAAAACCCTTAAATCTAGTAACATAATCTACTAAGACCTTTTTTCATGATATTAGGATATATGAAAGTACTTTTCTTTGATTTTATATAAAAAACAAAAACCATTAATCTAATTCATAAGCTAAAATTGGATAGGAACTTAGAACTTTTTTAAGGATTAATAATTAATAAAATAGGTAGACAATATAATCTACATAGGGTCTTATAAAATGAATAATAAACAAACTTTTTAATCATTTAATATAATCCTAGGACCTCTCTACATAAAATTAGGATAAGAAAGAAAACACTACACTTTGACATTATTATAAACATAGCTTCATGTAAATTAAAAATAATAAACAAAATAAAATAATTAATCTAAAATTAAAATAACATAAGACTTTATAAAAAGGGATAAATAATTAATAATATGGAATATTAAACATTAGTAGCATTAAAAAAACAAACTATCTAAAACTCAACATAATATAAATAAAAATTAAAAATAAATGAAATTATTTAGAAATTAAAACATTAAGTTGATGTCTCGTCGGCTCTCTTTCTTGACATTTTTCCACTATTTATTTAACACAAATTGTCTCTTTTTTTTGCAGATTTGTCCTGATGATGGGTCTTGTTTTAGACTCGAAACGTAGACTTAAAAATGAGAACTGTGGAGATTCCGAGCTTTGATTCTAAAAATCTACACCACAGAAATCTACAATCCATTATTGTTACCCTGTACGGAAGGGATACATGGATCGAGATTAGAAATCTCGAAAAAACAAGGATGAAAATTCAAAAAAGAGAAACAGATTTGACATTCCTAAAACACTTTCGTGACTCTAATCTCACTCCATCCTTCGCTCTCATAAAACACAAACTTAACAACCAACATAACCATAGAGCTTTCGACCGGCTCAGCAGATCCCTAATATGCCATGAAATCCATAAAACTAGATTCTGGCCGGATCATCTGTCCACTAAAGCTTTTAGATTGCATCTCAAACTGTCACAAGTCATCCGTCAAGATTTGTGGTCCATCATTGATGCCACAGCAGCACTCAAAGCTCAAAAAGAGGGCAAGCAAGCGCGGGCAAAACAAAAAAGAAAACTGGATAAATTAAGAGACAAATCTAGACGTTGGCACCCACAGAACATCCTAACATCTGATTATTCCACTCCATGGATACAGTCGAACCGTAGCCTCGATGATCGGTGGACCGAGCAGAAGCAGACTTCAGCTTGCACCGTGCATGAGCTGCTCAAACAAGAAACATTGGATCCAAGCTCCGAAATTGACAATCTGGCACTAACTTGTTGTATCGTAGATGAACCAGCTGTGAAGGCAGACCCATGCGCAGACTACAGAACGGAGTCAATGAGTTTGTTGTTGTGCTCTGTAACGCATAACCTTAGTCCTAACAAAATAGCGATAACTAACCCATCACAAAAAGGGAGGGAGACGGTGTTATAGCATCATTTCTCACCTTGACATGATTCATGATTGCTTTATGGCTTTATGGGCACCCATTCCTACAGACTTGGACAAATTCACTTAAAAACAGTATAAAATCCTCCATACGCGACTATGCCCATGTTTTTCCGTGTGTATACGCGAGTACAGCTAGACTTTTCCGCGTATTCCATTAAAATGATTAAAAAATATATAAAAAATCCCTAATTTCACGCTGGGTTGATGGTTACTCAGGTAGTTCAACCACCCCAGCCCGTGGCCAACTGTTTCCAACTGCTGAAACTACTTGGAGGGACTATAAAAATCCCTCATGTGTATGGCCTAAGAGAGAGAGAATTATTGATATTATACTCTGTTGGTATTCCCTATCCAAGTCTGATTCCCCGTGCCTCCTGCACTTTCCCAGTTCATTGTAGGAAATCCTTGTTTCCTTGAGATGCACATCCCTTTATATGTCATCTCGTATGCACCAGTTTGGAAGGAGTCTTAGCGAGGCAAGGGCTGGACGGATCCGGACGACGGTCTGCGAAGGCCTTGGAAGGATCAGGTGATCTCTCCACTTGATTACTTTTTTACGTACTATTTATAATACAGAAGTATCATGTTGTTCCCGAAATAAACGTGTTAGTGTATGCTTTTATGTATGAGAATATTTGTTATACAAGCATTCATTATGATTTATTTAATGTTTTATATGAATCTCACTAACATATAGAGTAGATATATGTTGTACAACTTGTCCTTTGTGTTGGTTTCTTCTTGTATTTCAGGTTAAGGAGAAAGGATGGTTACAGGGAGTTTGGACTCCACGTGGATCTACTTCAAACGTAGGACCAACGGGTAAATCTCTCATTCTGCTCTATTTGGTTTTTCTGAACGTGCATGGTTGTGTGAGTCTCTGTTAAGTAGTACGCCCCTGCTCTGTGGAGGTTGTATCCCAACCAACCTCTATGGTGTTAATTCCCCGAAACAGAACTGGCGACTCCACATGGAACGTTCCTCTGAGTATCACTGACCAGTTTTCGCCACCTTGCATTGAGCATAGGATTGTTCCACTCCCAGGAACTAGTGCATCTACTTTCTTGATACTCGTTCTATCCATTGTACCATAGCATTCTTTTATTCTTTTTCAAGCTTATTATGAAAAAGACAAAAAAATCAAATATAACAAAAAGAGCGGGAACGGGATGTATCTTCGTTATTTTGATGGCAGTACAGAGTCAGTTTTGTCACCCTTGAACAAAGCACATATACTTATATATTTCCTTCATTTGGGATGGTTCTAGTTTGACCTAGGTTCAGCCTTTACCATGTTTCACTTGTCAGTTCTCCCCCGGTTGGTTATCTCTTCCAATCATATGGAGAGTTTGTTTTGCCTCCTGCAAGACAGACTTATATAGTGTCACTTTTTACTGCCATGGTCATCACAGAGTCGTGCTTTTGTTCAAGGGAAGTCTAGCCCGAGTCGGCCATTCTGCGGTGTCTCTTGACTCATTATTCAGTCGGCCTTCCCGGTCTTGTCACTATCATGTTCTATCACATCAGATGTTTTGATCTTCTGCTCGTGCTGGTTTGAGAAGGTCCCCATTGACTTCTTGCCGGCGGGTTTGTCTCTTATCGACTACGACACATTGCTCTGAGAGCAAACCTAGAGCCACACCTTGGGCCTATTTCCATCATTGATAGGTGACCTCGTGCTCAGCATTTGATCATCATCATGGGTCTTTGACTGAGTGGTTTCCCCTGTGTTCGACGTCAGCACACATTATCACACTCGGGATTCGTGCAGTACCTGGATTTCCATTTGACCCTATCGGTGGATTTCTCGCCTCTGTGTCAGCTTTCATTATTGGTTGGTTCAGAGGGTTTCTTCCGTGCGCTAGTTTCATCTTGTGCACGTCGGAAACGTACTTCGGTTTTGGTTCCATCACTCTCCTTCGTCCGATTCCTTCCAAATCTTGGCCTGCGGGTTACACTCGCGCTGGACTGATGTGGGATGCCTTAATGCCTTCCTTCCAGCAGATCTTTTCCCATCGACTCCGACTCATTGCTCCGGGAATAAGGTCTAGAGTATTTTTGTCAGTACCTTAGGGTTTGCAATCATCAGTGGCAGACTCTTCGCTATCGACAGTGGGGATTCATCATTGCCTCCTGATTGGTAGATTCTTTCAAGTGTTCACTTCAACTCATTCATTCGCACTCTGTAGACTGTACTGGGCACCTTCGACACTCATTATCATTATCGCAAGGGGTTTGTTCTCGCTGCTGGTTAACTGATACATCAATGCCCTGCAGAATCCAACGTATTTCTCACATGGTCGACTTCTTGGGCCATTTATTCCTGGGCAGGTAGAATTGTGCCATAGTGATCGCAGAAGACCCCCCAAGCATCGCATTATCTGCTCACTCTTTGAGCACTTTTCAAGATCCGCCAAAGATGTCGTCCACCCTTATATGTTACAGTGTCAGTTCGGCAACATCTTATATGTTGGCTCCCAAGTTGCGTGATTGTACCATGTGTTCCACCCCTTATGATTTGGTACTTGGAGATTCAGTTACTTTTATGATCAGACATCCAGTTTCAGCATCATTGATCAGCTTTCTATATGTGATACTTGGACATTGATTCCGACTTGTATTTCTCAAATGCCTATGAGATTTCATTATGTACTTACAGTTCAGCTATACTTGTATACATGTTGGATCTATTCAATAATTTCTATATATATGATGTATTTTTGACTGAGCATGGGTATGCCCGCCTCAGCATGTGTTGACTCTCTGGTTTCTTTCATTGGTTGTTGGCAGGCTGAAATCTGGTGAAGTCCTCTCTTGTCCTTGCGAAGTTCTTTCTATGTGCATAATACATTTCGGCCATCATGTACCCCTTCTGACCTCATATATTAGGGGGCATCTGTTATAGCATCATTTCTCACTCTGACATGATTCATGATTGCTTTATGGATTTTTGGGCACCCATTCCTACAGACTTGGACAAATTCACTTAAAAACAGTGTAAAATCCCTCATACGCGACTATGCCCATGTTTTTCCGCGTGTATACGCGAGTACAGCTAGACTTTTCCGCGTATGCCATTAAAATGATTAAAAAATATATAAAAAATCCCTAATTTCACGCTGGGTTGATGGTTACTCAGGTAGTTCAACCACCCCAGCCCGTGGCCAACTGTTTCCAACTGCTGAAACTACTTGGAGGGACTATAAAAAGCCCTCATGTGTATGGCCTAAGGGAGAGAGAGAATTATTGATATTATACTCTGCTGGTATTCCCTATCCAAGTCTGATTCCCCGTGCCTCCTGCACTTTCCCAGTTCATTATAGGAAACCCTTGTTTCCTTGAGATGCACATCTCCTTATATGTCATCTCGTATGCACCAGTTTGGAAGGAGTCTTAGTGAGGCAAGGGCTGGACGGATCCGGACGACGGTCTGCAAAGGCCGTGGAAGGATCAGGTGATCTCTCCACTCGTTACTTTTGTACATGCTATTTATAATACAGAAGTACCATGCTGTTCCCGAAATAAACGTGTTAGTGTATGCTTATATGTATGAGAATATTGTTATTTAAGCATTCATTATGATTTATTCAATGTTTTATATGAATATCACTAACATTTAGAGTAGATATATGCTGTACAACCAGTCCTTTGTGCTTGTTTCTTCTTGTCTTTCAGGTTAAGAAGAAAGGACGGTTGCTGGGGGTTTGAACCCCGCGGGATCTTCTTCAACCGTAGGACCTACGGCAAATCTCTCATTCTGCTCTATTTGGTTTTTCTGAACGTGCATGGTTGTGTGAGTCTCTGTTAAGTAGTACGCCCCTGCTCTGTGGAGGTTGTATCCCAACCAACCTCTAGGGTGTTAATTCCCCGAAACAGACGGGTCTGTTGGTGACTAAGCTCTCCACGTCGCAGATAGACATCGAAAAATATGAACAGGGGTGCCGAAGTTCTGTTAATAAACATGATCAGTGGACCGAGCAGAAACAGGCTACTGCTCACACCAAACAGGAGCTGCACAAACAAAATGCAGTGAACCTGAGCTCCGAACGTGACAACCTGGCACTTAACATGTATGAAACCATTGCAAACATAAAACGATACGCAGCAACCGAGTCCATAAGTTTGACGAAATTTCCAGACTTCGTTAACTCCGAACGTGACAACCTGACACTGAACGTGTATGAAACAACTGTGAATAAAAAACCATACGCAGACCTCACAATCGAGTCCATAATTTTGACGAAATTTCCGGACTCCGAAACACAAACAAACCTCAACGCTGACATAACAGCGATGGCCACAGTCCCCTCGCTAAACCATGCATACTGCGGAACCAATTCGTTGGGTGTGAAAACAATCGATGTTTCATGCGCAATCAATGACAGTCAAAGTAAGTGTGACGAAGACAGAATTGATAAAAAAACATCGAAGTTTTTAAGAAGACGGTCCAGCGTAGCATCCTATGTTTCGATGAATCATGGCACCAATTATAAAAACAAAAACATTAACATATTAACTCGTAACATAGATAATGAAAGGGTTTTAGGTAATGAAAGGGTTTTAAACAACAACTCCAACAACAATAAGAAAGTGGTCAACATATCCACTTATGAATTAATGAAAGATGAAATAGATGTGTTAAGCAAAGGACTCAACTTCGTTATAGCCCCTAATCGTATACCAAAGGAAGAAATCATTTGTGATATTGAAGATGGCATAAAGGCTCTTAATGACCAGGACAAGGACAAGGTAAGGCAAGAGTGCTCCATTATACTGGACAAGGCTAAGCTTCCAAAGAAAAACTTAAGTAGTGAACAATTAAAAGCCCTAAAAAACCTCAGATGCAATGACAAGATTGTCATTCTAAAGGCAGACAAAGGAGGGGCTATAGTAGTTATGGACAGAGAAGAGTACAACAATAAGATGAGGGATCACCTACACAATAGCGGTAGTTATAAAAAAATGAATGAAAACCCCATATCCAAAGTCATAATTTTTTTTGAAAAAACCATTAAGGAGTCCAATCTAGATGATAATTTGAAGAAGCGCTTATGCCCAGAAAGCGAAATCATACCCCGTATTTATGGTGCCCCTAAAATCCATAAGACTGATGTTCCTTTAAGGCCTATAGTCAACACTATAAGTGCACCAACATATGAATTAGCCAAATATGTGGCTCGCACCCTCGCCCCTATGGTGGAGAATTCTAGCTCTTTCATCAAAGACTCCAACCAATACGTTGATCTCATTAAAAAATCTAAATTGGACCCAGGTGACAAAATTGTTATCTTTGATACTGTCCAACTTTTCACCAAAATCCCATTTAATGAAGCCGTGCAAGTAATAAAAGAAGTAGCAGACCCGCAAACTGCAAAACTTGTTGAAATATGTCTTCGCTCTACCTTTTTCACCTTCCAAGGGGAAATATTTGAACAAACATCTAGAGTTGTTATGGGATCTCCGTTATCCCCTATAGTGGCAAACCTCTTCATGGAGAAATTTGAAAAGAAGGCTTTGGACTCTTACCCATTAAAACCCAAGTTTTGGATAAGGTTCATAGACGACACCAATGTCAATTGGCCTCATGGAGATGAGGAATTAAAGAACTTCCTAAACCACCTCAACAACATATCCATAGATATACAATTTACAATGGAAGGTGAAGAAAATAATTGCATCCCTTTCCTTGACGTACTCCTCTCAAGAAATGAAGATGGATCCCTTGGACACAAAGTGTTCAGAAAGAAATCACACATGGATAATTATCTGCACACCAACTCACACCACTACCCAGCCCAGAAGACAGGGGTGATGTTGACTCTCTTTACTCGAGCTTTTAGAATTTCAGACAAAACACATGTGGAAGAAGAAATTCAATATCTAAGGAAATCCTTCATAAACTTGGGATATAGCAATAAGGACATTAACAAAGCTATTCAAAGAGCCAGATCTAGAAACAAAAGAATGGTTACTGACAAACCCTCCACTACAAAAGCATACCTCCCTTATATTCAAGGGGTCACAGACAAAATAGCCAAAGTTCTAGCCAAAAAGGACATTAAAGCAACCGTCAAACCTTTAGTTACCATCAGGCAAAGAATGAAATCGGTTAAGGATGACCCCAACCACCTCCAACAAAAAGGTGTTTACAAAATCGATTGTTCATGCGGAGATTGCTATATTGGGGAAACAGGTAGGACCTTTAAAATAAGGTTTAAAGAACATGGGGCAGACATTAGGCATGGAAGAATTAAAACCTCAGTTTTAGCAAAACACTCAAGCAAAACGTGTTACCACATATGCCTTGAAGAAGCAGTGGTCATTGCCAAAGAAAAACATCATTTCAAACGCAAAATACATTAAGCCCTTGAAATCATAAAACACCCTCACAACCTAAATAGAGATGGAGGCTTAGAAGTTAGCAGAAACTGGGTCCACGTGTTGTCCCGTTAAAACATCTCGCACCCTTGAGTCGTTGGCCTCCTTGTACCCCTACTCTTCCTTCGTCCCTTTATGACCTTTAAATTGACTTTTACTTTCTCTACCTCGTACCCTTTCTCCTTCCCTCTACCCGCCTGTTCGCATCAAACCTTTACCCTACTCCTTGCCCTTACCATGCTACTCTTCTTGAACCTTAATAAGTTATAAGTAATTATTTTAAAAACACCCTTAGAAATCTCCTAACATTATCTTAGACCTCAATTAAACCCCTTCCTTCTGCAAACCTTAGTTTATATGATCAATTGGTTACAAGCCTTATCTATGGGTTATAATCAATTGACATATTCCTTGCCTATTTAAATAACTACACCGTCTTCAAGGTAATATAATTTACATAGGGCCGTATAATCTTAAAATTAGTATAAGGTAAATATTAAAATTAGTATAAGGATAATACTAGAAACTCTAAAATAAAGCTATACAACTTTAAACAAAAACAATTAATCTTAATCATAAGATAAAATAGGATAAAAAACTTAAGACTTTTTAACGATGATTTATATTTAATGAAATAGTAGACATCATAACCTACATAGGATATTTTAATATTAAGAAAAAGCAAACCCTTAAATCTAGTAACATAATCTACTAAGACCTTTTTTCATAATATTAGGATATGTGAAAGTACTTTTCTTTGATTTTATATAAAAAACAAAAACCATTCATCTAATTCATAAGCTAAAATTGGATAGGAACTTAGAAATTTTTTAAGGATTAATAATTAATAAAATAGGTAGACATTATAATCTACATAGGGTCTTATAAAATGAATAATAAACAAACTTTTTAATCATTTAATATAATCCTAGGACCTCTCTACATAAAATTAGGATAAGAAAGAAAACACTACACTTTGAAATTATTATAAACATAGCTTCATGTAAATTGAAAATAATAAACCAAATAAAATAATTAACCTAAAATTAAATTAACATAAGACTTTATAAAAAGGGATAAATAATTAATAATATGGAATATTAAACATTAGTAGCATTAAAACAACAAAATATCTAAAACTCAACATAATATAAATAAAAATTAAAAATAAATGAAATTATTTAGAAATTAAAACATTAAGTTGATGTCTGGTCGGCTCTCTTTCTTGACATTTTTCCACTATTTATTTAACACAAATTGTCTCTCTTTTTTGTAGATTTGTCTTGATGATGGGTCTTGTTTTAGACCCGAAACGTAGACTTAAAAATGAGAACTATGGAGATTCCAAGCTTTGATTCTAAAAATCTACACCACAAAAATATACAATCCATAACTCACACAACAATTACATTTAATGATGAACGACATCATTTAATATGCACAAGACAAGTAGGAGCTAAATCTCCAACATCCTCCCTTCACGAGTACTTGTCTTTGATTTTCTTGTCTAGAAAAGTCTTCATTAGCTTCTCTAATCATTTGTGAAATCCATAGAGTGAACTCCAACAAGTTGTCTCATAACCCTCATAAAAGTGTATTCAGCGAGTTGGATTCCCAAGTTCTACCCCTAAACTCCTGAATCACAAATCTTCTGAATTCAATTATTTGATAACAACCACAAGTTTTCGCATAACCTCATTAACAGACCACTCATATCTTTAACAACTAATGAGGGATCCTTCCCTAGATCCACAACTTCCAACCATCTGGACAACCATCCATATCGAGCTTTACTTCCACTTGATCTTTTAAAATAGTTCATTAGAGGAAATTTCATCCTAAAACTGCCCATGAAAATTTCATGTAATTTCCATGTCATAACATGTAAACCAATCAAGATCCTTTAAATTTAAAAAGAGGTACAACATAAATATTTTGGAGGGGAAAGTAGAAAAACTACTTTTTTTTATTTGTATTTTTGGCTTATCTCCTTATAGGTTTACTCAAATTTCAAGTGTAGACACTCATTGGATGCAGAATTTAATTACACATCCAATGAGTACCCATTATGCATACTTTCGAGAATATCCACATTGATAAAAAAAAATGTAGATACATTAAAAAACGTGTTTTAACACACCTTTTAATGTATCTGCAAAATGTGGGTCTTCTCGAAAGTATGCATAATGGGTACTCGTTGGATGTGGAATTTAATTCTGCATCCAGCGAGTGTCTACACATGAAATTTGAGTAAACATATAAGGAGACACGTTAAAAATACAGTTTAAAAAAAAAGTAGTTTTCCTCTTTTCCCTCCAAAATCTATAACTATTATTTTATTATTTAACTATTATTTTTCTTTAAGAGGCCACTTTTAGGCTGAAATTTCCTCTAATGTGCTTTAGACACAATCAATTACATGTTTGCAATAATTGAACTACTAGTCATTCTATGAACGGGCTTCCATCTACTAAGATACATGGGTGCCAACTGCTATACTCGGTAGTTGTATAGGAAAGTCATCTAGATATTGAATGTATCTAGAGTCGGTTATACAAAATGACCTCTTTATCTAATTTTGGAAGTTCCTCGTCACTTAATTTACAAGCAAAAATAATACATGTGTACAACATAATCTGTCCATTTTCTAAAATAAGTTAGCAAACAACCTGATTCTCCTTTAGGTTTAAGCCATTCTACCCTTTTTGGAAATAATATTTTCTAGACGCTCAGGAATCAACAACATTTAAATCAAACTTTATAGGAATACATGAGCCTTTCTTCATCATTGTTCTCTCAACAATATGGTTAAAATATTTGCAAACACTCATGATTTGGTTATTCACAAAATAAAAATAAAAACAAAACAAGCCTTTATTACTTTACGATCTAGTTGGCTATAGAGATCCATCCATCGAAGACACCTTCATGATTTCCAATACACCTTTACAATTCACCAAATCTCAGCTCTTTGTATAATGTTTAAGAAAAACAAGAGGGTATCATGCCTTTAGTCTGCTTCCCATGATGCATCGAATCGAAGCAACCATATTTTCTTTGGATCATGACGATCAACCATGGTATTGACAAGGTATGACACAATTATCAAACACGATGAAGATTCCTTCAATGTATGTTACGTAATTTAACAATGATTATCCACACCAATGGCTTTAATCTAGTGGTGGAACACCTTGCTATGTAGCATGATTCCTCTATAAACACTTACGCAATGACATCTCCCACATTATTAATGTTGATATTCTCCATCCTCAATAGCACCATCCTCCTCTTCATTGTGCTTGGGTCAGTTGTCGCCAAAAAGCTCAAATGTATATTAAAATCTTAGATCTCCACATAGCCATTATCAGCCCATGTTGCAACAATATATGATTGTTGTTGCATTAATCATGTGTGATTTGTGCAACCCTGATGAGCCAAAATCCCTCTCTTTCCCACTAGCCCACCAAACGGAGCCACAAAAAAAATCCAAAGGAATCATTGCAAGTTGTATTGTATGAAATAGCTCAATGCATCCACAACTCACAGATCTACGAAATCAAACACATGGGGACACATAAAAAAATTCACACGCATATGTTAATTTAATCTACATCTCTAATCTAATCATACAACAAATAAATCTCACATCTCTCTCACAAGCACATGGGCCCTCCCTTAAGGGAGTTAACCCAAATCTATTGCCTCTAATACCAATTTGTAAAACTAATTGCACACCAAAAAACATATTTTACATTACATTAAACACACATATAAATACATCAATTATTGGTTGAAGATAGAAATTCTATCTTAACCACACAATTGTTAGGATATTCCGACACATAGGAAATAGTTAAGTATAACTTGGTGTACTGTAGAGTTAGGTAAAGTGTGTTTCTTTACTATGTACAATTGTAACTTATATTCCAACGGTCACGATTTGTAGTGATCCGACGGTTCACTCTCTCCTCGATATTAATGACACTTGATCCATGGATTAAAACCCAATTGGTCCATGATCTCTATTTAAAGAGCATGAAGGGTCATTTGTCCAGTAACCGTTTATGAGAGAAACATATGTAAAATTTCTTTTTATATTAATAAATTGCCTGAAGTGGCCGCGTTGGCGCAGGTCATGGAATGTTTCCCTCTTCAAGGGTTTTAACCACGTGATATACTGGTGTATTGATTTGTGATCTATTTGTGAGTGGTGACATTTGGTTTTCGATCTAAGGAACTTACCCTGTAAATTCCTACATGATATCAAAGCTATTTGAGGGTCGCATTTGTTGTTGATCCAAATCCAAAGCTGGTTTGACTGCATGCGACTGCCTTTTTCTAGATCTACTATTTATGAGTCTGTTTGGGCTTGGAGAATGAATTTGTTGTGTCTGGAGCATCTGTTACAGTGAGGAACCCCTTTTGTTTCATGCGAAAAGGTTTCTGGTTGGCCAAGTTATGTCATTTAGATCTGGAGGTATAAAGTATCTGTTTTGCAGTTATATTTATTAATCATGTTGTTTATTTCAGTTCCCTCTGTTTATTTTGGTTTATATTTTTTCTATTGCTAGATCTATACCCTCTTCTCTGCGTATTGCTCTTTGCTCTGTATTTTGTGCGATCTTGGCAAATTAGAATCTGGAAGACGGGATTTTTTTTTGCTACGTATGCTCTTTCCTCGTGTCTTTGTGCGATCTCGGGAAAGCAGAAATAGCAAAAAAGGGATAGTTGCTGGCAAGGCTAACCGAAAATTTAACATTATATCGTAAGGGTAGTATTTTTGTTTTTTTTGTGCTCGAATTTTGTGTTTTTTTTGCAGGAAAAAGCACGCACACCGAAGAGTAAAAAAAATAATAATAAATAAATAATAAAAAACCCCCCTTTCTCCTTTCAAACAATTATAGAATCCTTTTACCAGCTCACTTGGTGTAAAGTTAGTTTATGACAATAGAGGTCTTGGGTTGAAATCTCTTTCTCAAGCTTATTTTTCTAAAAAGGTTTTGTTAAAGGGGTGGTATTTTTTTTAAAGTAGAACTTCATCATCAAATTTCAACCGTTCCCGTAACTATTCGGCATCTACAACTCAATTTTTTCAAAAGGGCATAAATTCTTCATTTGGAAGTCGTTTTTCGAGCCATTTTTTTTTAATCGGCCTAATTTTTCAAGATCTTTCCATTGGAGAAGTTAGTTTCAGCCTTTTTTTAGATTCATTTAAAAAGCTAGAGGTATATATATATATATATATATATATATATATATATATATATATATATATATATATATATATATATATATATATAGATATGGAAATTCTTGCCCACTTATTCTTAACAACACCAATTATTTCCAATGGCTACCTCACATGGTAGATTTACTTAGAAGTAAAAGGCTTTATAGAATAGCCACAAGACAAGAAACTAAACCTACTGATGGAGATAAAGCCACTAAATGGGAAAATAAACAATATCAAGCATGAGGGTTGGTAGGAATGTCCATTGCTCAAGATCTTCGATTTCATATCCTTGAAATTGACACCCCTGATGAAGCACTAAAAAAGCTAAATATTGTTTTTGGCATTCAAAATCAAATCAGGGCCTACCAGCTTGAAAATGAGTTGCTTATTTTGGACCCCAATAATTTCTCCTCTATTGAAGATTTTTTGTCCAAATTCAAGACCCTTAGACTTATTTTAGAAGGTTGTAAGGTCAAAAAGGAAGATGGTAGCCTCATCTATTCCATTCTTGCTAAGCTTAGCTCTGCATGCTCTATATTTGTTTCCACCTTCCATTCCACTAGAGAAGCCCTCATTTCTCAAGGAATAGCCTACAAGAATCCCTCTTTTGATGCCTTTTACAATTCTTTGATAAGAGAACAAGAAAAACTCTTACACCTTGGTCCTACCACTTCTGGAAATGCGAGTCTAAGAAAGCCTTAGCAGCCCAACAACAACCATATCAAAAGAATCCCAAGAAGCAATATCCTAAGAAGTATGGTCCTAAACCAAACAAGGGTCCTAAGCAATTTCAGCTGCAAATTGAAAAAGAAACTCACCAAACTGATAAGGAAAACAAAGGGAAGAAAACATATATACATTGCAACTTTTGTAATCGTGATGGTCATGTAGAGTCCAATTGTTTTAAAAATATGGAAACCTTGGAAGCAGCAATGAAGAACCACCACATAAATTTGGAGACCTCTTCAACATCATCTTTAGGAATGACACTTTCTGCTTGTGGCTATCAAGCATCTAGTTATGCATTAAATGTATCTTCTTCTTCTCATTCTCATGAGTGGCTCATTGATTCTGGAGCTTCTTACCACATGGCCAAAAATAAAGCCATTTTTTCTTCTTTAAATGATTGTAACACCAAACATATTTATGTTGGTTATGATAGATCTCTTAGTGTTGTAGGATCTGGAACCATTCATCTAGATAATGGTCGATTTAATGATGTATTATGTGTTCCTACCTTGTCATGCAACCTTCTATCTGTTTATCAGATAACTCATTCAGGTGAAGGGAAAATAGTATAATTCTCACCTCATGATGTTGTAATCAAGGACCTCAAAGATCCTAGACATATTTTAGCTATTGGCATTGCTAATGATTCCATAAGGTTGTATAAGTTTGACAACTTTGGGTCATCATGTCTTCCCTCTGTTTTTGTTGCTCGTAATGATGAAGTGAGCAAACTTTGGCATGAGCGATTTGGTCACTTAAACTATCACTCTCTTCAAACTCTATTTAAAAAAAATATGGTGATAGGTCTTCCTATGGTATCTTTCCGAGATTGTGTTTTCTCCGGATGTGTACTCGGAAAACACCATCGAGATAGTTTTGAAAAACGTGCCTCTTGGCACGCTTCAGCCCCTTTGCAGCTTGTGCACAGTGATTTATGTGGTCCACTTCCTATTGTTTCTTTCTCTGGTTGCAATTACTTCTTAACTTTCATTGATGATTTTTCCAGACACACTTAGGTATACTTCTTAAAACTAAAGTGTGAAGTTTTTAACATGTTCTTTGCCTTTAAGGCCTTTGTTGAGAAACAATCTAGACATCAACTTCTTAAGTTAAGATCAGACAATAGAGGAGAATATGTTAACAATAAATTTATCAACTTTTTCACTGAGCATGGCATTTAATTGCAACATATTGTTCCATATACTCCACAAAAAAATGGTGTAGTTGAAAGGAAGAATCACACCTTAAAAGAAATGGCTAATTGTATGCTTTAATCTAAAGGACTAGGTCAATTTTTGGGCAGAAGCAATTAACTGTGCAAATTACATAGTAAATTTCACTCCTACTAAGGTTTTAAGGAATGTAACTCCAGAAGAATCCTAGAGCTCAATCAAACTAGATGTAATACACTTTCACGTTTTTGGAAGTGATGTTTGGGCCCATATTCCAGATGCGAAACATAAAGCCTTAGAACCTAAGAGTGAAAATTGCATTTTTGTTGGATATTCTGAAGATGTCAAAGGATATAGAATTCTTCAACCAAAATCCAAAAATGTAACCATGAGAAGAGATGTAAAATTTGATGAAAATATATCGGCCTGCAAGCCTAGTTCGGCGGGTGTGCCACCTTTGGCCTGCGAGCCTGATTTGGCATATGTACAACCTCTCTTTATCTCTTCTATTTTTGATAGCATTCCTTCTAGTTCAGATGATGACAGTGAGGATTACAATCCTCCTCCACCTCTTGAAGATATTTCTTCCGCTCCACAGCTTCCCAGATGGGTCTGCTCTACTTGGGATGCAACAAGTTCTCTTGCAGGTGACCCTACAGATCAAGGACATACACATTCTTAGTTTGAAAGGGCCTCTTCCTTATTGGCTCAAGTTCCTGAAAAACCTGATCTAGAAACCTTTGAAGCAGATTGGGATGAAGCTATGAATGAAGAATATCGTTCCTTATTGGAAAAGGATACTTGGGATCTTGTTCTCTTCCAAAAGGAAGAAGACTTGTTAGATGCAGATGGGTTTACAAAACAAAGTTTGGACCAGATGGAAAAGTGGATAGACATAAAGCTCATATTGTTGCTAAAGGATTTTCATACGTTGAAGGCATTGACTATACTGAAACCTTCTCCCATGTTGCCAAAATGAATTCTATCAGCCTTAATCTTTCCCTTGTTGCCTCCTTTAAATGGGAAGTTCATCAGATGGATGTTAAATCTGCCTTCTTACATGGATCTTTGCATGAAGAAATATACATGGAACAACCCCCCTGGCTTTATCCAAAACGACTCTAGCCTTTTTTTTTTCTTTAGGAAGTCTCTCTATGGTATCAAACAAACTCCTCGGGCTTGGTATGCCAAAATGGATAGATTTCTATTAGATAATGGCTTTTCTAGGTGTCATTCTAACAACATTGTCTACACCAAGAAAGTGGGTAAGTCCTTCACCATCCTTTTTCTTTATGTTGATGATCTTATCTTTACTGGTAGTGATCCCAACCATATAAACCATGTGAATTCTAGCCTCAAAAAGAAGTTTGAAATGACAGACTTAGGACACTTGCATTATTTCCTTGGTCTTCAAGTCTTGCAATCCAAAGAAGGTATTACCCTTTCTCAGTCCAAGTATTCCTATGATCTTCTACACTACTTTAAAATGGAAGATTTTAAACCATCCCCTTCTCCCTTTCAGTCTGGAATCAATCTTTCGGTCACTTGTACTACCCCTGAAGTTGATGCTATATTATATCATCAACTTGTTGGTAAACTTCTGTATCTAATCCATAGTCGTCCTAACCTTTTCTTTATCATTGGTCTTGTTGCTCGGTTTATGCACCAACCTCATGAAAGTCACTGAAAAGCAGCTAAAAGAATACTTTGATATATTCGAGCTATAGTTCGGTTCAGGATTCATTACAGTGCAGGAGCATCTCCATTGTTGATTGGTTTCACTGATTCTGATTGGGTTGGTGACTCTGATGATCGAAACTCTACTGCAGGATATGTATTCACTTTTGGTTCAGGACCTATTACTTGGTCTTGTAAGAAACAAAGTGCCATCTCTCTTTCTTCAACAGAAGTAGAGTATCATGGTGTCATTGAAGCTAGAAAGGAAGCCATGTGGCTCCATCAGATCCTGTTTGAATTTGGTCTTCATCAACAACATCCAACTACCACTTTGGTGTGATAATCAGAGTGTCATTCAGCTATTTAAAGATCCAGTTCAGCATCAACATATGAAACACATTGAGCTTCACATACACTTCATTAGAAATCTCATTCATGATCATGTTCTTGAAGTGAAATATTTTCCAACCAATGATCAAGTAGCCAATATCTTTACAAAGGCTCTCACAGAAGTGAAGTTTACCAAACTTCGACCCATGCTTGGAGTTCAGGAATGTTATCATTAAGGGGGGATAGGCTCTAATGCCTCCTTCCTTCTCCTATTGTCTCACCTTTGTAAATCCTTCAACCCTATCCTAAGTTGTTCTTAAGGGGGGATGTTAGGATATTTTGACACATAGGAAATAGGCTCCTTTTGTGTCACCTTTGTAAATCCTTCAATCCTATCCCAAGTTTTTCTTAAGGGGGGATGTTAGGATATTCCGACACATAGGAAATAGTTAAGTATAACTTGGTCTAGTGTATGGTTAGGTAAAGTGTGTTTCTTTACTATGTACATTTGTAACTTATAATCCAACACTCATGATTTGTAGTGATATGACGGTTCACTCTCTCCTCGGTATTAACGACACTTGATCCATGGCTTAACACCCGATTGGTCCATGATCTCTATTTAAAGAGCATGGAGGGTCATTTGTCCTGTAACTGTTTATGAGATAAACGTGTGTAAACTTTCTTTTTATATTAATAAATTTCCTAAAGTGGTCGCGTTGGCTCAGTTCATGGATTGTTTCCCTCTTCGAGGGTTTTAACCATGTGATATATTGGTGTACTGATTTGTGATCTGTTTGTGAGTGGCGACCTTTAGTTTTTTATCTAAGGAACTTACCCTGTAAATTCCTACAACAATCACTTAGTTGAGCAAATATGTCAACCAAGCACTAAAATAGTAACTATTTTAGTTGGACTAAATCTCTTAAATACAACTAATTAAAAACCAAACAACCCACACAAAAATTTCATTTAATGATGAGGAACATCATTCAATATGCATAAGACAAGTAGGAGTTAAATCTCGAACAAATACTTTTCAAGGTCAAATATAAGGAGTGTCGATATATCAAGATGGCTCTCAATACAACCTTAACAAAAGTTAGTTTACTTCCTCTTGAGATCCACCTATTATACTAGAAGTGAATAATTTTCTCTATCTTTCTCAATGGCCATCCCCAAATCCACTTTCTATAGACATTAGGTTTTAGAATAAAACTTAAGTACTTTAAGCCTTACTAAACCTCGGAATTTCTAAAAGAAAAATGAACTTCCAAATGATCTACAAACTCCTCACATAGTCCATTGAATCTAATGGCCTACTTTAGAATATTTGTCTCCTTACTTGTACCCTTGAAATATATGCTAAGTTATTATTTTATTTTTGACATAATCCCCTTTCCGAGCCATATGTGAATAACATACTATCATCTACAAAAAGTAAGCGAGTAAAGCATGGAACTACCTATATTAATCCCTTTTAAATATCTAATTATTTTTTCCTCCATAATTTCTTTGATTAAGTCCTTCTATAACCAACAATGAAAGAATGGGTGAAAGTACAAAACCCTATCTCAATCTCTTTGTGTCTTTGTGAAAAGTTGAGCCTACTCCATGACTATTAAGAACATAATAAGAGGCATATGTGACACATCTTGTAATCCATTTACCACATGGAAACTAAATCCCACATTAATTAGTGTCATTCCTAATATACTCAATCGGTCCTATCATAACCTTTGGAGAGATATAGTTTGCTAACCAGGGTAGTCAAATTCTTCATTTTAATTGAGTGAAGATCCTCTTCTGAAACCCCAATGGCTTCATGGATTTTCTTGTCAGCTAGAAAATTAGATTGTTCTAGGGATATCACCTCTAGAAAGACCTATTTCAATATGAATGAATTACCTTAACATTTTTTTAATAAACATACTTACAAAGAGATATTGGATTATCATCATCAAATAAATTGGCTTATCACCTTCAAAAATTAGTGTAATAAAAGTGGAATTTTGAGACCTTATAACCAGTTCATGGGACCTAATATGCTAAAGTACTTTTAGAAGTTCCTTCATAATTAGATCATAATATGGAAAAGCTCAATAGTTCACTTGTCTAAACTCAAGCTCTTATGTTTCTAAAAAATAGTGGAGAACTAATAGAAGTTCTTCTTTTATGACCCCGTCCTATAACTTTTGGTTAACCTCCTTCGTGATAAATCAAAGGAAAAAATATGATATCTTTATTATCTCATCCATATTTTCCATTGTTTATTATTCATGAATAACTTGAAAATTCTTTACCCCCATCATCGCTAGGTATTTGAAATCATTCACTTGGTTACCAACCATATTGGTGAATCCCAACTGGTATTTATGATTTGTCTATAATTTACATGTTGGTGAAAGAATTTGATGTCTACATCTCCATTTCCCATTCAAATCACTTTGCTCTTCATTTTCCATTATGCTTCCCTATTTTCCAATAGTCTTGTTTTTCTACCTTCCAATTATTTTATCATATGTTATTTTTTATTACTAATAACTCTTAAGTCATTGTTCTTATTAAATATCCTTTATTCATATTATTTTAGATGGCTATCCTTTTTCTTATGTGTTCAATTTCCCATGTCATTGCTTTCCCCGTTACAACCTTAAGAGAATTAGTTAGTTAAGATCTAGCAAAGCGTTTTGAGTCAAGATCATAATCCCTCCATTCTCTCTTCAATATATTCTTGAAAAGCTCATCCTCAAGCCTCATTTTATCCATATATATTCCAACATTGATCCATTGAAACCCAAGATTTATCAAGCACCATGAAGGATCAAATTATTTGAGGTGAAAACATTTACATGTCAAAGATATTTGATCTCTCTTAACATTTGATAAATATGAAGTTAAAATAGATCTATGTCAATATATTCTAACTTGTGGTTATGATCAAACTTGATTTTTATAAGCTTCTACCTTTGTTTATACTAATGTGCGTTTGTGAAATTTTATCTCTATCATATACAAGTTTACTCTATCCACTTAGATAAATGAGATTTGATGTGAGGTTATTATCTTCATTGTAACGCCTCCTCGCACATCTACCCACTTTTACCAGCTTGTCAGGGTAAAAATGAGAAGATTGTCACTATGATATGACCCAACCTCCAAGTTCCAATCATGGAAGTTGGGCCCACACACTGACAACTTAGATACATCCCTCGGGGACTACAGACCACTTAGGAGACTGCAAACCACCCTAGGTGATCAATCCCTGAGCTAGAGTTCTTTTAACAAGGGAAACTCCCCAACCGCACGCACAACACAACATCAATATGGTTATGATGTCCCAACCACATGCATAGGCATGCTTCCATGCGGTTATGACCCAAAAAATGTAGTTTTGTGCTAGCAGTTCCAAGATCTAAGGAAATTTTTCAGGCTAGCCTCCAGAACACTGCCTAGAACTGCATGTAACATTCCAGAAACATAAACAAGATGATGAAAAGGCCAACCAATAAAAAAAAACAAAAACTTGACCTAGAAATGCCTAATCCATGATAGACATTTCGTCAAGCATATGGTAAATGTGAAATCTACAGGTCATGAATACATATCTGATCATAAACCTATGAAATTCATCTGAAAGACACCAAGAAGGCTCTAATCCCTCTCTAGATAGCTACAATAGCACCTTTTAGACCATCAATTCGTCAAACATTCCATAACTTATCAAAACATGCCAATATCCAAAGATAGAATACACCATATAACCAACATATAAACATAATGGAAACCATGGTAAATCATCCATAAAATTGCTAGCATAATCACTACAAATGCTCATATATAACAATAGGAAAATATATAATATTAACAGATGAAAGTGCCAACCAAGTCAGGGATTTCCACGTACCACCTGACCATAGATTGGGTTGAACCAAATATCTCTTTCAACCAATCACCCCTGCACCATATTTCAAGCATGAATTTGGGATCATAAGGGTTAAACAAAAACAAAACCAACCAGATCTTCTAGAAGCCAAAACATGTCAACCCTCAACCATAGTGATCTCACCTATGCAGTTTAGAAATCACTAACATCAACCAAATCAATCTCTACCCAAGTTTTTCAGGGCTTCAGGGACTAGTAACTAAACCCACAACTAAATCAGGGCTCCAGAGCGTTTGTTCAGATCAGTGGCTCCAACGACTAGTAACTAAACCAAAGTTGTTAAAGGGCTCCAAAGTGTTTGTTCCAACCCACAGCCATAGGGACCTTGAGCCTTAATCATAAAAAAAAGTGCAAAACCCACAACACCATGGCTATCTAGGAAATGGCAAGGCAAGGCTTAAACCATTTCGAATCCAAGAAAATCCCCATGCTAATGACAATACATAACCAAGGAACCGCATGCATATACCATGCATCCAAAAAACCAGCAAGGAAATCACGCATGCAACCTGTTACCTACATAGCAATCCAACTATATTTGTTGATCCAACTTTCTCCTTGCACTCCCTTGCTTTCCTTTGCATTCTTTCTCTAATCCAAGTGAATGATAGAGTGTTCCAAGCATGCTCCAAGAATTCTCTAAATGTGCAAGAGTATGAGAGTATGAGAGAATGGAAGGAGAGAGCCAAAACTAAACTGAAAAAAGCTAGAACTAACAAAAGTTGAACCCAAAAAAACTATGAATTGTTTCTTTGATGACTTTTTGTTATTGATGTCTCCTTTTTCTTCATTTTCCTTCATTTTTCCTCTAATTTCCCTTGCATGAAAATTTGTGTCTCTTCACCTTCCTTTTCTCCTATTTCCCTTTATTTTCATAATTAAATTCCAATTATTGCCTCTTTTCGTTTGCCAATTTCCTTATCCATAAATAAACCACAAGTGATGCCCACTAAAGTTTTTTCTCAACATTAAGCTTGGAATATGTGTCCCATAACCTTGGTCTTATTTTATTTACATGGAAAATCAACCAGGGGTTGTTACAAACCCTCCCCCTTGGTGTTAAATGATGCTTATAACCAGTAAAACATGTTGCCCATGGAGCTTTATAACACATCTCGATGCAGCATTTACATCATACCAAACTGTTGAGCCCATGAACACCATACTGCTTATTGGAGCTTTATAACATAGCTCGATGCATTATTTACAACATGCAGCTTATTAGAGCTTTATATCATAGCTCATTGCAGTATATGCAATACACATATGCATATATAAACATATACCAAAACACATAAACCAAACACATCTGCTCAACCAACAAATAAGGAAGGATACAAAACTCGCATCTAATCATCCATCTCCCATGTACCTTCATCGGGACCAAAGTGCTTCCACTGCACTTTAACTTGCTTGATTGCTTGATTCCAGAGCATTATTTTTTTTTGCTATAAAATGCACTGAGGTTCTGGTTGGAATTATCCCTTTGGTTCTACCTGTAATACATACCAATCAATCACATGATCAACATCCTGAACATATATCTTAATCAATGAAACATGTAAAACATCATGGACTGTCATTGTTGGTGGCAGTGCAAGTCTGTAGGCCACTGGTCCAATCCTCTTAAGGATCTCAAAAGGCATGAAATACCAAGGTGCCAACTTGGCACATGATCCAATCCTCAAGGATCTCCTCTTAGGCTTGATTCACAAGTACACGTGCTCTCCAACCTGAAACTCCTTGAATAATCTATGTTGATCTGCATAAATCTTCTGCCTATCTTGTGTTTCCTTTAAATTCCTTCTAATAACTTGCATCTCATGCTCCATCTCGGCCAACATATCTGGTCCAATCAACACTGTGTTCACTGGATCACTTTGGCTAAAAGGAGTATTACAAATCCGCACATAAAAATCCTCAAGGGTTCCTGGTACCCAATATTATATGAAAACTCCACCAATGGAAGATACTCGTCCCACTTCCGTTGTTAATGCATGACATATATCCTCAACATATCATCATGAATCATGTTAATCCTCTCTTTCTGTCCATCTGTTTGTGCATGATAAGTTGTACTGAAGCTAACTTTGTCCCAAAACTCACGAACAAATATTTCCAAAACTTGGAAGTGAACTTGGCATCTCTATCTAATATAATCTTCTTTGTAACACCATGCAACATCACAATCTCCCTGATGAAGATCTGAGCTACCTCACTAATTGAATTAGTAGACTTCACTACAACTAAGTGAGCTACCTTACTCAACCTATCAACCAAAACCATGATGGAATCATGCTGCTTCGATGTCCTCAAAAAAAATGTAATGAATTCCATGGAAATGACTTCCCATTTCCATTCTGGAATCAGAATAGGTTGTAACAAACTAGTTGGATGCTTGCACTCTGATTTCACCTGCTAGAAGTCCAAACATCTCGCATCAAACTCAACCACCTTTTTATCCAAGTTCGACCAATGATATAACTTCTTAACAGTTTTCAAGGTCTTCTGATATCCTGGGTGGCCTGAATACGAATTGACATGAAATTCCCTTAAGATAAGATTCTTGAGATCACTTCTATCTGACACATAAATCTTGTTCCTGAATCTGACCAAGCCATCTTTTGTGAGGTGATACTCCTCATATTTGTCACATTCACCCTCCTACTGTAATATCTGCTTCAGTTGTTGATAATTCTCATCATGATTCCCTGCATGCAAGATCCGCTCATGCAAATTTGTCCCATAACAACTCACAGTCGAAATGTGATTCACCTACACTCTCTTATTGAGAGCATCTGCAACCCTGTTCTCCTTGCTCTTGATGTATCTCATCTCAAATTAAAACTCACTGAGGGTAGCCAACCTTCTAACTTTCCTGGAATTCAAATTGGGTTGGTCAAATAAGTACCTCAGTGCATTGTGATCACTCATCAAGATGAACCTCTTGCCAAGAAAATAATGTCTCCAGATCTTCAATGCATCAATGATATTTGCCAACTCAAGATCATGAGTCACATAGTTTCACTCGTGCTCATTTAACTTCCTTGACCCATAGCATACCACCTACCCTTCCTGCATCAAGACTCCACTAAGTCCTTCCTTGCAAGCATCTGTACATATGAAAAAATCTTTATCAAGATCCATAATATTCAATACTGGAGCATTTGTAATAAAATTCTTCAACTTGTCAAATCTATTTGCACACTCCTTAGTCCATTCAAACTTCTTTCCCTTTCTCTGCAAAGATGTAATAGGATAACCAATCTGTGAGAAGTTCTTGATGAACCGCCTGTAATAACCTGGTAGTCTGGTTAATTATCTTACCTCATCCACATTCCTAGGATTTTTCCACTCCATGATAGATTTAATCTTTTCTAGGTCCACTACCATCCCTTTATTGGAAACAACATGTCCCAAGTAATGAATTTCAGTCTAAAAGAAACTGCACTTGTTGAGATTGGCATACAACTGATGCTCTATCAAAAATCTCAACATTTTTTCCAGGTGCTCTGCATTCTCTTCCTCATTCTTAGAATATATCAATATATAATCAATAAACACTATCATAAATTTGTCCAAATAAGGACGCAACATATTGTTCATCAAACACATGAAATTAGTTGGAGCATTAGTAAGACCAAATGGAACCACCACAAACTCATAATTTCCATACATGGTATGGAACAACCTTGTAGATATATTCTTCTTTGATGTGCACCTGATGATATCCTGATCTTAGACCAATATTCAAAAATATTGTTCCTCCCTTCAACTGATCAAACAATTCATCAATCTGCGGCAAAGGATACTTGTTCTTGATCATCACCTAGTTCAATTGTCTGTAATCAATGCACAATCTGAGAGTACCATCCTTCTTATTTACAAACAATATTGGTGCACCACAAGGTGATACATTTGGCCTAATGTATCCATTATCAACCATTTCCTTATGCTGCAACTTCAATTCCACCAAGTCTGGAGTACTCACCCTGTAAGGTTCCTTAGATGTTGATGTTACTCTTGGCATCAACTCAATAAAAAATTACACTTCCCTATGAGGAGGGAACTTTGAAATCTCTGCAGGAACACATCCCAAAACTTCTACAAAACAGGATACCACTTCAGGACTTCATCATCCTCATATTCCTTCCCTTTGTCACTAGAAATATGAACTACAAACAATACACATCCTTCCCTGCAACTACGCTTTGCATGTATAGTTGTAACCATTCTCACTGATATATACTTTTCTTACCCTACAATATTCTCCTTTCCCCATCATCATCTAGGCACTCAATATATTTATGATAACATTCTACCTTTTTCTTGTGAAGGTACAACCAATCCATGCCCAAAAACATACTCTATGATCCCAAAAGGAAGTACATATAGATGTGTTGATGTAAGCATACCATTCAACTCAAATTCACAAGATTTCACCCAATGACGAACTCTTCTCTCAGTCCCTGTAATCAACTGCACCAACCAAAATTCTGCATGCACTTCTTTATTCAATCAGAATTTATCCACCAAGTCAAGACTAATATAACTATAGTTAGATCCAGGATAAATCAAAATAGAAACAAGTTGATCACAAATCTTACCTTCCATCTCAATCATGGATGCATGATGATTAGTCTGCATACTATCCACTACTTCATAAATATGAGGAATAATCTGCCCAACATCCCCAACTATCTGTGCCTCCTTAGCACTATAATCTAAGGTTTTCCACCCTGATGTGATGGAAAATCTATCATATGATGCTCTCCACCATAATTCCAACACTGAAAAGGCTTCCTACCATCACCCTTATCGTGCTCCTTGTACCAAAATCCATGTCCTATGTCAACTACATTGAACTTCTTATAAGGTGCCACATTCTCCTTAACACTTGTGTCTTGAGGTCTTCCTTGCTTCTTTGCCCACTTTCCTTTAGTCTTGTCATTACCTTTCCAATCCAACTTAGGCTCATACTTTCACTTAGACTACTCATAACAATACTTCAACTTCCCAATGACTACCTCCAATGACCGAGGATCATCATACTCAATCAAATATTTAAATGTGAAAAAAAATTGATTGATGAACATTTGGAACTTTGTCTTCTAATCCTTACGATATGGAACACACCTCAATAGCTCCAAAAATTTAGTCGTGTACTCTTCATACGTCATGGAACTCATCTTCAACTCATACAATTCATTGTCCTTTCCATCACAATATCTCTCAGACAAGAAATTATTCATGAAGAGTCTTTTAAAATCATGCCAACTCAACTCTTTTACCTTGATGCCTTTGACATGCTTCACATCTTCCCACCATATATATGCTCTTCCCTTGAGACTAAATACCATTATATTGCTTTCATATTCTCTAAATAATCATGCAATTCGAAGAACTTCTTCATCCCAAGTAGACATGTTTTTGCATCTTCTAGTTTCTTCACATCCACATCAAAAGTAGGAGTCTTGGATTTATTGAACTCTTCTAGAAAATATTTCTTATCACTCCTCTTATAAGGATGATGGTGGTAATGACGGTGGTGTCTCTCAAAACCAGAACTAGAATAGAATCCATGAGCACTACCTCTCCTCTCGAGTGTATCCAGTCATCTGCCACCTTTGAGTGTATCATCCATGTCCAACATGTATCTTGATCGAGACCTACTAGCATATGCCCAATTATTCCTTTCCACCTATCCATGACAGGTCCGTAGTTTTCCATGCTTTTTTAAATCTGAGAGACTTTGAAAGATCACTGCATTAACTTCTGCTTTTTTTTCTTGAGCTTTCGCAAGTCTTTCGTGTGAGTCAATCAACTTGTTATTGTCTACCTTGCAACTTCTGCTATTTTCCTTCAAACTTCTCAATGTATCTTCTATATCATGAGAATACTCATCTCCTTGTTTCTCAATTGATATGTAAGGAGATTCACATGAACTATAATTCATCATTATTCTTGTCATATTTGATCTTCTATCTCCTATAAACATGCCATGTTAGAGAAACCAAATATAGACATAATCAAAATCATACCTCTATGAAGTTCATGGGAGGTTATCTCGTCTGCACAATCAATCTAGATTGGAACTATATATAACAACAACATGTCAATGTCTCAATCCTCATAACACACCAACATCATCATGTTGATACAAACTACAATAATGACTACCACGATGCATGTATGACCTACTATACATGATAACCATAACAATCACTATGCATGCACAACAATCACATCTAACCCATCTAGTCCAAGTTTTTGATCCTAGAAGCTCTGATACCACCCTGCAACTCCTCCTCTAACATCTACCCACTTTTACCCTCGCCAAGGTAAACATGAGACGAGTGTCACTATGATATGACCTCACCTCCAAGGTCTAATTATGGAAGTGGGGATGACACACCAACAACTTATAGGCATCCCTCAGGGACTACAAACCACTCAAGATCCTGCAAACCACCCCAGGTGATCAATCCCTAAGCTGGAGTTATTTTCATAAGGGAAACTCCCCAACCGCATGCACAACACAACACTAGTGCAGTTATGAGGTCCTAATTGCATGCATAGGTCTACTTCCATGCGGTTATGACCCAAAAACTTCAGTTTTGCACCAACGGTTCTGATATCTAGGCCACTTTTTAAGGCTAGCCTCCATACCAATGCCTATAACTTTCCATGAACATAAACAAGAAGATGAAAAGGCCAACCAATCAAAACTCAAGTAAGAACTTAACCTAGACATGCCTAATCCATGATAGAAATTTTGTCAAACATATGGTAAATGTGAAAGCTACAGGTCATGAATGCATATCTAATCATAAACCTTTGAATTTCATATGAGAGACACCAAGAAGGCTCCAAGCCCTCTATAGCTAGTTGCAATAGCACCTGTTAGACCATGCATTCATCAACCATTCAATAACTTATCAAAAAATGTCAAGATCCACAGATAGAATATGCCATATAACCAACAACAGAATGGAAACCATGGAAAATCAGCCATAAAATCACTAGCATAATCACTACAAATGCTCATAGAACACAATAGGAAAATATCTCATATTAACATATGAAAATTCCAACCAAGTCAGGGACTTCCACGTACCATCTAGCCATAGATTAGGTTGCACCAAATCTCTCTTTCATCCAATCACCCCCATGCCATGTTCCAAGAATTAATGTGGAATCGTAAGGGTTAAACCAAAACAAAACCAACCAAGGTTTCTAGAGGCCAAACCACCTCAACCGTCAACCACATTGATCTCACCTATGTAGTCTAGAAATAAATAACATCAACCATATCAATCTTTACCCAAGTTCTTCGGGGCTCTAGGAACTAGTAACTCAACACATAATTAAAGCGGGGCCCTAGAGTGCTTGTTCCAACCCGCAACATTAGGGACTAGTAACTCAACCCACAAGGCTCCAGAGCGTTTGTCCCAACATACAGGCTCCAGGAACTAGTAACTCAACCCAATCTATTACAGGGCTCCAAAGTGTTTGTTCCAACGCACAACCATAGGGAACTTAAGCACCAGTTAGAAAAGAAAGTCGGAAAACCACAACACCACGGTTATCCATGAAATGGAAAGGAAAGGTTGAAACCCATGTCAATCTAGGAAAATCTACATGCCAACCAATGACAACACATAACCAAGAAACCACATGCATATACCATGCATCCAAAAAACAACAAGGAAATCACACATGTAACATGTTACTTACAAAGCAATCCAGTGGTAGTTGTTGATCCAACTATATCCTTGCACTCATGTGTTTTCCTTTGCTTTCTTTATTCAATCCAAGTGAATGTTAGAGTGCTCCAAGCATGCTCCAAGATTGCTCTAACTGTGCAAGAGTATGAGAGGATGAGAGAATGAAAGGAGGGATCTAAAACTGAACTGACAAAAGTTATAACTAACAAAATATGAGATGAAAAAATTTGTGAATTTTTTCTCTGATGCCTTTTTGTTATTGATGTCTCGTTTTACTTCATTTTCCTTTGTTTTTCCTATAATTTTCCTTGCATGAAAATTTGTGTATCTTCACTTTCCTTTTATCCTATTTTCCTTTATTTTCATAATTTAATGCCAATTATTGCCTCTTTGCCTTTGACAATGCCTTTGTGTATTTGCATAGTCATAAATAAACCACAAGTGATGCACACTAAAGTGTTTTCCCAACATTCAACTTGGAATACATGTCCCATGACCTTGGTCTTATTTTATTTACATGGAAAATCAACCAGGGGTTGTTACGTTCATTTAAGATAACATGTGTCCCCACAATTACATTTTTGCAACTTAAATATTATATATAATGAGTATTATTTGCTCGTAACTTGATTTTAGATTAACTATTTTAAGTAATAGTTACATTTTTTTTGTAAGCAAGTAAAAATATTTATATTTTCAAAATTTTGCATAAAGTACAGTCATGGAGAACTAGTGTTGAAAATGTCCAAAATGGGTTGTTTCTTGCAAAAGAAAACCCATGTTTGACTTGAGGAGATTTTTGGAGAGACCATCTACCCAAAATAAGGATACTAGATGGTCTCCCAAGGAGTTATGGTAAAAAATTATGACAATTTTGCTCCATAACAGAAATTTTAACTAAAACTATGAAAACAATAAAATAACAGAAAAACATTGAAAATTGAGACACTGAATGGTGCCTTTCCTAGGAATTTAGCATACCAGGTTGAGCTGGTACTTTTCCAAGTCGGCCTTGGCCTGGTTGTGTTGAGCTTACTCCCTTTAGGCCTTGTCTTGTTGAACCTTGTCCCTCCTAACATGTTCTTGTTGTTCTAGGTAGAGGAAGGGGTAATCCTTTAGGAATTCAGGTAAGGCACTCCCATTTAATGTTCGCTTTTCATGTATAATACTATGCCTCCCTCTACGAGCGTTCTCCTTTGGTTCAGCCCTCAATGGTAGTCTAGTTGGACAAATTCTACACTTTCTTGGCTTGTTGAGGGGAGTTATGGAAGTTACTAACCTTTTTTTTTTTATATTGAGACTCTGGGTGAGTTGGACTTGAGGGTATGTGTCCCTAATGTGAAGAATCCCCCACTTTTATCTCATCGTGAAAATTGGAGGATGTCAGAGGACAGGGGGGAAGGGAAAAAGGAATTCCCAATGTTTTGAACAAGTTTCTCAAGGCTATGTGTGTATGAACCAGGTAAGAGTTAATTTCTGCAATTCGGCCTTCCACTCTTTCTTGAGATTCCTCATGTTCTTGGATATCTCTTCCTAGCAGGTTCTAGACATCCCAATGGTAATTTCTTGTATTCCTTCTCTCTTGAGCCTCCATGGAAGCTATGATATGGTGGATATGTATTGGTGTGTCTTCTTCAAATTGTTCGTTGACCTGACCATGCCAGCGAGGGTGACATGACGCTCACGACCTTTGCCACCTCTCTTGGCTTGACCTCTCTCCTCAACCATGATAATTAGTACTATGAATGCTTTGACTCGGATTAGAAACCTCCTAAATCTCTCAGGCCTACTAGACCCCCATCGACTAACCACCCAAAAAAAAAATGAACTGAGGGAGTGAATGTCAGGTTGCATGTTAATGGTAGAATTCATGTCTCTTGGATCTAGTAATCACCTTGACCTCATTCGTTCCTCCATCACCTCACCAAAATGAATATCACCTTCGTTGGGTTCATAGAAAGGTCACCACCCAACCTTTCTCATTAAAGATTCATGTTATGTTGGAATTTGAAGTTTTTGGCACCTCGATTGATGGGAAGACACCTGGATCCGGGGAGGATGGGAATACACCTAGATGCAAGTTTCTAGATCAAATAAAAACAGAAGCCGAGAAGTATCCGAAATACCAATTTATGTGGCAGCAAGCGGAGGAGACCAGAAGACAAGAAAAATCTACTGATTATGGATTTAGCAAAGATCAGTTATTAACCTTTAAGGAAAGGATTTATGTTTCAAATCAAACGGATTTGAAGGAGCTGATCTTGAATGAATACCATCGGAGTAACTACTCAGGACATCTCGGGTATCAGAAAATGCTAACAGCAATAAGAAAGAACTAATTTCAGCCAAGTACGCGAAGAGATATTGCAGAATACTTAAATAAATGTTTGGAGTGCTAGCAAGTGAAGGTGGAGCATCGACATCCAGTTGGATTGATGCAACCTATACCGGTACCTGAATGGAAGTGGGAGGTTATATATTTAGACTTAATTATTGGTTTACCAAAGTCAAAGAAGCATAATGACTCCATTATGGTCGTGGTTGATCGATTAAGCAAAGAAGCACACTTCATACTAGTACAGTCCACTTATAAAGTGGTGCAAATAACAGACATATTTATGCGAGAAATCTTTAGATTGCATGGCATTCCAAAGACTGTCATATCTGATAGGGATGTGAAGTTTACTTCAGCATTCTGGAAAACGATATTTATAGGTTTGGGAACCCAAATTAATTTCAGCACTGCTTACCACCCACAGAGAGATGGACAAACTGAGCGAGTGAATCAGATCTTGGAGGATATGTTACGTATGTATGTAATGCAGCAACCAACAAGATGGGAAGAATATCTGCATTTAGTAGAGTTTGCATACAATAATGGTTATCAGGAATCTCTTAAGATGAACCCATTCGAGGCATTATAAGGACGAAAATGTCGTACTCCTATTAATTGGAGCAGCCCTGAAACCAAGCTGATGCTTGGACCAGAAATGTTAGCCAAGATGTAGTCAGAGGTAAGAAATATCAAGAAAAATTTGAAGGTAGCTCATGATCGAAAAAAAGTGTATGTAGATAAGAAAAGTACTTATCATGAATTTGAAGTGGGTGATCATGTGTATGTGAGGATTAAACCAAAAAAGATCACACTAAGGTGGGCCTCCTGTGCCAAGTTGGCTCCCAGGTTTTGTGGACCTTTTTAGATATTGGAAAGGGTGGGACCAATGGCGTACCGACTGGCCCTACCCATCCATATCCGAGAACACAATGTGTTTCATGTATCCTTATTAAAGCGATATGTGCATGACCCAAAACATGTAATCCACTGGCAAAGCATTCAGGTAGGTTATGAATATAAATCCTACCTTGAAATACTAAAGTTTATGGGAAATTAACTCAAAGTTTGTTGATTGCAGGTCGAGCCGAACAACGATTTTTTGGTCGAGCCTCAGCGTATAATCAATCGGAGAGAAATCATGCTCCGAAAGCGAGCCATCACCCAGGTTAAAGTTCAATGGAAGCACTTCATCTCAGATGAGGCTACCTGGGAAGATGAAGGATTTGTTCAGGAAGCCTACCCAAAAATATTTGTTGAAGTAGAATGAAACACCGAGGACGGTGTTTACTTCCAGAGGGGGAAGTTGTGACAGTTGGATTAAGTGCCAACTAATGGTTATATTATTTTATGATTAAGAAAACTAAGACACTTATTATTTCTTGAGAAATATTACTGGATAAACATAAATTAATTTTGTTTGATTAAATAAAATTGAGTATTAGAAAGTGGTTCCATAAAAAGGTAAAAGACTGATGTAAAAATATTCCAAGAACTGGGAAGTAGTTGAACAGAAAAACAGTTCAAACATTTACCCCACCCTTTGAGGATAAAGGTACATCCCAGTGAGGGAGAGGGGTTCTATTTAGTAACTAAGGAGAGGAAATAGAGTGAAGAATTCCTGAGTTGGTAGAGACCAGTGGAATTACTCAGATTCCTGAAATCCCTGGAATAGAAGACTGGACTGGTAGTCTCGAGGTCTCTTCAGGGCTGCTGTCAACTCACTTAACTCAGGTGTGGAAGCACGAGGGAGAGATGAGGATGTAATTGCCTCTCTCGAGGAAGGGAGGATAACATCAGCAGTTTCTGAAAGTCAGATAAGTAAACCGGTCAATAGGAAATAGAGTTTTGTTGATAATAAACGAATGAATTGGTTATCTTTAATGGTTTGTGGCTATCTCTGTGATTTATTTATGAAAAGAGGAAAATTTTGATTACTCTCTTTAAAATATAGAACTGCCAGACAAATATATATCTTAAACTTAATAGATCATGTGATAATAAAAAAAAAGTATGACTAGTATGCAGCAAACCATATGTCGAATGGAATTATAAACTAATATTTTAGTATCTATCAACAAAAAACTGTTAACTTAGATTGTTCAAGGCGAAGGCTCCAAGTAGGTTGTTCTCTGCAACTATGATAAACACGGACATAATGGTCCGAACATTCTTTTGGAAAAAACTGAGCAAAAAGTAAAAACAAAACTTTAAATTCACAAAAATAAGAATCTGTATAAACCAGTTGAATAAGTTAAAACAGGTATAACGACCTTCTAGACTAGTAGGATACCTGAGAGAGAAGGTATCAGATATATATGTTCTTACAAAAAAAGAGATATGTGAAAGGCACTGGTAGACCCTAGAAACTGAAAATTGTTATTAAAGAAAACTAATTCTGAATTGTGGCACATAAGTACATGTAAACAGTTTTATTGGAATAAAAGAAAGTAAGTAGAATATGAAAAATAAACAAATATATATATATATTAATTTGGAAGACAGTTTAACATGGTATTTTTATATCTCATACTGTAAACAGCAAAATGAATGAGTAGTAGAATACTCCATTTCAAATGATGATTTATCCTCGTAAAAGCAAGAATGAAATTTGTAAAACAATTGCTGGAAAGATTGTATTTTCCCTTTCGAATCTATACAACCCAGAAAGGAAAGATTCACTCAGTATGCAAGAATGTATCTGTATAAATCTTTGCATTTAGCTATAAGAATATTTATGGAATGTCCGCCTCTCTAGAGAGGGAGGCAAAACCCAAGCTTAATTAAACAAGACTTAAGTCAAATGTTGCACATCGGAGGTTAAGGGCCTCGGTGGCCAAATGCCATATACTTAGAAATTAAAAATGTACAAAATATACTGTCGATATTCTTATCAACGGCAAAAGCCGTGAAGCTCAAACAAGAGAAGAATTGAAAACTAGAATGACGACATAAAGCCCCATAACTAAACTCGTTAACAAATTTGAAGCAGGGATAGTATCAAAAGTTGTAGCAACAACCTTCAGTGAAGGAGAATACTTGGTGAACAGAGAGACCCAGTCAGCAAAGGGTCGGAACAAACACACCAAGGGAGAACCAACCCACAGATCTGGGTGGTCGAGTACACCTGCACATAGAAACAAATAACAAAACCGTAAGAAAATTGAATATGAGAATTTGATTAACCAATGAAAATCTGGTATAGGAAACACCAAAAGATGGGATACCTTACATGTGTAAATAAAATCTATGGAGGTTTGAAATACTACTCTACAAATGAACCAGAAGGTGGGTTGTTATAATATACATTCGGACAAGAAATGAGGAACAAGCTAATACAAAATTTCATATACATAACAGCATAAACCTCCAATTTTACCTGTGATATTCACTGAGGGAGCCATGAGGAAACGATGGCACTTCTTCTAGAGTCGTGAGCCAAAACCCTTGCCTCGACTAAGTAAATAGACAAATAACAACTTAGAGATTTGCCGGAAAGAAGCGAAAAGGACTGTAGAATAATTCCAGTGAGAAAACGTTTAAACTAAGTAAAAGAGGTACTCATGCTGAATACTCAGAGGCAGAAACTATCCGCAGCAAAAAACAATAATGTACACAGTCATATGCAGTCGGAGTAAGCCACCTACCGTCGGCCAAGGTACTCGAAACGAAAAGTGATTGAACCCGGTGGAATGCACAATACTGTGGCCAGGAAAAATGGACTTGCAGAGCTCTGCAGCAGCATCTCGAAAATGAAAGGGAACGGTTAGGGTTAGGGTAGTCATTACCCTAACAAACCCAACCCTAGAACGATTTACAACCATGGATTCCGGCTTACCAAATCGATGGTGGAAAGGACCACAGATGTCTACCTGCCAGGCTGTGCAGGTTAAATCAAATCCATGCAATCCATTTGCAAGGATTAAAAAAGTACCATTAAATTACAACCGGATGATCCAAAGATCGAAATACACATGTGTGCCTTCAATGTAAAAGAATTGCCAAATAATTCCAGATGTTGTCGTAATAAAGAGTTAGGAATAAACAATTCACAAGGACAGATAAGAGGACGGGTGTCCATCTCGAGTTTTGTAATATGTATTTAATTCCTTAAATAGGTAGCAATTATCACCATTGTTTATCTGATTAATCCGTAACGTTAACATGTGTAAGTTGGTTTGTCCACTGTATAATTTATAGGCAGGTCTGCTAATTGGTAAAGATAAAAATTAATTATGGTAAAAGTAAAAGTGTATAGTAATGTAGTTAAAAACATAAGTTAATTTTTTTTTTTTTTAGTAAGTAGGTTTATATGTTACAATAACTTTAATAGATTAAAACATATGACATGATTAAATATAGAAAACAATTTTAAATAACTCACACCAAGGCAACACATGCCATCTTTTTCTCCAATCTAAATATATCAAAATATACGATCAAATTAAATAACCTTAAATCAAGTATAATCACAATATCTACTATCTATAGAGGTAAGAGATGATATGCTTCCTCATACTTTCATTATTGAGTTGGGTGGGTATTTTTCATTTTGAATCCACTATCTAGAGAGGTAAGAGATGATACATATTATAATTATTTTAAGATGTATTGCAATATGTTTTTTTATATTTTCATCATTTAGCTAGCTCGGTTATTTTTCAATTTGATTTAATCATTAGGATGAACAATGGCTATTTTATGAGGTGCACCAATTCATAAAAGGAAAATATATTTTATCAAGGAATCAAATCTTGGATGTTTTTGCATTTTGATTTAATGGCTACGACGGTTTTCACTTTAACCATGGCCCCTTTATGGAGTGCATCAATTCACAAAGGGTAGATATATTAAAAGAACCTTAGAAAAAATAATAACAACCACCCACTTTCACCAACCAAACAAACATATGTTCATATGTTAAATTCGTCCTAAATAACAATGTCCAAGGGTTGTAACTTGAGTGGTAAAAGAAGGTTGAATAAATTCCCTCTCGCCCCCCAAGGTTCAATACTTGACAAAGACATGTTGGCTCATTATGGCTTGGCTAGAAGAATAGATGCCCCATTAAAGATGTCTCAACTCTAGATTGAATCATGAATTTCATGTTAAGTGTTGGTTTGCTAGTTTATGAAAGCCAACCTAGAGTTGATAGTGGCAACTAGCCAAATTTAACCCTCACACACACTTAGGTAGTCTCGTTAAATTAACAATTCTCCTAAATATAAATAATTAACAATGTTTTCAAATTCACTCTTTTGTGAGAAAATAAAAGATGATCGAATTGTATCCTTCTTTAAAAGACAATAAATTAATAAATAAAAAAATTCAATTATTTTATTATAGAAATTATTTCTAAATGATGCAGGGCTAACCCTGCAATTCCCAGACTCTCACTCTCTCTTCAACTATTCAAGTGTATTCTCCTCACAAAAACCACTCATATTTATACATAAATAATGAATTTAATTCATTCCAAAAATCTCTCCACCTAATCCTCAACTAAATCTAATTTTTAGGTGTAGACTCAAAAAAGTCCCGTACATAGAATTCCTACTCCTAATTTTGCTACCTAATACTAATTTCTCTCATATCCTTTTAATTAATAAAAGAATATTTACAAAATCCTCACTTTTCTAAATTATCTCCTATTTTATTAAAAATAACAAATTAATTAATAAAACAATTAAAATATCACACCCCCTTTATTACATATTAAAAAATGAAAATTGACCTTGATGCTCCTGCATCACTAAATTATATTAAAAATTTTACCAAAATTATAACATTTTTATTTTATATAATTTTTGAGATTTTAACCTATTTTAACAATATCTCGAAATAAATGATTAACTTTACTCACAATTAACTTATCTATTAAGTTAATAATTTAAAATTTCAAAGTTTAGTTATGCGCCAACTTTGAGAACATGGTTAAAGCTTACCCTCTTGTATCTTTGAAATGTATAATTGGTATGCATACTTGAGTAAAAATTAAAATATAAGACATTAGCATGTGGCTTAATCATAATGTGGTTCATTCATGCCCAAAGTTTATCTTTGTCAGGACTAACTTCATAAAAAGGGTTAAATTAATTATTATTTTGTAACAAGTGGGAACGTTGCCTATGTTGTAACTCTTTTGATCTAATTTACAAAGAGCAAAATTGTTGTAACTTGACACGGAAATTAAGTTAATGTAGGGATATTTTGAGAGTATATATTCGTTATAGGCAGAGATTTAATAGAGATGATAATTGGATTCTTAGTTAAGCATAGTACAATGGCATTGATTGGACACGTGTCATATTCTAAGTGTTTCATTAAAACCTAATAGGTGGGAGATTGTGATGAAAGGACTCCTAAAAGGTGACGAGTGCCATATTATTATAAATCTCACTCTTCCCCAAAGATAACATGTGCTACACAAGTGACAATGTGGATTCATGTCAGCCCACATGTTGCATATCATTGTTACATAAAAGAATTGAAAAGCACAATGTGATTAAGCGTGTTAATAATGTCTTAATGGTTAAGTAAGTTAATTTTAAAGTAGAATGATTTTTTATTTTTTTATATTTTTTTTAAAAGTTGAAGGGAAATGTTAAATTGGAGTAAAATTTTACTATTTTGTACCCAAGGCTTTCCCTCATTTTAAATTTATTAAATTATCAAACTTCTAAATAAATAGTTATTCTAATTTCTTATCATTTTTATTGGATTATTTTGGTTAGGAAAAGGTTATTGATAGCGCAAAAGTAAGTGAATCATTTATGGACAAATTTTATACATCATTGGTTTATGGGTAAATTTTATACATCTTATTAAGAATGAGTTTAAGTTATTAATTTATGAATATATTTTATATAATTAGTCACGAATTGATTTATTATTGAATTGATTTATTATTGAGAGTAAATATGTAAAGCAAAGTTTGAATTTGAGTGAAGAAAATAATAAAATCTTCTTATAATTATTTAAGTTAAAGAGAAATTTGAATTTGAGTAGAGAAGATAATAAAATTTCCTCACAATCACTTAAATTACATCTAATTAATTGAATTATAACATTTAACGAAAGTTTGTTAGAAAATTAGACAACTCCATATTTTAGGAGCAACTCAAGAATAAAATTAAATACATAATTGTCCACACTAACATGAATATCCAAACTACTATTGATGTTGTTCCAATTAAAAATAAAATGTCAAACATATGATTATATCTTAAATTTATTAAAATGTGAGAGTAAATTATTACTATTGAAAACCATTTTCATTGTTAAAACTCTTATTTTTGGAACAATCTAACTCCTCTCTCCCCAAACATTTATATAAATTGATAACCCACTTTATCAAAGTCTTTCAAGTTAATGGTTATTCAATTCCTGAATCAAAAAGACCTTTTTCAATATTTTCCTTGATCCAAAACCAAAACTAAAAATCTCACCCTTGATCTTGACACCATAGTTCAAATTCTTCTTCATGGAATTACAAAACATATTTTTAAGATTCTATAATGAAAAATATATCAAAACTATTTGTAAGTCTCACCTAACTCTCAAACAATTGTCATGTGTCAAAAACAAGCACTACTTACTTCAATGTCAAGATGTTTACCAAATTTCTTCATATTATAATAAATAATCATTCCCTTCTAATACAATCATGGTGAATATAACATATCATTAACACCCATCACAATCATCTTAAATTAATAAACTTGAAACATTCTAATAATACTAAATATCATATTTGTTTCAATAAAATTTAGCATTTATTTCTTATTATTCAATCTCTATTATTAATATTATTAGAGAAATTACAAATCCTAATTACTAACATAAATATACATCTAACCAATCTTAACAAATTATTATTCAATTTCTTCATTCTCAAATAAATGATATATCTTTTTTTCTCCTTTAAATATTTTAGCCTAGTTAATTTTAATCATAATTTTTTGTTTTTTTATGATCTTTTTTCTTATAAATTATCATTTTTTACTTTTATCAATATTTTTCTCCTAAACATTTTTATACTTGATTATAAAAATCTATTGTTTTTTTTCATTTTATTGAGTTGAGAGGCTTATTCTACAACCCAGTATGAAAGAGATGTGTAAATAATATCTACTATAATAAAAATAAATTAAAAATGAACATGTTGTAAGGTAATTAGAAGTAAAAAAAATGTGTGAGTAAGATATTTAAATCTTATAATTTGGTTATTGATAAAATATTCTAATATGAATTAATATTGGCATATATTTAAAAATATGTTAAGAATAAAAATCATTTCAATTTGGGTCATAAAATGTTTGATGTACATGTTATGTAAAATATTTTAATGTCAATTGCTTCTATATATATATATATATATATATTATGAAAAAAATAAGTTTTGTGGTTAAAATGTTTATTTGGTCCTATATATACTCTATTTAGTATTCAAAAATACAATTTAAACAATAAAAAATAATACATTGTATTTTACACTTAAAGAAGTTTGCACGTGAAGAAATTTGATCTCTCTAAGATCATGTTAGATCCGTACTTAAATGGATCTATGTTAGCCTTATAAAATTTCACTTTTCTCCATTATTAAACCTCATTGTTTTATTTTATAAAATGTTCAACATTCACTAATTAATATCAAAAAAATTATATTGTCATTTTAATTATTTTATATTTTTTATATTTATGAAATGTATGATAATGTTGATGGGATATTTACCTCATTAAGGGTGGAACCTCTAGTTAATCCAACCACTCGAGTTACTATTAATATTTCCACGTTATCTTAATGCTTCAATTAACTTATGATTTTTTTTGCTTCACTTAAAATTTATCAATGCTAAGGAATAGTATATTGCATAATGAAATCTTAGCAAAAAATATTTTTATATGTATACCATTAGTATATGTGTATGAATATTTAGAATAAAAAAATATTAACTTTTATTAGAGATTTAATTTCTAATTTTACAAATTATAATAATTTATCAATACTAAGACATCATGTATTGCATAGTAAAATCTTAGTAAAAAGATATATTTATATATATGCTATTAATATATAAATATTTAAAATAAAAAACATTAATTTTTATTATTAATCTAATTTCTAATTTTACAAATTACAACAATTTTTTTGATTTTTTGTAATATGATATTAATTTAATAAAACAAAAATTATTACAAAAATCAATTTCATATTATATATATATTACATTATACTACATTACCGAATAATAATTTCTTAACCAATAATATATATTACATTATATTACATTATCGAATAATTTCTTAACCAATAAACCAAGCCAATAAACCAAATGGTAATCTCGCAAGTTAAAAAAAAAAAACTAACAAATCATATATATATGGTTATCTCAATTTTTTTAACTTCGTATTCGTGCCTTTCATTATTAATAAATTAATATTTAATAAGATTATTTTTATTAAAATATTTATATTTATTCAAAATTTCTAATAATTAATTTAATTATCATTTTACTTAATAAAATTGATAATGAGTAAAAACATTAAAAACATTTCAAAAAAAATATTTTTATAATTATAATTTAAACTAGTCAAATAAATTTTATACATTTATAAATAAAATTAATTAACGATTTTATATTAAAAATACTTCTCTAAATTGTAGCTTTCATATGTAAAAATATTATATCCGGAGAAAGAAAGTAATTAGAGATGATAAAAAAAATTGTTTGACCGTTAGGTGAATAATAGGGCAAATTTAAGGTCACAATCTTGTGTGCCATGTCAATTCCGACCCATCCATCTAACTAACCCTTTTGACCCATGAAACGAGAGGTGACTTTCTAACGCGTTATTCCCACGGAATGTAATGGGAGAACATGTGAAAGCAACATGGTTCAAAGCCTTTCAATTATGGCTTCTTCTCCCGAAGATTTTATTTGGTAGTATGGCCTTTTCATGAAGATTTATTTGGTAGTTTATAGACTATATATCAAATATATGAAAATAGTGGTTAAATGTGTTTCAAATATATAATTATATATAGTTGGTTCAAAAAAACATATTTTTCATATGTGATTTTTACTGATTTTTTCTCCATTAATATTTGGGTTTGGGGTGAAAATTCTGCAGTGAATTTTCTTGATTAATACTTGAGTTTGCTGTGAATTTTTTCAATTAATACTTGGGTCTGATGTGAAAATTCTGGGGTGAATTTTCTCGATTAATACTTGGGTCTGCAGTGAAAATTTGGCAGTAAATTTTCTCGATTAATACTTGGGTTTGCGGTTATTTTTTTCTTGATAAATTTTCGGACCTGGGCACTTGAGGTCTGTTGTCCGGTTTGTTGATACTCAGGTGCACACGTTCCTTATCTTTTTCAAATGCATATATGCTCATATATTCTCAAGTATGAATAATTCACCACAACTACCAAATATTACCAAAGGTAGACCTAGCACAATTACTCTACAGAGCCTTTATGAGTATATAGAGTCTTTAGAGAAACCTAGAAAAGAAAGATAAGTCAAGCTACAAACCCAATTAGAAGCCATGCTGGAAAACAAATTCACATCTCTTGAAGACAAGATCCAAAAACAAATAGAAAATAAAATAGAACTATTGGAGAATAAAATGGAGGCAATGGAGACTAGGTCGCAAGTCATAGAAAAACAAAATCAAGATATGAACCAAACATCCCAGCAAGGAGATGCTGATAATATAAAGAGTCTTAAAATGAAGGACGTGATTAAGAACTAGAAGAAAAAGTTAACAACGGCCTTACCCTAAATAGTGGGGCAGGTAAATTAGATATCAAACTAATTAAAGATGAAATGAAAAATTTGATCTAATTAGACCATGAGCATAGCAAAAGGGCCTTGAACCTTATAATCTTCGGTTTGAAAAAGGAGGTAGACGAGGATACTTTAGCCATAGCCCAGACAGAATTATATAATAGATTACAAATTGAAACCACGTGTCTCACATAAGCAACAAGGTTACAGAAATTAACTGAGAATAAAGGAAGGCTGATCTGAATAAAGGTGAGCTCTATTGACCATAAGTATGACATACTTAGTAAAACCTCAAGTCTAAAAGAAATGGGAATATTTATAAATGAAGATCTCATTCCACAAGATCAAGCAGAATTAAGAAAGGAGGTTCAAAAGGTAAAAGAAGCTAGGAAGGAAGGAAAATGGGCAATAATCAAAATTAGAAAAGCTCTTATTCAAGATAGAAACCAAAAAGATAGTAATAAATAACAATTCAACATGCTCTTAATTCTTTCTTGGAATTGTGGGGGCTTTCCATGGAACAAAGGCTCCAAGCTAAGTTGGATCTCAAATGATGTTAATATTATATTGCTTGTTGAAACTTGGGAGCACGAAGAATCTAAGGTCCCTAACATAGATGGCTTTGCACTATGGTCCACCTGGAACAAGCGATCCTCCTGTAGAGACATTGGGGCCATAGCTTGCTACATTAAGAAGAACATCTCCCCCCATGCTAGGATTTATAAAAATGACCTTACAACCAATATAGTTGGATTGAGATTACTGACATTAATGATAAAAAGACCTACATAGAAATTTTTTGTTTCCCCCCCGTTAATTCTAACTTCTATAAGAAAAAGAATCTAGATAAAAATAGTCCTTACAATGATTTAGAGAATGATATTTCTAGCCTAAGGAATGAAGGTAATATCCTTTTAATGGGTGACTTTAATGCTCGAACTTCAAGCAACCAAGCTATTCTTCTAAGCAATCATTCTAACCCCAATCCTCTTTGGTTAGACGAAGACCTTACTCTGGCTAGCTGGTACAAAAGGAGCTCTAAAGACCTCGAGGATAATTTTTTTGGGTCGGAGCTAGTCAAGCTTTGTAGTGCTCAGGATCTCATAATTTGCAACGCTCTAAAGAAGTGGCCCAATTCTAGCCAGATGACCTGCATCCATGGGCTTGGCAGCAACGTGGTAGACTATGTTATTGTCGATCTCCCTTTATACAATGAAATAATAAATTTTGACGTCTTAGACGACCACGAGCCTGACTCTGATCATAGGCCTTTACTTATAACTCTCAATTTTGTCATGCATAGAGATCCCATTGAATATAATCCTTATAGTCAAAAGAACTTAATCTTTGATAGAAATAAAAACGATCTCTTTCTAAATGAATTAAAAACTAATTTGCTTCCTTTATCTAGTATAGACAACATAGATGACCTGTATCATAATTTTACTACAACCCTCTCATATTTTATTAACAAGTTCTCAATTGAAGTCTCAAGTATTAAAATAAATAGCAAAATCAACCCATGGTATGACAAAGATTGTAAAAGTGCGAGGAGAGCAATTAAGGAAGCTGTTGATGAATCTCTCAAAATTGACAAGATAAAAATCTACAAAGCCCTAACTAAAAGGAAAAAAAGGCAATATATTCGTAAAAGACAAGAGAATCTCTTACACCTCTCTAAGATGGCTCCTAAGAAATTATGGAGGCAGATTCTAACTAGGAAAACTAAAGATAATAATAAAATTTCTTTACATGACTAGAATTCCTATCTTAAAAAGCTTTATGACTCTCCAAATGCCAGGGATAACTTTGAAACCCTACTCACAACGAAAGAATTTTTCTCATTAGAAGACATTGATTTTGGGGTTAAATTCCTAGCAAATGGGAAAGCTAAAGACATTGAAGGTTACCAGGGGGAAATCTTAAAAATTGGAGGTCCCGTCCTCATCCCCCACATCCACAAGCTTTTCAACCAAGCGGTCAAGCAAGGGTTCCCTAAACCTTGGACTCAGAGCCTCATTATCCCTATTTTTAAAAGTGGGGATACAAATAACCCCTCTAATTAACGGACAATTATGATCAGCCCTCTCTTAGCCAAGTTATATGGCAGCGTGGAAAATAAGTTGAACGGCGGCAGGCGAAGGTGGCGGGCTGCGGGGCAAGCACGGGTTTGAAAGCGACCACTCATGTGGAACCACCTGCGTTACGCTTAACATGAGTGTGGAGGGTCACTTCCGAAAAAATAATCCAATCTCTTTTGTTGCTTTGTGGACTTTAGAAAAGGAAAACTTGTTACGGGTTCCACAAAACAACCTGTGAAATGATTTCGAAAGATCTAAATCTTCCTTTCAGCAGAGTGACCCATTATAAGGTTATACGAGAATGTAATTTCCAAGTTAAAGAAAATGAAAATTGAGTCAAAAAAGATATTAAGTACTTAATATCGAATTCAAAACAAGGTTACCCCCCTCTCCCCCACATCACCACCAGTACCAGAATTTGCAACGATAAGCTGAAAGGTTGTTTAGAGAAGCGGATGTTTGGCTTTTAATCTTGGCTGAGATAGTCAGTATCTCTCTTCTCTGTCTTGACAATGTTATTCAGCTACTGCCAGGTGCCATTTCGTCTTGCATGAAACTTGGATTTCTTAAGAGTTTACGCTCTAATAGAAACATGTCTGTGCTGCTTGTTAAACAAAAATTAGTTATCAAATCACTGCTGTAGGGACACTTACGCTAATTTTATGTGTGATAGCCAACTTGGAGGAAGTGTCTTCTTACAAATACTGAGGTGATGTTCATGTCTGAAAGCTCAGCGGAACTATAGCATTAGAAAAAAGTTAATAGAAATTGGAAAGCTTATTTGGTCTTGAAAATAATTGTAAAATAGCAAACCTCGTAATGTGGGATAGAAAGAAGTTCCTCTTTGAAACTTTAGTCACTCCTATTATCTTATATGGATGTGAGGTTTGGGGTTGCAACATCTCTAGAGAATCCTGGAGAAATATTGAGCAAATCCAGAAACGTTTTATAACATATAACCTTAAAATTAAAAGCAATACACCCTATCTTATTCTCCTTATAGAAGTGGGTCTTTCCCTTATCGAGAACCTAGCTATGACTAGGCTTATGTTGTACAAGCACAAGCTCAATAGCATAGGAGACCATAGGCTTCCTAAGCTAGCTTTAAAATTCCATCCAAAACCACCTAAGGCTTAAAAGAGGTTGGTATAAAGACACCAGGGCCTGGTTAAACCATTGGGAGATCGACGAGAATGTTGCATTGCAAAACATTAGTAACATTAAAAAAATTGTAGATAAGTAAATAGGTAGAGTTAATAAATATCTGACCAAACAGTTTAATCTTGGCAGATAAGTAGATAGGTAGAGTTAATAAAAGGTGCTCAACAGTTTAATCTGAACCCTTGGATGTAATAAGTGTAGAAATAGATAGATTTGCCATGTAAAAGGAAAAGAATATTGATAAGGGTTTGCCAGTCTAAGTGCACCCTAATAAAGAAGAGAAAGGGTAGAGAAAGTAGATAGGGTAGGTAGATGGCATTGAAAATTCTCATGTGATGAATGATGGCTTTAAAATGTTTGTAATCTTTTACTTTCATCACCAAGTGCAAAGGCAGAACACCACATTGGCAGAATTTCAAAACAAAGCAAGGTCAAAATCATTAACTTCCCATCTCAATTTTTCCCTAACAATTTACTAATTCCCCTAAGTGCTAAGGAATTTGAAGATTAAAGGGACTCAAGGCATTTCCTTGACTTTTGGAAGGACCGGACCCTCGGCCCAATAATTGGAGAAAACCTAAGTATTTAAAAATATTCATCTTCATATTCATTCATTCATAAAAATATTTTCCTAAGCAAAATCTCATTTTACTTAGGAAAAAACATGCAATAATCCGTAAAAGCCCTCAAAATCACTTTTTATTCTAAGTCTAAGTGATGAAAGTATTATAATGCAAATTACTTTGAAAAATCATCACTTTCTTGGTTATATTTAAAAGTGTTTTGAGTTTACCTTGTCCTTTGTCATATTAACTCTAATTTATCTATTAAATCCCTATTGAAAATACCTTATCCTATTATCTATAACTCCCTTTTATAATAATATCCCCAAAAAAACCCTCTTACTATAAGTTTTTAGCCAGAGTATTTAACCCACGTGATTAAACAAAAATCCCACATTACAATGCCCTTTGGCTAAAAATATATCTTTATAATTATTCCCGCCCCCCTACGGTAAATGAATCACATTGATTTATTTATTGTATAAATAAAAATATATGGAAAATCTTTTAAACATATAATTTATATGTTTAAAACAAAAAAACAAATAAATTAACCCATCCCGCGCGCATTACCCCCGACAGTCCATCATACAAGGGATTTAATTAATCCATATGATTAATTAAATAACCAAACCTCCAGCCAATCAAATCCCGCCCGAAATAATTAATTAACGTTAATTACATTGAACCCCCGCTCGTTAAACCCCCCGCCATCTCCCTGTCCCGTCAACCGTCAAATCACCCCCTCCAAGATCGACGGTTCCTAGTGATTCCGCTAGCCATCCCCTATACGAGCGTTAACGCGCGAAATAAAAGTGGTTTGTGAATAGTGTCGTGGCTACGTGTCAAACTTTGTATCGATTCGCTGCCTCCCCATCCAAAACAGCCTTTCCGCATAAGTGGTGCGGAATAAACCATTTACCACCTCCACTGTTTCTCCGTGACTCACCTCCCGTACGCGCTGACGTCATCCCATAAAATAATAAAAAATTCACCCCCGTTTGACTTTGCCAATAAAACAAAAATTCACGTCATTTTCACTATTCTGCACGCAGAAAACAAATACACTCTCCCTGCTGAAAAATTCGAAATTCAAATTTGTGAAGTCCGCCAACCTCTATTCTGTCAAAGACAATTGCTGCCAAGCATTCAAGAAGATTGTCCACCTTAACCAGTACCTGTTATCTTCAAGAAAAACAGGTATTTATCCTAAATTCGCACTGAACTCTGAAAGAAACTCGGCTTTCCTTGTTTTTCCACTGAAACAGAGTAAAAATTGATTGCTAGTTCATTCCTTGGTCTTAAAATTGTAAATTATATTCCTGAACTTGCAATTATATCCATTTCCCCGTCGAAACCTGTAATTCTGCTAAATTTTCATAAAAACCCCCGAATTTCCATCTTTGAATACACAAGAACCAAGAATGGAAGTCCCGGTGGCTTTAAATGTTGCTCCGTTGAACGCCCCTCATAGAGAATTGGAATATTTGCCATTAGTGGATAAATATTTTCAGATCAAAGACTTAGTTTTCAGTGAAAGCCCCCTTCGAATTCATTGTCGCTGCAGAGATGATTATTTGAATGGCTTGGACGTTATTGGGTTATGGGAATCTAATTTCCCGAGATACCTTTTACCCTCAGTCCATATCTTTCCTGAAATTATCCATTATTGCCATGCTAATTATGATCCAATTCAGAGAGCGGTTTTGTCCCCAAACCAGAATGTCCTTTTCCCTATTACTGCTCAGTCTATCAATGATATGCTCCATTTTGAACCTGGCCAAAACCTCACTCCCTTATCCATTGGAGAATTGCTTGAAAAATCTACCCAGTTGTCCCCTGAAGAAGTAAAACGCATCTGTCAGACTTTCATGTTACTTGAAAATCAGCCCAAGGGCTCACCTCCCTATGCTAGTGCCTTTTTTACTGAAATGGTCCAGATCATTCTGAATATGATTTCTTTTATCATGGGCTTTAATACTAGTGAGTATGTTGATTAGTTAACTCTAGTATTATTGTCTATCTTCACTCCTGGACAGCCTCCTGCTGTCAAATATGACTTTGCATCTTACATAGCCAGCAAAATCCATGATCAATTCATGAGATTAGAAAATGAAAAAGTCTTCAAATATTCCTCTTTCATCTATCACCTCATGATATATTACCAGTCTGAAAAACTTTCATTTCCATGTTCAAAAGCTCAATGTCCAAGGAAATCCCAGGTTTGTCATATTTTGGTCAGCCATCACCCATCATTCCAGAGATTCTCCTTATTCCTATAATGAATTCATTGATCTGTTTATACACCCTGCAACTGCCTTGTTGACTGGAGTTCCTCCTCCAAGACTCAGAAATGAAATTAAGAAAACTCTGCAACTTTCCAAACACTACAAAATTGGTGATTGGTACTTGTACCAAAATTATACAGAAGTCAGAATATATGGATGTGAATTATGTCCATTTAAATTGCCAAAGTATGTGCCTATGATACTTTTTGCTTTAAAGTACTTCAGGAAAATTAATAACTCTGATATTATTCATTTTTGTAATGCAAAGAAGAAAGCCCAAATCCGAATCAAAGGTCAGTTAGGTCCATTTATATGCAATTCTAGGGATGCTGAACAAGAAGCTGAAAGAATACTAGAAGACCATTTCAAATTACAAAAGAGTTTCTACTGGGCCCCTTATGACCCATTCGGCTTCATTTGTGAAAAAAGAATGAAAAATAAATCAGCACCTTACATCCATCATAGGATTCTAGAAATTGAACAGTATGCTAATAAAGATGAATGGGTGGAGTGAACATTGATTGAACAGGATAGTGAAGAAGTCAATATGGACAATGTAATGAAAGATCTTGGAAAAATGCTTGACCTAGAATTTTTTGGGCAAGTGTAGGTACCAGACATTGGTCCTTCTTCAGCAGGGAATTTTCAACAGAAATTACAAGAAAACATTCCATCAATTGCAGTTGAATCCAAAGGAAAAGAGAAAGAGCCTGAAATACAAGTGACTGAAACATTCAAAATGACTGAACAACCTAAAACATCTAAGGCTCAAGGATAAGAACAGGTTCCTCCTCAAACCAATCCAGGAGAAATGCCAAACTTGCAAAATCCACTAAATATTGAAAAGGGCAAGAAAAGGAAGGCTGAAGGTCCTACTCCTCCCAATGAATCTTCAAAACAACCTCAGGCTAAAAGGCAGAAACTGAATCCACTTCCAGAAGTTGAATCATTTGAAGAAATCATTGATATTCCAGAAAGAGAAGACAGTCAGCAAACAAGTTCAGTTAGTGGTACATGCTCTGGTCTTCAAGGAAAGATAATACACAGGCAGTTGAGTACAGAAATATCTTCTTTTAAACCTACAATGAAAGATGTAGGAGACATAAAAAAGACATTTATCAGTATAAAAGCAAGGAATGATCCACTAAGGGTCCAGGTGTATAATCAGTATCTTAAAATGGCTCCACAAAATCAAGAGAGATTGATGTCAGCTTTTGACATTCAACAAGGGAAAATGTTAATGAACCATTTCAAATCTAAAGTGCCAAAGCCACAGATAGCAGCTGATTACTTCAGGACTAATTTTGAGGTCCTAGCAAAAGATATTCATACATTAGATCAAATTGAATTACACAAGCAGACTGGAGAAATGATCTATTCCACCCTTACTGACAAAGCAATGGTTCATAAATTACAAGATTCTTTGAATAATACAAATACCCAGTTGCAGATTGAGAAAGCTTCTTCCCAAGCAAAGGATAATAGGATAAAATCTTTGGAGGAAATAATTATCAGTTTGGGTCATAATCCAACGGATGATAAGGGTATTGAAGCATTGATTAAAAAAAAAGATGATGATATTTCTTCATTAAGGAAACAATTGAAACTACCAGCTTCAAGGCACCCTCGGACTAATGAAGTAATGAAGGAAAATTCAGAAGAAGAGGTGATGGACTTACTTTTAAAAATGAATGAACGACTTGCTGAAACAGAAAAATAACTTGAGCAAACATTAAAAGATAAAGCGTCCATTATCCCAGCAACTACAGCACAGGCAGCCACAGGAACAGGTACATCAATCACAGGCCAACAAGCAGAGCTAACACAGGTGAACACTTCTGATAAGGGTTCTGATGAATTAATCAAAGCAATGAATGAATTAAAACTACAAGTGACAGAACTCCAAAGCTTAAAGATTCAGCTTTCTACTCTGGAAAATAAATATGATCAATCAAAAATGAGTGTTGCTGAGAAGACAAGAGAAATCAAAAGACTAGAAAAATCAGTTAAAGCATTGGAAAAAGATCTTGCAATGGAAAAACCTTTAGGTGAATTAAAAGAAATTCTTTGGAATAATATTATACAGTCAATAAGGGATGTTTGGTCTTCTATTCAAATAATACATGAACAGCAGGATTTAGTCAAAGTGGCTCTGGAAGAAACTGAGAGAGCAAGACAAGAGTTAGGAAATATGCCAGAAGAAGCCAATAGACTTATCAATTTTTTGAATACCCAGAATAAACAGCAACTTGCAAAATTTGGAATTCAGGACAGGACAGGAACCATCTTGGAAATCAAAAGAGTTTTTACCAAAAGGACTCTTATGCAAAATTTTGAAAGAAGGTGTTCAGACATGCAGCAAGAAATTTTTACCTTCAAAGAAAGATTTGATGATTTGTTAAATAAAGGTTTGCCCAGTCCTGTTAGTGCAGAAGATAAATTAATGGATTTGGAAAGTTTTGTAGCGAAAGTAAACAAACAGGTTAATGATCAAGCCAGTTCTTCAACCAGTACAGCAGAAGGAACCTTACCAACAGGGAATAGTCTTTATGAAAAATTGGAGAGTTTATTTTATCTTGAAAATGAAATAAAACATTTATTTCCATATCAGCCTAATTTTTTCAAATACACCGAAGCTGATGAAACATTAAGAAAATTGCAAAGAAACAGAGTGCCAGAAGTTCAATGGTGGAATGAGATGATGGAACTTTTATAAAATTTTATCCTTGGGTGAAATTTTTTATTTTACGGTGGTATATCTTGATAAAGGATAAATAGGTGAATAAAGGTCAAAGAGTATCAGCTCAGCAGTTAAAGTGTATCAGTAAGAATGAAAGAGTATCAGACAAGCAAGGCAGTCAGAAAAGAATTACTCAAGAAGACAGCAACGAGCTAAAACAAAGGAACTGCTTCCAGCACATTCTAAAAAGGAGGAGACAGCACACAACATCAGCTGATTTATCCTATTTACGAGACCATCTGTCTCCATTTTTATTGTAACCTATTCATTAGTCAGCCTAGATTATATCTCTTTTGTTATGAGATATTTTTAATAGTTTTTTGTATAAATAAGCCCTCTAAAGGAGTATTGAGGGTGGAGTCTACTACTTTGCTGTAACATTGATTTTTTTGAATAAAAAGTGCTTTGGAGAAATTTCTTTGTGGCTTGCTGGATGATGATTTGAAGCTCAGGACTTTTTGCAGGATTCATGTGTCCGACTATAGTTCAATAAGTCTTTTCTATCCTATGTTTTAAGTTTTATATCTGTTTATAATATCATGTGTTCCATTTCTGAATAATTGACATAAAAGAATAAATCAGAACTTACTTAAGTGTACTCTGATTTCAATTGTGATTATTCTAAATGTTTTCTTCTAAACTGGTTATAAGCAACGAATTCTTAATTGCTCTTGTTTCGTTGGTTTAAAAATTTTGATTACTATAGTAAATAATTCTTAATTGCTCTTTATTTGTAATCATTCAGTTTCTTTCTTTGAACATGTTGAAAGATTCTTAATTGCCTTTCATCCCTTCAAAATCCATTCCTCACTTTAATTTCTAAAAATTGTTTTCTGTTTGGCTATCTTGCCCTGCAAAGCCATCTTGTGTGTAGAAGATTATTCCAGTAAAGCCATCCTTTCGAATCCATAGCCCAATGGCCTGAAATACTCAATCTTGCCGTCAGTTGGCGGATTCCACCATTCAAATCCAAACTAAATTTCTTGGACTTATAACTAGCCTAAAACTTTCTAAGAACAAAGCTAAATTTTAAAGAGAGAGCCCTCTCTGGATACAGATTGGCTAGATTCTGTATCTGAAGGTTGGTTAGTGGTTACCTCGGGTTTCTTTCCTTTTCTTACAACTTCAAGGAAGGCCTGAGTGATAACATAGTGGCGACTCCACTGGGGATCTGAATCATTTTTATTATTGTTTGCTTATAAGCTATAGACAGAGTCTGAAGATCAGCCAGGTAGCCTTTGAAATGCGTTTGCCCTGCAACTGCATATTAAATAAACGCTGCTTCAGTCTATCTCTGATTTATCTTATAAATTGAACCTTAGTTTTAAACATTCAATCAGATTCTCTAGTTCAATAAATCTTTGAGAAAATTTTAATCAAAAATCTTAAATTTCTTGAAGAATTTGTCGAAGTTGTACTTTCATTTCATTTTAAAACAAAAATTAAAAGAAACATTACTAAGAAAACTGGCTTTAGAAAGGATTCGTCATACCAGGTCAAATCCTGACCCTAATCCACCACCGATATTTGAAAATCCAAATCTGATTCCTAGGATTCTTAGAAGACAAGGAAGTCAAGAAAGCTCTGAAAGAGGAAGTCAAGAAAGTACTGGAAGTTCCAGACCTCTTTCTAGATCAGCATCCTGTCCTGTGAAGATTATATATTTAGATGAAATACCTTTTGATGAACGATTTGAAACATCTTTGTTTGTGAATTTTTCTGAATCTGAATTGTCTAAGCTAGTTCCAGATCCATTATTTCTTGAAGATTTACAATTGATATTTGTTTCATATCATCTTGACAGACATTTACAAAATTCCATTCAATCTGAACAGACCTTTGAAGAGACTTCAAACATTTCTGTAATTACTGAAGCTTCCCCAAGTTCAGCTACCTTTCCTCAAGCTTCCCGAACCCAAGCCACTCCCTCTACTCCTCCACCCACTCCTTCCAGACCACCACCACCTATTATTCCATTACATCTTCCAATGGCCAATAGATATGCTCCGTTACAGTTGCCAGGAAACCCTGCTGCTTTGCCTCAAGATTATCAGAGTAAGATCACCCCTTTTGATGGTTCCAGTACTTACACAGCTCAACAACATACCAAAAGGATGACTGATTACTTTGAATTTTATGAAATTGACACTGATGATGTCCGAATGAGAATTTTTGTTCAGAGTCTTACTGGGGAAGTCAGGACATGGTTTAGGGCCCTTGCTCCAAACAGTATTGCTGATTTACCAGCTTTATATAGGGAATTTTTGAATAGATGGGAGAAGAAGAAAGACCCTCTTCAGATCCTATCAAAATTTGAAAAATTGAGAAGAAGACCTAATGAAACAGTGCAAGATTACATCATTAGATTCAACGAAGCATACGACGCGGTTCCCCAGAACCTTAGACCCCCTCCTGATTCAGTACTGGTTAAATTCCCTGATGGATTTGACTCTGACATAGCATATTCACTTAGGGAAAGAGCCCCTCAAACCCTAGAAGAGATGCAAAGCATAGTGGTTAGTGTTGAAGCTAACCTCATAGAAAAAAGAGCTAGGGCTAGAGTTGAAAGAAGGATGCATGTAAATGAAGAACCTTCGGCTTTTGAAAGAAAGCTGGATGCAATTATTAAAGGTATGGAAAGACTGGGAGATAGGGTAGAGACAATTGAAATAAAGTCTTCTGGCGATAGTCAAAACATTGTTAGAAACCCAAATTTCAGAAGAAATCAGAACCAAAATATTGGGAAAAATGTCACTGACCAAAACATCAGGCCACCATTCCAAGAAATTTTTTTTGAAGGTTCAACTTCTGAAGAGCCTACCGAGGATGTTGAAATAAATAACGTGACTGAAAACAAGAATGAACCAGAAGTTTTCCTATCTCAAGATGATCAAGAAAATCACATTCTTGAAACATTTCAAACTCATTCAGGAGAAACTTTTGATTTTAAGGAAGGGTATGACACAGCAATTTATGAGGTTCATAAACAATACAATTTGAGAAGCAGACGGATTGATGTGCCAGAGAATAGCAAACAGAAAGTTGTAAAACAAAACATCAAAGGTAAAACTAACACTCCTCCTGTACAAATTCCGTCTAGAACAAGTCCTAACCCCGCAAATCCAATAATTGAAGACGTCTCTGATAGCCAACCACATAATAAACATCTTTCTAATACTTCTCCTCTTGCAGGAAACGTAGAAGAACCAGCAGAAGTTAATTCAGAAACACCTTCAACTCATAATCCTATTCATGAAAAAGAGAAAAACACTGAAGACCCAAAAAACAGAGAAAATCCAACTATTCAAAGTACTAGAGCTCAAACAGAGAAATATTTCAATCTAGAAGCTGAAATAGGCAAACTTAAGATAGCTGTTCCATTAGCAGAATTAGTTAAACACGATGTGTGTAGAAGCCAAATCAACAGATCCCTTAACATTAATGGAATGGATGATTCAGTAAATGTGTTTGATGATCAACCCAGACTACTTTTTGGTCCTGAAGTCAATGGCAAACCTGAAAGTGGAGGAACTCCTCCATTTTATGTGAGCTTGAATGTTCATGATAAAATACTGCATAACGCCATGCTTGATTCTGGAGCGTCCCACAATTTAATGCCAAAAGCAGTGATGGAAAGATTAAACCTAGATATTACCAGACCATATAAAGATATTTTTTCTTTTGATTCTAGTCAGGTAAGATGTTTAGGTTTGATTAAAGATTTTTGTGTTACTTTGGTACAATACCCTGCGAAATCTATTCTGATGGATATAGTAGTTGCTGATATTCCCCCTAAATATGGTATGTTGTTGTCCAGATCCTGGGGTGCTAAACTCGGAGGATCTCTACAATTAGATATGTCATTTGCAACTATTTCAGTATTTGGTCAGCCTAAAAGATTGTATAGAGAGACCTTGATGAAATATCTAGTCAGTAGCCATGAGAAGCCTGAAAACTTCCCTGTATATTCAGTACATTCTGATATGGACTCTTTCATCCTTTATAATGCTGAATTGGACCTTCCTACTGAACTAGAGGCACCAGAAATAGAAACTGCAACTAAATCTACGGTTCAAATTGAAGAAATTTCTAAAAACAAAGAAACATCAAACATTCAAGAGATACCAGAAAAATTTAAAAACCCAGAGCTCCCTGTTATAAAACATGTTAAAACAGTTGATGAAGATTATGAACATGAAATTATGTGGCATTTAGAATTTGATGGTTCGGTGAATAAATTAGGAGCAGGGGCTGGAATTTGGTTACATAATGTTGAAAATGATCATGCCGAAGGTCATGCTTATAGATTGAATTTTAGATGCACTAACAACATGGCAGAGTACAAAGCTCTTTTGCTAGGGCTTAAACATGTCAAAAAGTTAGGAGCAATTAGAGTATCAATCATAGGAGACTCTGAGTTAACTATTCAACAAATCAACGGTGAATGTTCAACAAAAGACCCCAGATTGAAACAATACAGAGAAACAGTTGTGGAAATTCTCAACACTTTTCTACAAGCTCAACTTGCCAAAATTCCTAGAAAACAAAATTTGCATGCTCACAGTCTTGCAATGTTCGCTAGCACCTGTAAGTTACATTTTGGACCTAATCATCAGTTCACAACTAAGATTAGACATAGACCTGCTATACCGCACAATCTCATGAATTGGGAAGTGTTTGTAAATAATAATCAGATCAATAATTTTTTGACATTAGAAAATGAGTTTTCTAACAGTAGTATAGATGAAGACACAACAATCTATGAATCTGATCAACTAGATGAACAAGAAACGAATATTTCAGAAGAGACTGCAATTCATATGCTTCACCCAACCAAATTCACTAAAAAAGATATGCAGGATTTGAAACAAATGGAATTCGATGAGATTATTGAAGATGAATTTGAAATTATTAATCTGAAAGATAATCATTTACCTAAAGGATTGACTCCTTTAGAAGATCTTTTTGACTCAAATGACATTCCCTTAAAACCCAAAATGGAACCTGTAAAAGTTGATATTGAAGAAGTCAATTTGGGAACTGAAGGAAATCCCAAGATGGTTAAACTATCTAAATCCCTACCAGAAGATCAAAAGGTTAAATATGTTGAACTTTTAAAAGAATTCCAGGATGTTTTTGCCTGGAGTTATGAAGATCTGAAGTCATACGATACATCAATCATTCAACATACAATACCTTTGAAACCAGATCAGAAACCTTTCAAACAGAAACTTAGAAGGATCAATCTTGTTTTACTACCTTCCATTGAGAAAGAAATTAAAAGAATGTATGAAGCAGGAATTATAGCTCCTATTAGGTTTTCTGAATGGGTTTCTAATTTGGTACCAACAAGGAAAAAGACTGGAGAGATTAGACTGTGTGTCGATTTGAGAAATTTAAACAAAGTTTCTTTAAAAGATAACTATCATTTGCCTAAAATGGACCATATCCTACAAAGGGTAGTAGGATCTTCAAGGATTTCTCTTCAGGATGGATTTTCAGGTTATAACCAGATTCTGGTTCATCCTGATGATCAAGACAAAACAGCATTTACAACACCATGGGGTACTTTTAAATATGTCAAGATGCCATTTGGACTCAAAAATGCAGGAGAAACCTTCCAAAGAGCAATGGACATTGCCTTTGCCAAGGAAATACATGATTTTCTGGTTATTTATCTAGATGATTTAACTGTTTTTTTCCAAAACAGATCAGCAACATTTAGATCATCTAAGACAAGTGTTTATAAAATGCAGGAAGTATGGTATTTCTTTAAATCCGAAAAAATCATTATTTGGTCTTGAAGAAGGAAAGCTCTTATGTCACATTATTTCTAAAGAGAGCATTAGAATTGATCCTGAAAGAATACAAGCCATATTGCAGATACCTCATCCCAGGAACATTAAAGAACTTCAAGCTTTCATAGGAAAGATCAATTTCTTGAGAAGATTCATTTCTAGTTTAGCTGAATTACTTAGACTGCTTACTAACACGTTAAAAAAGGATTCAAGTATTGACTGGACCATAGAAGCCAAGCAATCATTTGAAGAAATCAAAATAGCTTTAACCAGAACACCAGTTCTTACTAGTCCAAAATTTGATAGAGATTTCATCATTTTTTCATTTGCTTCTGAACATACAGTTGCAGTTGTTTTGCTACAAAAAGATGATCAGGGATGTGAAAAACCAATAGCCTTTTTTAGTAAAGCACTTAGAGATGCATCTTTGAAATACAATATCGTGGAGAAACAGGCTTTTGCACTTGTGAAAGAAATTAAAGATTTCGGAGTTTATATATTGTATTCTCATGTGGTAGCTTATGTACCTAATGCTGTCGTTAAAGACATCTTAACTCAAGATGGTATTGAAGGAAAAAGAGGTAAGTGGATAGCTACCATATTAGAATATGATATTGAAATAAAACCAACAAAACTCATAAAAGGACAAGGTTTGGCTCAACTCATGACTGAAACAAATTGCCAAGCCCTGGATATTAACGAGTTGGATGACGAACAGGAGATGGCGACTCCACACATCAGTCAAGCCTTTTTAGACTCACCCTGGTACACTGATATCATTTATGTTTTGTTAAACCTGCAAGCTCCTCCAGGGTTATCCAGAACGAAACAAAGGTTTTTGAAAATGACATCTTTAAAGTATTGTATTTTAGATAGTGCTCTTTTTTGGAAGAATCATGATGGAATTCTATTAAATTGTTTATTAAAATATGAAGCTGATAAATTTCTTAATGAATTTCATGCAGGAGATTGTGGGGGACACCTCTATTGGAAGTCAACAGCAGATAAGATATTAAGGGCTGGTTTTTATTGGCCAGCCTTATTTTCAGATGTTAAGAAATTTGTAACAGCTTGTCATAAGTGTCAGATCTTTGAGGGCAAAAGAAAATTGTTGCCTTTACCATTAAAACCAATTTCCACTGAGAGACCCTTTCAACAATGGGGACTGGATTTTATTGGAGAAATCCATCCTCCTTCTTCTGGGCAACACAGATGGATTCTTACTGCCACAGATTACTTTACTAAATGAATTGAAGCTATCCCATGCAGACAAGCCAATGATTCTGTAATTATAGGGTTTTTAGAAACCAATATACTTTCAAGATTTGGCTGTCCAGAGAAAATTATAACTGACAATGCTGCTGCTTTTAAGTCTAAGAAAATGATTAGTTTCTGCAATAAATATCACATCACTTTAGGCCATTCAACAGCCTATTATCCTCAGGGTAATGGACTGGCTGAATCTTCCAATAAAAGCCTTATTAATATCATTAAAAAATGATTGGAAGAGAACAAAAAGAATTGGCATAAGAAACTTACCAATGCATTGTGGGCAGACAGACTTACAACTAAGAAATCAATTGGGACCAGTCCATATGAATTAGTTTATGGTATTGAGGCAAGATTTCCATCATCCTTAGGAATTCCTGTTACGAAATTACTTCAGGAGGCTCAAGTAGAACCAAATGATATTCAGAGAAGAATAAACCAAACAATTCACTTGCAGCAGACCAGAGAAGAAGTGTATCAATGATCCCAAGTCTTGCAGGAAAAGTTAAAGAAAATGTTTGACAAAAGGACTAAAGCAGAAGATTTTCAACTAGGAGACAAAGTTCTGAGATGGAATTTCAGAAGGGAAGATAAAAGAAAACATGGGAAATTTGATTTCTTATGGAAATGACCTTACATCATTCATGCTTTACAGGGAAATAACACATACTTTTTGAAGAATTTGGATGGTTCAGAAGCTGAGGAAGGACCAGTTAATGGTCGAATGCTAAAGCACTATTTTGATCCCATTTACTAGGATGTTTTGATTTTTTCTAACTTGTACATAATATATCCTTTATAATGCATCAGTTTTGATTGGATGGTGACTTGTTAAAGTTGAAGCCCGAAGTGAAGTCCCTAAGCTTCAAAAATTTTACTATCATATATACAATAAAATCACCAGAAAAAAGAAGATTACATGGTTCAGTTTGAAGACATTTTGAGGCATCTGACCTGTTGTTCTTGACTTTTCGCCAGGAAAAGCCATCCCCAAGTGGAACCAGTGTTAGAGTCCTATACCAATAGGTGTCATTTTTCATGATTGTCTTATTGAACTATGCAATATGTTCAAACATTTTTCTTGTGTAAAGGTGTTCCATATTCTTTAAAAAATCAAAAAATTTAAAAAATGTAAAAAGGGTATACCCTAAAAGAAAAATCAAAGGGTAAAAAGAATAAAATGGTCAAAAAAAAAGTGAAAGAAATGTACCCCAAACAAAAATAGACCAGGAAAGTGTGCAAGTCCAAATGCCACTACTATTTCATTTTTTGTAATAAACAAAATTGTGTGCAGTTTGTCAAACTTTTGCCACAATTTATGAAGAGTCAAACTGTTTAAACTTGACTCGTTCATTTTTCAATTTCATGTTGTAGAATAGAGAATAAATATCTGACCAAACAGTTTAATCTTGGTAGATAAGTAGATAGGTAGAGTTAATAAAAGGTGCTCAACAGTTTAATCTGAGCCCTTGGATGTAATAAGTGTAGAAATAGATAGATTTGCCATGTAAAAGGAAAAAAAGATTGATAAGGGTTTTCCAGTCTAAGTGCACCCTAATAAAGAAGAGAAAGGGTAGAGAAAGTAGATAGGGTAGGTAGATGGCATTGAAAATTCTCATGTGATGAATGATGGCTTTAAAATGTTTGTAATCTTTTACTTTCATCACCAAGTGCAAAGGCAGAACACCACATTGGCAGAATTTCAGAACACAGCAAGGTCAAAATCATTAACTTCCCATCTCAATTTTTCCCTAAAAATTTACTAATTTCCCCTAAGTGCTAAGGAATTTGAAGATTAAAGGGGCTCAAGGCATTTCCTTGACTTTTGGAGGGACCGGACCCTCGGCCCAATGATTGGAGAAAACCTTAGTATTTAAAAATATTCATCATCATACTCATTCATTCATAAAAATCTTTTCCTAAGTAAAATCTCATTTTACTTAGGAAAAAACATGCAATAATCCATAAAAGCCCTCAAAATCACTTTTTATTCTAAGTCTAAGTGATGAAAGTATTATAATGCAAATTACTTTGAAAAATCCTCACTTTCTTGGTTATACTTAAAGTGTTTTGAGTTTACCTTGTCCTTTGTCATATTAAATCTAATTTATTTATTAAATCCCTATTGAAATAACATTTTCCTATAGTATATAACTCCTCCTATATAATAACCCAAAAACCCATTTATTATAAAGTTTTAGCCAAAGTTAATTAAATCATACATGATTAAATAAAAATCCCACATTACAAACCCTTTGGCTAAAATATATCCGTATATATTAACTCCGCCCCTATGGTAAATGAATTTCATTGATTTATTACCATATAATAAAAACATACGAAAAAGGTTTAAGCATATGTTTTATATGTTTAAAACGTAAAAATAAAGTCCTAAATTTTTAAAACCATCCATAACCCCGACCCTTCATAAACCAAGATTAATTAATCATTTGGATTAATTAATAATTCAACCGCCAATGAAAGCCCTCTCGAAACGATTAAAACAATAAAAAATGCGTTGGGCCCGCTCATTAACTCCCTCGCCGACTTCACGTCCCAATCACTGTTCAATCGCTCCATCGAAGATCCACGGCGCGTGTTCATTCCGCTACCCATCCTTCATCCGATAGATAACTCGCGAAATCAAAGTGGTTTTTAAATAGTGCCCGGGCCACGTGTCTTTCAATCTATGGAATCGCTACCGATTTGCATAAAACTGCCTTCCCTCAAAGGTGGTGTGGAATAAACCGCTTACCACCATTCCCCCGTGACGTGTCCATTGTACAGCCTGACGTCATATATTAAAATAATAAAATATTCCCCCCTGTTTGACTTTGTAAATTAAAAAAAACTCGCTCATTTTTCATTATTCTGTGTACTGAAAGCAACTGCGCCCTCCATACTGAGAAATTCAAAAAAATCTACTGTCAACTGCTATTCAACCGAATTTTGCTGAAGACCTCTGCCAGCCCAGTTTCCTAGCGAACATCCACAGTCAGCTTGCACTTGTTAATCACAGTTTTTCCTCTAAAAACAGGTATTTATTCCATTTCACCCTAAACTCTGAAAGAAACTCAGCTTTCCTTGTTTTTTCACTAAAACAGAGTTAAAGTCAATTGCTAGTTCATTCCTTGATCCTAAAGACTGTAAATTATATTCCCGAACCTGCAATTATATCCGTTACCCTGTCGAAACCTGTAATTCTGCCAAATTTCCATAAAAACCCCCAAATTTCCATCTTTGAGTACACAAGAACCAAGAATGGAAGTTCCTGTAGCCTTAAATGTTGCTCCATTGAACGCCCCTCATAGAGAATTGGAATATTTGCCATTAGTGGATAAATATTTTCAGATCAAAGACTTAGTTTTCAGTGAAAGCCCCCTTCGAATTCATTGTCGCTGCAGAGATAATTATTTGAACGGCTTGGATGTCATTGGGTTATGGGAATCTAATTTCCCGAGATACCTTTTACCCTCAGTCCATATCTTTCCTGAAATTATCCATTATTGCCATGCTAATTATGATCCAATTCAGAGAGCGGTTTTGTCCCCAAACCAGAATGTCCTTTTCCCTATTACTGCTCAGTCTATCAATGATATGCTCCATTTTGAACCTGGTCAAAACCTCACTCCCTTATCCATTGGAGAATTTTTTGAAAAATCTACCCAGTTGTCCCCTGAAGAAGTAAAACGCATCTGTCAGACTTTCATGTTACCTGAACATCAGCCCAAGGGCTCACCTCCCTATGCTAGTGCCTTTTGTACTGAAATGGGCCAGATCATTCTGAATATGATTTCTTTTATCATGGGCTTTAATACTAGTGAGTATGTTGATGAGTTAACTCTAGTATTATTGTCTATCTTCACTCCTGGATAGCCTCCTGCTGTCAAATATGACTTTGCATCTTACATAGCCAGCAAAATCCATGATCAATTCATGAGATTAGAAAATGAAAAAGTCTTCAAATATTTCTCTTTCATCTATCACCTCATGATATATTACCAGTCTGAAAACTTTCCTTTCCATGTTCAAAAGCTCAATGTCCAAGGAAATCCCAGGTCTGTCATATTTTGTTCAGCCATCACCCATCATTCCAGAGATTCTCCTTATTCCTATAATGAATTCATTAATCTGTTTATACACCCTGCAACTGCCCTGTTGACTGGAGTTCCTCCTCCAAGACTCAGCAATGAAATTAAGAAAACTCTGCAACTTTCCAAACACTACAAAATTGGTGATTGGTACTTGTACCAAAATTATACAGAAGTCAGAATATATGGATGTGAATTATGTCCATTTAAATTGCCAAAGTATGTGCCTATGAGACTTTTTGCTTTAGAGTACTTCAGGCAAATGAATAACTCTGATATTATTCATTTTTGTAATGCAAAGAAAAAAGCCCAACTCCGAATCAAAGGTCAATTAGGTCCATTTATATGAAATTCTTGGGATGCTGGACAAGAAGCTGAAAGAATACTAGAAGACCGTTTCAGATTGCAAAAGAGTTTCTACTGGGCCCCTTATGACCCATTCAACTTCATTTGTGACAAAAGAATGAAAAATAAATCAGCACCTTACATCCATCATAGGATTCCAGAAATTGAACAGTATGCTAATAAAGATGAATGGGTGGAGGGAACATTGATTGAAAAAGATAGTGAAGAAGTCAATATGGACAATGTAATGAAAGATCTTGGAAAAATGCTTGACCTAGAATTTTTTGGGCAAGTGCAGGTACCAGACATTGGTCCTTCTTCAGCAGGGAATTTTCAACAGAATTTACAGGAAAACATTCCATCAATTGCAGTTGAATCCAAAGGAAAAGAGAAAGAGCCTAAAATACAAGTGATTGAAACATTCAAAATGACTGAACAACCTCAAACATCTAAGGCTCAAGGACAAGTACAGGTTCCTCCTCAAACCAATCCAGTAGAAATTCCAAACTTGAAAACTCCACTGAATATTGAAAAGGGCAAGAAAAGAGAGGCAAAAGATCCTACTCCTCCCAAGGAATCTTCAAAACAACCTCAAGCTAAAAGGCAGAAACTGAATCCACTTCCAGAAGTTGAATCATTTGAAGAAATCATTGATATTCCAGAAAGAGAAGATAGTCAGCAAACAAGTTCAGTTAGTGGTACATACTCTGGTCTTCAAGGAAAGACAATACACAGGTAGCTAAGTACAGAAATATCTTCTTTTAAACCTCCAATGAAAGATGCAGGAGACATAAAAAAGACATTTATCAGTATAAAAGCAAGGAATGATCCACTAAGGGTCCAGGTGTATAATCAGTATCTTAAAATGGCTCCACAAAATCAAGAGAGATTGATGTCAGCTTTTGACATTCAACAAGGGAAAATGTTAATGAACCATTTCAAATCTAAAGTGCCAAAGCCACAGATAGCAGCTGATTACTTCAGGACTAATTTTGAGGTCCTAGCAAAAGATATTCATACATTAGATCAAATTGAATTACACAAGCAGACTGGAGAAATGATCTATTCCACCCTTACTGACAAAGCAATGGTTCATAAATTACAAGATTCTTTGAATAATACAAATACCCAGTTGCAGATTGAGAAAGCTTCTTCCCAAGCAAAGGATAATAGGATAAAATCTTTGGAGGAAATAATTATCAGTTTGGGTCATAATCCAACGGATGATAAGGGTATTGAAGCATTGATTAAAAAAAAAGATGATGATATTTCTTCATTAAGGAAACAATTGAAACTACCAGCTTCAAGGCACCCTCGGACTAATGAAGTAATGAAGGAAAATTCAGAAGAAGAGGTGATGGACTTACTTTTAAAAATGAATGAACGACTTGCTGAAACAGAAAAATAACTTGAGCAAACATTAAAAGATAAAGCGTCCATTATCCCAGCAACTACAGCACAGGCAGCCACAGGAACAGGTACATCAATCACAGGCCAACAAGCAGAGCTAACACAGGTGAACACTTCTGATAAGGGTTCTGATGAATTAATCAAAGCAATGAATGAATTAAAACTGCAAGTGACAGAACTCCAAAGCTTAAAGTTTCATCTTTCCACTCTGGAAAATAAATATGATCAATAAAAAATGAGTGTTGCTGAGAAGACAAGAGAAATCAAAAGACTAGAAAAATCAGTTAAAGCATTGGAAAATGATCTTGCAATGGAAAAACCTTTAGGTGAATTAAAAGAAATTCTTTGGAATAATATTATACAGTCAATAAGGGATGTTTGGTCTTCTATTCAAATAATACATGAACAGCAGGATTTAGTCAGATTGGCTCTGGAAGAAATTGAGAGAGCAAGGGAAGAGTTAGGAGATATGCTAGAAGAAGCCAATAGACTTATCAATTTTTTGAATACCCAAAATAAACATCAACTTGCAGAATTTGGAATTCAGGATAGGACAGGAACCATCTTAGAAATCAAATGAGTTTTTACCAAAAGAACTCTTTTGCAAAATCTTGAACGAAGGTGTTCAGACATGCAGCAAGAAATTTTTACCTTTAAAGAAAGATTTGATGATTTGTTAAATAAAGGTTTGCCCAGTCCTGTTATTGAAGAAGGTAGATTAATGGATTTGGAAAGTTTTGTAGCAAAAGTAAACAAACAGGTTAATGATCAAGCCAGTTCTTCGACCAGTACAGCAGAAGGAGCATTGCCAACAGGGAAAAGTCTTTACGAAAAATTGGAAAGTTTATTTTGTCTTGAACATGAAATAAAACATCTGTTTCCATATCAGCCTAATTTTTTCAAATACACCGAAGCTGATGAAACATTGAGAAAATTGCAAAGAACCAGATTGCCAGAAGTTCAATGGTGGGATGAGATGATGGAACTTTTATAAAATTTATCCTTGGGTAAATTTTTTACCTATTTTACTGAGGTATATCTTGATAAAGGATAAATAGGTGAATAAAGGTCAAAGAGTATCAGTTCAGCAGTTAAAGTGTATCAGTAAAAACAAAGAGTATCAGAGAAGCAAAGCAGTCAGAAAAGAATTACTCAAGAAGACAGCAACGAGCTAAAACAAAAGAACTACTTCCAGCACATTCTAAAAAAGAGGAGACAGCACACAACATCAACTGATTTATCCTATTTACGAGACCATCTGTCTCTATTTTTATTGCAACTTATTCATTAGTCACGCGAGATTATATCTCTTTTGTTATGAGATATTTTAAATAATCTTTTGTATAAATAAGCCCTCAATCGAATTAGTGAGGGTGGATTCTTCTATTTTGCTGTAACATTGACTTTTTGGAATAAAAGTGTTTTGGAGAAACTTCTTTGTGGCTTGCTGGATGTTGATTTGAAGCTCAAGATTTTTTGTAGGATTCATGTGTCAGACTACAGTTCAATAAGTCTTTTCTATCCTATGTTTTAAGTTTTATATCTGTTTATAATATCATTGTGTTCCATTTCTGAATAATTGACATAAAAGAATAAATCAGAACTTACTTAAGTGTACTCTGATTTCAATTGTGATTATTCTAAATGTTTTCTTCTAAACTGGTTATAAGCAACGAATTCTTAATTGCTCTTGTTTCGTTGGTTTAAAAATTTTGATTACTATAGTAAATAATTCTTAATTGCTCTTTATTTGTAATCATTCAGTTTCTTTCTTTGAACATGTTGAAAGATTCTTAATTGCCTTTCATCCCTTCAAAATCCATTCCTCACTTTAATTTCTAAAAATTGTTTTCTGTTTGGCTATCTTGCCCTGCAAAGCCATCTTGTGTGTAGAAGATTATTCCAGTAAAGCCATCCTTTCGAATCCATAGCCCAATGGCCTGAAATACTCAATCTTGCCGTCAGTTGGCGGATTCCACCATTCAAATCCAAACTAAATTTCTTGGACTTATAACTAGCCTAAAACTTTCTAAGAACAAAGCTAAATTTTAAAGAGAGAGCCCTCTCTGGATACAGATTGGCTAGATTCTGTATCTGATGGTTGGTTAGTGGTTACCTCGGGTTTCTTTCCTTTTCTTACAACTTCAAGGAAGGCCTAAGTGATAACAGGGAAGAAGGGAGAAAATAGAAAGTGTTTGAACAATAAATCTATTTGTATTGGAGATTTTGTCTTAAAAAATGGTCTTGTTCCTAGCAATCCAAACCCCCCAACAAATTAAAGGGGGGATATTTTTGTAATGTTTTGAAATTGGCTCATCCCACCATTTGCTCCATGCTTCCAATAGAGTCTCCCCCTGCCACTCAATGCCCAAGGCCAGGCTCCTCTAGTAGTCAGCCTAAATTTCCTTCGTGATGGTGCATAACATGAATAATTGGCCAACATTTTCCTCCACATTTTTGCATAGAGGGTGCTAGCTAGACCCTTCCTTATGATGCATGCAGATATTGTCCCAAGTGGGGACTTTGTTTTCAATGAGGCACCACATAAACACCTATACTTTTGGGGGGCACTTTAATTTAAATATTTTTTTCTACCACCACACATGTACCAAAGTCTACTAGCATTGATTAAGTGGTTATAACCCAATTTGGGTGTGTAATCCACAAAAGGAGAGAAAACCCAACTCAAAGAGTCTTCTTTGCCCCTAAGATGAACATGATAAAGATTAAGGGTTGATATATAGTTGTCCCAATCCCCCTCTAATTCTGCTGGAAAATTTAACTTATCTGCAGAGGATCATCCTTGGTCCCATATTGTTTTTTGTGTTTTATTTGCCACCTGGTTTAGAGTATACTTTCCATTTCTATTGAGAAGATTTACAAGATCTTATGGGAGATGATAATTTGATCTGCATCCCACCCAGGGGTCTACGCCTATAATCAATTTTTTCCCATTCCCCGCCTTCTAAGAGAGGCCTCTTTAATAAAAAAAAAGGATGATAAGACAAATTTCCAAATAACTCATACATTTTTTCTTTTCTTGACAAGAGACCTTATCTAATCCTTAATTTTGTTTGGGAAAATATAATTTCTATGAACAAATACGGTCAACAAACTATTTGTAGAGAGAAGCATCCAACCGACCTTAGCTGCCAAAGCTTTTGCAAAAGGAGGGATATTTTTTAATCCCCATCCTCCCCAAGCTTTGGGGACAACAATTTTGCCTCGCCTCACCCATGGGAGAACATATTCTTCCTCGGTTCCTGCCTAGAGAAATCGAGAGCATAATTTGTGCACTTTGTTGAGTATCCCTTTCAGGATCTGTGATAGAGACATCTAGTAGAATGGGATGGCTTTGAGCATTGACTTGATGAGCACTAATCACCCAACCCTCGAAATCCATTTGTGGCTCCATACTTTTAAAATATTTTCCAATTTTGCGAATAACTAGAGCCAATCTGTCTTCCAATAATCATTCGGCTTGAGGTGAAAACCCAAATATTTTAAACCATCATCAATTTTTTTTAATGAAAAGGAAAGAGAACATTTACATTATCCATTTCGGCATAGGACAGAGCAATAGGGGAAAGGGTCAATTTGATAATATTAGCTTGCATACTTGTGGCTTTCTGGAAGAGTCGCAAAGTTTCATTGATTACAGTTGTGTCCCGCCTAGAGCCATCACTGAACAATAGTATATCGTTAACAAAAATAAAATTATTGATTTCCAAGTCTTCAACCACCACAATTCCTTTTAAGGCCCCTCTTCTTTTTGCCTCCAATAAAACCCTACTTAGGCATTCAGCCACCAATAGAAACAATAGAGGGAAGAGAGGGCATCCTCGGTGAAGCCCACGGTGTGCATAGAAGAAGGGATAGGCCAACACATTAATGAGTATCATAAAGGACATAAAATATATACAACCTATTACCCAATTTATGAATGAAACCTCAAATCCTAAGTGGGTAAGAATCAAGCGTAAATATATCCAACTAACTCTATCGTATACTTTGTACAGGTAAATTTTCACCGTAATACCTTTCAAATTTCTAGTTTTGAGACTATGTAGGCCTTCCTGTACTACCTCAATGGCTTCATGGATCTGCCAACCTTCCAGAAACCTGAATTGTTTCGTGGAAACACTTTTAGATAAAATCAGCTTGATCTTATGGGATGTAATATTCCCAATTAGCCATGAGCTAGTTAGAATATTAATTTTTGTTTTTGCTTTCTTGTTTGATGAATAAGAGGATATGGAGATCCATAAATCTCCTTAATATGAATAAAATTAATGCCAATGTGAAAGGATGACATCTTGGCAGCTTAATTGAGCACCCTTAGGTGTGAAAAGGGGTTGGAACACATAGACTGGGTCAACTTTGACCAAATCAACAGTATTGTCATGGAGGAGTGGACATTTATGGAGGGACAACGCAGTTTTGGAGAGAGATCTCATGCATGGAAATTCCTTTAATGAATGGGGCCTAGGGTTAGGAAGCTCATCACTTATATAAAGAAGAGGATGGCAGCCATATTCATTCAGTTTTATGATATGATATTTTGATTATATGGTCTGTTTAGACATATAGCTTTCTTTAGCTGTTTAGTTAAGATTGCAGTGATGTTTAGCACAGGGTGTTCCCGAGTGGGAATCCCACCTCTTTCCTTGAGAAGCCTCCAGGAAGAGATTTTCACTACATTCCACATTCAGGCATCAGGCCAAAGCTTGAGTCTTAATGTACAGCGTAATTCTTGTTGAGGTTTTGTGTTATGTTGCAGGGCAGAAGTTGTGGAGGATTGATTTGGGAGATTTCTGAGCTAGATCTCATTGGAGGAAGGTTCCTTTCTCTTGAGAGGCTAGTAAAGAAGGCCCTTGTTGTGTAGGTAAATCCCCTCTGCATACAGAGGCGATCCCTCTAGCCCTAGGGTGGGTCTAGAAACAAGAGGACATGCTAATGCTTTGATTCCTAGTTAAAGAATGAAACTGAGTCGGGATAGATGTCCTACCTTTGTTCCAACACAGTTGTAATATCTGTGGCAGCAGTCTCATGTCCTGACACGTCGTGGTCCTTCAACAGTGGTACTCAAGTGCCTTCACAAGGATCAGAGAACGATAGCAGCATACGAAACAATACTTGCATTCATACCTATATAATTGGTCAAGGAGAATTAAACGTATTGCACAAGATTAATTATATCAAATACAAAACATGAACCAAAACATCAGTCATGTATTAATAAGAAGAGAGAAATATTTCACAACCAAAAGAGCCTTGACGTTGCAGCCTCCTTCAGCAGGTCCAGTCAAAATGTGTCTCGAGCATTCGTCGGGGAATTGGACTTGGCGAGGCAATAATCCTAGACTCTCTCTCGACAATAGGTCTCTCTCTGCTCTATCTCACACCAGTTATATCAGACTACTCAACTATTATACAAAATGTTCAGCTAGCTGCATCTATGTGAGAGAGATGTATTTATAGGAGAGGAGGAGGAGGTTGGGATCCCTCAAATGGTGGAAGGGAGGCCTTATCCTTTGGGAGGTTTTTCAAATGTAGGAAAAAAGAAGCCAAAGGAAGATGTTCAACGTTATTCAGTCGAACAACCCATGCTGACTCCACTCATGAAGTGGTTGGCAATAGAAACTTCGCTTCTATTTAAAAAAAAAAATCCGAAAACAACTCGGCATGGGCAGTCCACTGAGACAGAGCGCCCATGGGCGCGAGGCAATAATTGCCTGACAGCTTCGACCCAAAATCATGCATTTTTTATCTAGTTTGCTCCAGGAATAGTCAACAGAGAAAATGTTCTTCTCATGGAAAGGGATGCAATGACACTTTTTGCAAGGCATGACACTATACAGAAGTCACAGAAATTATCCTCCAATGTGTGGGATGGGGATTGCAGGGACAGTGACAAAATATTGTGTAACAAATTCCCCCTAAAGCATGAGGTCCGAGAGAGAGGGATAAGTGAAATGCTTTACGAGAACGCGTTCAAACCAAACACCGACGTCGGAAGACCTGCAAGTAAAAATACATCTGATATCTCTAATACATGAACATGTGGTACGGGTACAACCATCCATAATAGAGTACATATAAAACTGATATCTGAGGTATGGAAGTATCCATCCAGCAATAAATATCAATAAATAAACTCAGATATGGTCACAAACATCTAATTGAAAGAGTCATGCATATATTCATGATAAACCAAAATATCCCGCAGCCTGGATTTTATCAGACAAAACCCAGGGTATTGCTCTCCATCTCGACCCAAACAAGTACAAATTCAAGCATGCGAATATGTGAGCTAAAGTCGAACATGCAAGAAAGTCACCTGATTACCAACCAATGATGAAATTTGTTAACATGCACGAGAGAAACCACCAGTAATGAAAATGGCTCTCAAGGTACAACAAGTACAATCCACAGAATGTGAACATCGATATGGTGTCGAACATCCGCAAAATCACTCGATCAAAGGCCAATGATGAGGACCTATCATCGAATGAGAAGAACTTGCCATTGAGGCATGCAAGCTCCAAGGTACTGGAAGGGAATCTCTAGATCAACTTCCTGGATAATGAGCTGAAGTCGACTAGAAGTGATCCATCAAAGGAGGGTCATAATGAATCCCACATCATCAACATGAAACAGAGATTGTAATATGAGTGTTAATCAAGACTGAAACGGAGGATCAGGGAATGTACAAACTGCAGAAGGATTTTCTCTTTAACATATTAGTGACACAACTCTGGAATTTGGCAGCATTTTACTCAAATAGGATCATAGGTCATGTTGACAATATTGGTAATCGAATGAAAGGCAAACAGATTTCCCAAACCCATGGAGGCAAAGTGATAGAGGTAAGATATCCCAACCCGACACGAACTGCAAATAAGTGTCATGTTCAAGAGTGACATACTACCGACACAACTGACGAATAACTTCCATTTTCCCCCACCATTTCTAGCGAGTACCTCTTTATTTTTACACAAGCTTGAAGAGGATAACATATTCTTGTCATATAATTTTTTCCTTCGAACAAATCCATCCTAGTACGTTTTACAAGCCCTAGGAAGGAGGAACTCGGTAACGTCATGGTGACAGTGTCCAATGTCATTTAGGTTTTAACGAGTCTGAAAAAGGAGGAACTCAACATATTTTCATGTTTAGAGAGTTTGAAAACAAGCATAAAAGAAAACTCCAATGGGTCCCTTTTCATAGGCAGTCTCACAGATCCGAAAAGGTAGAAAACTATGTCTGAGAGAGCCTCTTAGTCGCGATAGGCTAAGGTATTCCTTTTTCGTAAATAATCCATCCCAGCCCGAAAAAGGGGTAAATGTATACTAGGTAGATATTTTTTTGCAGCCTTTTAATGAGTTCAAAATGACAAGAGCCTCGGCAATATTTTCAATTTTTGAGAGTCATAAAATAGCTGAAATTTGAATCCTCTTGGAGCAACGAGTGGTATTAAGGGTAGTAACTAGTTCTAGTGATGGTGGAACTGCTCGAAACATAATAAAAGTTAAGACGCTGACTAAAAATACCACTCATTGTAGCTATTCATCTAGAATGGGTAAAACAATCAAGTGAAGGCATATGATTAGCCAAGAAAATGGTAATGATTTGTTATGTGGATTAATCCCTCTTGCAGACAAGAGCGATCTCCCTAGTATTCTATGAATAGCTAGAAACAAACATCCACTTGTAAAACGTTTGCTCTAGATTATTTTCAATTTATAATTATTATAAACAAAGAAAGAGGACATGCCCCTACCTTGAAATCCAACGTTCGGTGCATTCTTTTATCCAGTCGTTCCAAAGAGGCTTCCTCAGTAATTAGAACTTGGAATTAAAGACAGACAAAAGAATTAAAAGCACTTGCAACATATAATAATTAAGAACAACTAATCTAACTTAGTGATCAAGGAATATAAGTATTGAATTATTCAAATAAGCACAAGAACAACTCAATGGGAAAAGGAGATCCATATGTATTATCTTGAATGAAAAGAGTAACTTTACAACCCGATGCCTTGATGTCGTACAAGTTTCTCCTAGGGTCCTGAACAATCGTTCCTCCTTCAGTTTGACAAGCCTTCCTCTCTTTGACGAGCATGGAGTTATGGAAATAAGGGTGTGATCATTCTCATGCCAACAATAACTAGTGTAGAGAGTATGCTCTCATGAGAATTTCTTCAGCAGTTACCTCACATATATTACCCTTGAGACTGAAACATGAGCTCAATTTATAGGGAAATGGAGGTAGTTTCAGTTCCATGAAGAGGGGGATGGATTCCTCTCATGAAGGGATTTGAGCTCCATAGACCAAGGGATAAACTGATGAGGGGAGGGATAGAGCTCGAACTGATCACGCCTCTAGAAGCTTCCAGTTGGGAGAATATTCGACCAGGTGGGCTTCTAGAACTTACTTATTCCTTTATTTTAGTTTTTACGGGGGTCTGCAGGTTTTAGAAGCAGAACGTGCGGGAGTTGCCCCGAGCTATAGAAAAAATATCAGCAGACTCATAGGAAAGGCCTAGGAAAAGTGCGGAGTTAGACTTTAAGGGTTTTAATGAGCTTTTCTCCAATTCCAAGACTTGGTTTAGGAAAATTAGGGTTTTTGACTTCTAAGGGAGCATAATATAGGTAGTGATGGACCTATATGGACATTCAAATGTCATGGTGAAAAAATAACATGTAACAGATTTCCCCCTAAAGTGTGAAGTCTAAGGTTATTCTAAACAGTGAAGTGCTTTATCATTCCAAGGATTGGATTGCGGACACACCGATCGAAAACCTGTAAAAAAATTCAATGCAAGCTTATATATACATATATCATCGCCGAGGTTGGAATTCCCATAGTCTAATCAAAACAAACTAAATGTTCTAGTACATAAATGATTTTAATCATTACATCAATAGTAGGCACAACATGGGCGCAGCCATCTGTCATAAGTTGTCTATTATATCATGAATAATAAAACTCCTCGCAGCCTAGATGGTGGAAACTAGATCCAGGGTCTTGATTTCCACTTCCCGAAATAGTATGATTCTATCCATGCGATTGATTGTGTCGAAGTCGAACATGGTACAAACCACTTGATTACCAGTCAATGATGTGAATTTTTAACAAGTGTGAGAGAAACCACCAATAATGACAACGGCTCTCAAAGTACATAGTACAATCCATGAAGTGTGAATGAATGATTTACAGTTGAACATTTCACGAAATCATTCAATTGAAGGTTAATGATGCAACCTGTCATCTAAGGTGAGAAACCTACCATTAAGGCATGCAGATCCCAAGGTACCGATAGGATTTTAGATCAACTTTCTAGATGATGAGTTGTCGTCGATAGAAAGTGACCCGTTGTAGGAAATCCCATGACATGAAACCATTAGATCAAGTTTTGAAGAAATATTTGCAAGGACTGGCTCATGGATGGTCAACGTGAATGGAGACAAATGTTTGCAATGAATGGTTTATTTGATCTGTCCCTTGAACACATAACGACACTGCAGATGGTTTGGTAATAATTAACCTAAATCTAATACCCAGAAACCGGCTGAAGATTTTCAATGTGGTTTGATTAACTGTTAGACAAAGTATTTTCCCAAACCAAGTACAAGTGTGACAAAAAATTTCGTGTTCAAGAATGTATACTTCTTTTAAAACAAGGATGAAAACTGGATTATTTTTCTCTCTTTTTCCCCCACCATTACTGGCAAGTACCTCTTTATTTTTGACAAGCTTGAGGAGGATAAAATTTCCTTGTTGTGTAAGCTCATCTTTCGGATGAGTCCATCTTAGTATTAAAATCGAACCCTAAGAAGGAGTGGTTCATTCCTGTTTGTAATCGACAGGTCCTTTACTATTAAATTTTAACTAGTCCAATATAGGAGAAACTCGACGTTTTTTAGTTTTAGGGAGTCAGAATAAAAACATAAGTAAACTTCGTGGTTTTACTTTTTCGTAAATTTAGTCTCTCAGACCCGAAAAAGGATAAAATGACCATGATTATTCAACGTATACCTTTTTTGTAAATAGTCCATTTCAGTCCAAAAAAGGCGTAAACTTATACTGAAGGGACGACTGTTCATTTCCTTTAACGAGTTCGAATAGTCAAGTACTCGGCGATATTTTCATGTTTAAAGAGTCTGAAAAGGGCTTAAAAGAGAACTCCAGGGTTTCGCTTTTTTGTAATTTTCAAGAGCCCGAAAAAGTGATAAAAGTATACTCAACATCACAATAATTCTTTTCACCCAAAAACCTGTATTCTGCACAAAAACTCAAAACATTAAAAATTCTTTTTCCAGAAGTAAAAATATTGAAAAATAGCCTTTTAAAGTGAAAAATAAATAAAATATAATATATTATTCATTCAAAAACTATAAAAAGGAGTTTAAAAAAATCATTTTCACCTTTTATCTTCAGAGTAGTGAATTGAGAGCTTTTCGAAAAAAAGTTCTGGAGCTGATATCGAGAGAACCGACCGTTCATTCTGTGATTCGTCAGAACCAGGTAATCCACATCATCTTACTCTTCATTTATATCCGTTTCAATTCTCTTTTTTTGCTTTAATTTCATTTTTTGAGAGGAATTTATGTTCAAAACTGTGCTCTAGGGGGTCTGCAGGTTATACATGCGCTACCTGTGAACCCCGATAATTTATCAAAAGGAAAATTATCGGGCTACCGTGGTTTTTGTGTGGAGCCCGTGCAGACATCTGCACTATCTCTGCACAAAAACTGAGGATGACCGTTTTAAAATTTACAAATTCTCTTAAAAATGATTAAATTTTTTCACTCTAATGGTTTCTAACTTTCAAATATGTTTATTTGCAGGCTATTTCACCATGCTAGAGTGGAGATAATGTGAGCATGAGGCTATAGACAATGAAGCCACGAATGATCTCGCAATAATGTGTGTGTTAAAAAGTTGTGGTTTATATAAGTTTTGGGCGATCCAAGGTATGAAATCACAGGTAGAGTTGATGGCATGGTTAGTGAACACATGGGATGTTCAAGATCAGTGCTTTATCATTGGTGACCATCGGCTCAAAATCGAGCTCGAGGATATCTATTTCCTCACGAAGTTGTCCCGAAGAGGAGAAAATATATCCTTGTTTGGAGCTAGACAGGGTGGCCTACCCGTTGCTAGCTATAAACAATAGCTTTGCAGTGATGAGGCAGATCCAAAGGATAATCGCATAGACATACAAAATGTCTTGCAATTAGATCTCAAAGTGATTACATTCACAATAACCAGGTTGTGTGGAAGTGCGGCTCCACATGTAACCACTAAATATCAAATGCAGACCGCGGTAGAGTGTTTCAGAGGCACCATATTCAACTGGTGCGAAGGGGTATTGTCCAACATGAAAGGACAACTAACCAGAGCAAAGAATGCAAAGTTGAAAAACTTTGGTTATGGCACCATTTTGATTTCTTTCACTTTTGAGAGAATCCCACTTCTCGCCCCCAGCTTATTCCAGTAGATCATGGGGAACCTCGGATGGTACGTTGGGTTGCATTAATGGCCTGCCATGGTGGCGATGGCAGTTTAGTGGTTCAGTTCACTCCGGCGTACTTTATGTGGCTAAAGAACCCCGTCTTCACAATTGAAGACTTCCCCTATGCAGGTATAGATTTCAGAGGCGATCCTGAGATGTCTTTGCCTCTAGGGGAATAGTGGGACGAATAAGGTAAGCGAACTATTTTGATGTTTTTAATCTATTTTTATTTTTGTTTTTTATCGTCCAATACTGATAACAATATTTAAATGTATATGTTGGTCCACGATGACTAGCTACACTCCGCTGCTTTGATAGGCGACAAGTAGAGCCTATAGCACCACCGCAGGATCAGGAAGCAGAGATCCTAACTTATATATAACACAACCTGGAGAGGTTAACCATAGATATTCCCGACGTAGGGACAGATGACATTTCTCTCCGGCTTAAGAGACATGTTACTGGTGTTCCAGGACAGTTTAGGAGATTCCCGCGCAAGGTGGCGCGTGCCATAGTCTACTACCATGATCATCATCATGGATAGTGGATGATCATTGTGGATTGACATTTTTTTTTTTTTTTTTTTTTTTTTTTTTTTGTATCAGTATCTATTAGATCATAAGGTATTTGAACCTATGATCATATACAATGTAATATTTTTTGAAAACAAACCTATCTATTATATTACTACTTTCTCTGAGTATCTTGTTCAACATGTATCAAATGTTGTTTTGGTTTACTATGTTAATGTTGCAAATGTCTATTTAGAACACGATTAGCTAATGCATCCGCCAATGTATTTAAATTTCTTGAAATGTGTTGATATTCGATGTAATCAAACTGTCATTCCAAGAACCTTCAAAAATAATCTCAATAACACTGGATTTTTAATTGCGTATACTCTATTTAAATGTAATACAATGAGTTCTGAATCTAACCTAATGATCAAACGTCGAATACCAAATGAAATGGCATCGGATAATAACTCAATGATTATGCTACATTTTGCAATATTGTTCGTTGTTTGACCGAGGCTTACCCAATGCATAGAAACTAACTCATTAGTGGGTGAATAGATAACCCAAGCTGCGGAAGAGATATTCCATGTACTACGATAGGCACCATCAACAAAACCAATGTACATTTGAAGGGATGTCGACATCTGCAATATCAAGAGTAAACAAGATAAGCAGTGATAGTAGTAAAAAAAAACTTAATCTAGGCACACTTATCTAATCTAAGGCACACTTATCTAGAAAGTAAATAGTATACAAGTGAGATCTTCACACGAGAGTGAAGCATAATATCTCTTAAGATAAAGACCATTTATGGGCTTATCTAAAGAGACCCCATCATAATCAATCAATTCATAGGCCCCTTTGGCAAGCACATGCTTGACAATGTAAGGATGATGCCACACTGGTTCGAATTTCCCAGCACCTATCTTATCATTAGCTTGATCATATACTAATACTAGGTCACCTTTTGAAAAAACACGAGGGGTAACACTTCGATCATACTGAGCTTTCACACATTTCTTATGAGCTTCGGTAGCTAATGTAGCGATGCGTCGAGTCTCATATACTTGTGCTAATTACAAAAAGTGTTTTTCCTTTTCAGAGGTAGTTGATAGTAACTCTATGGCTAACTGGAGTGACAGTATTTCGTATTCAATGGGTGACACAACTTCTAAACCATAAACCAGTTGAAAATGAGTGAACACTGTAACAGTTTTTTCTGAGGTTTGGTATTCCCATAGTGTCGAAAAAAACATGGTATGCCAATTTGATTTTTGAGTTCCGATAATCTGTTTAATCATGGTGGTTAAAAATTTATTGACGGCTTCAACCTGACCATTAGCCTATGGGTAATATGGATTAGAGTTATCATGGCGCAGGCCAAGTTGATTGGAAATTTCGGTCATCATTATATTTCGAAAATGACTCCCATTTTCTGTGATAATATCTTGGGGTACACCGAAACGAGAAATCACATGATTGAATATGAACGTAGCTGCAGTTTTCCATGCCCCGTGAATGTAGGCATCGCCTCGACCAATTTGGTAAATTAATATACTACAAGAATAATATACCCATGCCCCCCTGCCGAGTGAGGGTTACATTTAATGAAATCAATTCCCCATTTTGAAAAATGACCGATAACAATGATTGGGTGAAGAGGATCTGGAGGTGCATGCATATTTCGATAAAAAATTTGGCAGTTACAGAATTTTCAGACTGCAATAATACAATCTTTTAACAATGATGGCCAAAAATAGCCAGTGCGCAATATATTTTGGGTTGTGGCAAACCTAGATATATGACCACCACAAACTCCAGAGTGGCAGTCATTCAAAAATATTTCAGCCTCTTCGTGAGTTATACAACGTCGAAAAACAGAATCCGCACCACAACGATAAAGTGTGTCCCCAACAATATTGTATTGCTAGGATTGATACTGGATTCTCCATCGATTTGAACGTGAAAGCTCTAGACGAAAGGTTTTGGTTTGAAGATATATGATGATATATCCATACCATGGATCTAACGTACTAATAATAAACAGAGATTCATCTGCGATTTCTCTACCACGGTTTTCGTCTCAGTATTGGGAAAGTCACACATGAGTTTTGCAAACACCAGTGATTTCTTTGATTTAGATTTCTTGAATTCCAAATCAAATTCTTGTAGAATGACAATCCATTTAGAGTATTTTCCCCCGATTAATTGTTTTTTCAAAATATACATCATCGGGTTGCAATTAGATATCGCATTTGTCTTTCGTAAAAATATGTAGTGACGAAATTGTTGGACAACTTGAATTGTTGCCAAGGCCAATTTCTCCACATGAAAATATTTAATTTTATTTGGATTCATATCACATGCTCATTGTGAGATTCATCTTCTTGAACTAGAACCATTCCGATGGTGGAATCAAAGGCTGTTAGGTATAAAAAGTAGTCCTTGTTGTAATTGGGTGGATGCAATAACAGTGCATGGGTTAACGCGTGTTTTAGAGCATCAAAATATTGATCAACAATCTCATCCCAAATAAAAGGAACATTTTTTTTCAACAACCAAGTAAAACCTTTTGTTAACTCAGCATAGTTCGAGATAAATCTACGTAAAAAAATTTATTTCCCTTGCAAACTTTGGAGTTGGCAAAGTGTGGAAGGAGGAGGTAAATTTATGATGGCCTCAACCTTCAATGGGTCGACATGAATGTCGGCTTTCAAAAAGATGAATCCCAGTAATCGTCTTTATTGCACACAAAAAACACATTTGTGGGGGTTCAAATGAATCTTGTAATTCCTAAATCTCATATAAATAGCTCGTAAATGAGTAGGATGATCGTCCCTGTGTAATGAGTGAGAAGGTAAATCATTCAAATAAGGTTGTACAATATGTTTGATATCATGAAAAGCGTAAGACATGGCTCTTTGAAAATTTACGCCAACGTTTTTCAATCCGAAAGGTAATTTGCAATAAGAAAATGTTCCCCAAGGACATATAAACGTTGTTTTTGGTTGATCAGCAGGGAGTATGTTGATTTGATTATATTCGGAAAATCCATCCATAAATGAGAAAATTTAATTTCTGGCACAATCATCAATAATTTGGTCGATATATGGGGTAGGATAATTGTCTTTTGGACTTGCTTTATTAATACCCTATAATCGACACATACTCGTATACTCCATTATTTCTTGGTAACGAGAACTATATTAGATACCCAATCTGTCAATGGTATTGGATAAATAAATCCTAAGCGCAGTAGCTTTTCAAATTCAGCTTTAATAGCAGCAGCTTTTCGCAGATGTATTGGATGTAATCTTTGTCTAATAGGTTTGGCATCGAGGTGTCTTAATTTCATGAATGACAATCTTTGGATCGATTCCTGGCATTTCTTCATAAGACTGGGAAAATATGTCTCAGAATTCTTGAAATAGGGCTTTATATGTATTAATTTCTTCAATCGTACAAGAAGCGCCTATATGAATGTTTTCAACAATTCCAAGTTTAACTGATATGTCGATAGGAATAGTTGTAGAAATGTTTCCCAAATTAATCTCAGAATCCGAATTTGTAATCGATATGGGATTATGTGGTTCCTTGACATAATCAATCATAAAAATAGACGAAAAATAATTTTCAAACCTATCAAGTTCAAGTAGAAACAAGGATCTATGGTGTAGATCATCCCAGTAATCTTATCCATTAAAAAAATTTTAATATTTTCATGAGTGTGAAACACTTGTTGAAAAGGATCGGAAAATGATGTCAGGGTTGAGCTTGATGGTGAAGAAGATTCTTCGATGATCACATTCATTTGATCAGGAGTAGTTGAAAGTGTGTCAAAAAACGACTGTACTGCCACATATTCCATTTCAAAAGGACTCAAAGGCATCTTGCCATTGAAAGAATCCATTCCTGACTCTAAAGGCACTACCCAAGTGTCATCGAATGGTATAGTGCTTGATGAAATCATATTGATGTTGGCAATATTACGCGGTACGTTGGGTGGAGGCATAGAGAAATTTCCCATCAAAGCAGAGTCCTTTAATAAACCTACACCAACATCATCATATGAGATAGTTGATTTTCCAACATATTGGATATTGTCTGTAGAAGCAAGGTCTGACGAATAATATGAAAACTGATTGATTTTCACAATTTTCCTTTATGAGGAAACATGATTAATCGAAATATGGATGAAATGACAATAGTCATGGCATAAGACCAACTACGACCCAAAAGAAGGTTGTAATCCAGAGGGGCATCAACAAATTCCACATCTAGATTAACAGTTTTGCCTTCTACTTCTATAGGTAGATCCTGGAGTATTCCGAATGGATGGAATCCTCTTCCATTAAAGGCTTCAAGGATTGTTGGAGATTGGTTGAGTGTTGGAGAACCCAGAGTTTTCCAAAAATTTAACGACATTATACACGTGGATGCCCTCTCATCAATTATAGTACGAAAAACTTGTTTGTTTTTTACTAATACTGGAATTTGAAAAGCCATCTGATGAGGGAGTCTCAGTGTAAATTTTTCTAGATCAAAGACCATGAGGTTAGAATCCTGAGGATCTATAGCTCCAATAGTTGATAAAATAATTTCCTTTGTGTTGGACATGATTGTAGCACTTCTAAGGCCGACATTGCTGAAGGGGATACCGCTAAGTCTTCAACAATGTTGTAGTTCTAAGTAGCTCTCGCATGTGGATTGCAAGCTGATTTTCGAAGTACACCTTTAGCAGGTGGTTTAATCACTAGATCGGGATTAGGTTTCTTGATATGAATTGGATTGGAAACCAAAGGAGATACAGCTAGTGTTGAATTAGAATTTTCTATCTCTTTACCAGTTACAGGATTTTTACTTCCATAGTCTTGCGATCACGTCGCAACCATAACCTCAGACATCATTGAATATATATTTCGATGAATTTGAAGAAGATCCTATCATTTTGCTATCTTGAGTAGGAAAAGGATCATTCAAGACAGAGGGAGTGGGTGAACCTTTGACGAATTTAGAGACCTCAGACCAATGTGGGCACTCTTTGGTAAAGTGATCCTCGTCACAGATAAGACAAGGATAACGAGGTTTTTGTTTATCATTAGATGGTTCATTCTTTTCAGTTTTCTCTTTGGGAGACGAAGTTTGTTTGTTTTTATTATTTCCTTTCTTCTTATTACCAGTTTTGGATTTAGATGTAGATGAATCTACAACATGAATGTTGGCAGAAGTTTCAAGGGAAGAATCTCCTTTCGGCGAATCTGGTAAATTTATGATAGGAGAAGTAGTTTTTCAGCATGAGACCTTGAAGGAGTTGCAGTAATTTGACCAGGATGTGGTAAGTCAGGAATTTTTTCGTATAACGTACTAGACTGTGTATATACAAGGTCTAAGTACTGAGCTTGAGAAATGACCTGTTCTTCTATAACAACCCCACCCTTAGCCACATCTTCAGTGATCTTTGGAAGCAATGATTTAATAAACCATTCTGGAAAAATCTGATCCGGAATAAAAACTTTCACTAAACATCTTCTACATCTCCATTCATGTATGTGACCTGATATGTACATAGACGTAGATTGTTTTTATGAAGTCAACAGTTTCGTGCCATTGTCATATCTGACTGGCACTGAAAGTGTGTTAAGAAAGTTGTTGCTAATGCATTGAAATTGTTGAATGAGCCGCGTGGTAGTTCAATATACCATTTTGCAGCTAAAATTATCAGTGTTCTCTAAAACAGTCTTAATCGAATGGAATCATCGATTAAAGAGTTGGATGCGCACTAGAGGTGGTAAGTCATGACATGGTTTGAGGGATCCTCTCCTGATTTACATTTGAACTTTGAAAAATCACTAGGAAACTTATTCGGCATTGGCGACCAATACGGAAGATAATAAATTGGATTATTCGCTAGGCATGACAAATCAGGTAAATCCAAAGTTGCTATGAATGGAAATTGATGGTTAGGGTCTTTCTGAGCAAATTGATAACCTTATGGAACTATACCAGTACCAGGAGGAGGATATCCAGGATATCCTGGAATAGCCTGAGCATTTGGGATTGGAATGCCTCTTGGATAACCAGGATTAGCCAGACTATATTGAGGTTGATCTAGTATCTGATACGTGTAACCAGGGTATGGTTGATGCTCATATACTGTATTTTGTGCTACATGTCCATCTTGATACTTCCCTTGATACAGCTAATAAACAAACTAAGGTTGGCTTATTAAAATTGTACTTGTACCAGGTTGTCCTGCAGGCATTTGAACAGTAGTCTAAACTGTGGGTCCAGGTTGTTGTGCAGTGACTGGAGGGATTTGTTGTGATACTTGAGGGGTTGTAGAAATAGGGGCTGTGAAAATTCCAGGGATAGGTGTGGTAGGTTGAACAGAAGTTGGTGTAGCAGTTTGAGGTGGAGTTCTAGGAGTACTCGGACCAAGCTACTAAACAGTACTAGGTGCATATACCTGTGGTATAACTTGAAGCATAGGTTAGATAGGTTGTTGGATTTGACCATAACCAATTGGCTGACTAGGTTGATTATAAGGTACTTTCACGTTAGGTTGAAAATTATGTTGATTTTGTGTCGGATTCCACACCGTGTTTACTCCAGGATATGGAGCTCCCATTGAATTTTGTGCTGCATAAGACGGACCATAACCAGGTTGATAATTTGGAACATATGTTTGATAGTTGGCAGGATAATTCCCACTAAAATATTGACCTCCCTGAAACAATTGTTGTTCCGGGTAGAACTCTGACCCTAAAGGAGGTTGTTGTCCTTGGAAAGATGGTTGCCCTGGCGTAGGGTACTGTCCTTGAAGATGTTGCAGACCCTTAATTGATTATTTCCCTTGAGGTTGATATTGTCCTTGAGGTATGTACTGGCCTTGAGGTATGTATTGTCCTTGAGGTGTGTACTGTCCTTAAGGTTGCCCCCCACGCAGTAAACTAATACCTTGAGGATGCCCCCCAGGTGGTAAGTTACTAATTTGAGGGTTAGGGTTAGGAATTTTTCCAGACATCATGTAAAATTGTTCTGCGTTCAGCTTTTTGGTATGTGATTCATTTGGACCAAGTGATTGTATAAGTTTTTTGGGAGAAGGAGCTGCTCCTGAGAAAGTACCAGAAAGCGACTGGTATCCCGTAGGAACAAACAGACCACCATACAAATATGATTCTGGCGATGCAGAGAACATGGATGACTCACCAAACATGTTTAATGAAGGTTTGTAATTACCTCTTGGTATGGCGTAAAAAGGAATTCGGGGTGGCGAATAGTTTAAACCATAATTGTCTATAAAGTTTGTTAACTAAGAATACCAAGGATCTTGTTTGAAAGGGCTATATTAAACCAATTCACTTGGCCTAAGATGTAAATATTCCTGATGTGAAGAAAGAACAACTTATTCTTTTGTGTCAGTAATTTCTTCAATGTTAATGAGGCCAGGAGGAAGGTTGTCAATGATGCGAAACTTCTCTCGAGGTGAATCAGGACGACCAGGGGTTGGAGTGATGAACTCTGAAGCAGGTTCAGACATAGCAAGTTCATTTTCTGGTTCAGAAATGTCAGGCTCAATAGCTGATAATTCACTAGTTGTGGAAGCAAGTTCAAATAGTTCAAAATTTGTAAGTTTTCTTTGAGAACTTTATGTTGTTTAAGGTTGATCTACTTCGTAATCAAGATGTATAATTACTAATGTTTCCTCGTGTTCAGTTTATCTGGTCCCTAATTGTTGTCCTTTCTCGGATTTAAGCTTTTCTAACTGGCTTGGTGTGTACTCAGGGGTTTTCCCCTGCATTCTACGTGATTTTCTAGGTAATTCAGCCACGATTAAAAGTTTTAGCACACGAAATCAAAGAAAATTTCAACAAAATATCCTAAAGTCTCTACTGAAGCAATAAAATTGATCACACACCTACAAAATCTAAGAGAGAAATCCACACATAAACAATAGATTCCCACACTAAAGACACTGGTTAGTGATGAAATCCAACGTCATAGAATTATAATGTGGAAATGGCGGTTGGAAAAATTACCCCGACAACCTGCTTAATGAAACAGTCTAGTGCAAGTCTCTCCACTTATACCATCTCGAAGTGAAGAGTACCCTCCGGAAATTCCAAGTGAGTCTAGTCGACATCTGCTCCAGGTACACTGGGACCTTCCCTCCACCGTCACCCTGGGAAAAAATCCTAAACTTTATAGTCACTAAGGTCACCAACGGGAACAAATGTACCTGGGAGAACAGTCTACGATCCAATATACACGCAAGGGCAAGTAACCAGCTCAATCCCCTTGAAGGCTCCTTGATATAATCCAAGGTTTACCAACAAGTGACCCCAGGCTCCTCGACAATGGTCTATCTAAGGTTTACCATTTTTAATATGTTCACATCTGCTATCTTTCCCAATGAGATAGGTACGATTACCTCACTGGTTCCGACATGATCTCGTGCTTGACTCTTTTAAGAAAAGCTTCCCAGAGCACAAATGCTACAATTGGATTTTCCTACCGCAAGATTGCTACTTATTTCTTTGAACTATCTTGGAATGTTAATTACAACCTGTTCCAAGACACTATCCTAAGCTATGTTGGTGGAAAAGAGCCCTAGAAAATGTAAAATATCTAGATTGATTTTATTAAAGAATTATTTTTAATTTGGTTGTTACTTAAGACAGAGGGAATCGAAGTGAAACTTCAATGATGTTTTATGACCCAACTCAAAAATACACTAAATGCATCTAAATTAAAAGTGCAACTCTTTTCTTTTCAATGAATCTTATTTAAGGGAAATATTGAGAGATTTAACAATTTCCAAAACACCAATTCTTTCATTCATAAACAAAATCTTTGAAAAGAAGACGATTTCGTTGAGAACCCAATTTCGCAAAAATGATCTATTACTCGTTCAAAATGAAATTCCTTTATCAATCAGGTCATAAACTACAAATCATTAAAGAAACTATTTCCAAAAAGAAAACAATATGTAAAACTCCTAAAAACATAAAATTCAAAATCAAAAGAAAAACTCTAATTTTGAAGTCTATCTAGAAAGTTTGAGGACGTTTTCTCCTAGTTTGTGATCGAACCAAGAAGAATTTCTACTTATCTCAGCAGAAATAAAAACATCCAAAAATGGTTTGCTGTGAAAATCAGGCTTTAGTAAGCTAAAATCTCTTCCAATTTTTCAAATGAAAATGAAATCAATTTTCATAAAAGTAAGGTTTTCTATGGGTTTAATGGCTCAAAAAGAGATAATCATCATACCAGTAAGCTAAGGTATATGAAGGTTTCTTATATGGAGTAGCAAGAAAGTAGGGCAAACACTCACTCATAAAATTCAAATCAGATGAAAAATCACACAAACACAAAAATTTGTTAAATAGAAATTCACACATAAGATTTTGATAGCTAAGGTAGAATGGGGTAAACACAAAGAATCATGTAATCTGGCTCCTAAAAAGAGAATTTTAAATTTTTCAAAAAATTTCCACAGGTCCGCAGATTCTAATGGAGAACGGAGTGCTAACGCATTGTTTTGAACTAAAAACTGCGGACACTACCGCACTGTTTTCAAATCAAAACCGCAGATGCAAGGAAAAGTACAGAAAAAGTAAATATTCATCTTTTCTTTTTTATGATTCTTAGAAGTTATCTACCCAACCCAGTCTCAAACTAATCAAAATCAGAAAAATCTTAAAATTCAAATTGAAAAATAAAAAAGGAAAACTAAGTTCTATTCCCTAGTGGATTCACCATTTTGTTATGCAGATTAATCCCTCTTGCGGACAACAACGATCTCCCTAGTATTCTACGAATAGCTAGAAACAAACATCCATTTGTAAATTGTTTTCTCTAGATTATTTGAAATTCATAATTATTATAAACAAAGAAATAGGACATGCCCCTACCTTGAAATCCAACGTTCGGTGTAGTCTTTTATCCAGTCGTTCCAAAGAGGCTTCTTCAGTAAGTAGAACCCGCAATTAAAGATAGGCAAAAGAATTAAAAGCACCTGTAACATATAATAAATAAGAATAGTTAATATAACTTAGTGATCAAGGAATCTAATTATTGAATTATTCAAATAAGCACAAGAACAACTCAATGAGAAAAGGAGATCCATATGTATTATCTTGAATGTAAAGAGTAACTTTACAACCTGATGCCTTGATGTCGTACAAGTTTCTCTTAGGGTCCTGAACAATCGGTGCTCCTTTAGTTTGACAAGCCTTCCTCTCTTTGATTGAGCATGGAGTTATGGACATAAGGGTGTGATCATTCTCATGCCAACAACAACTAGTGTAGAGACTATGCTCTCTTGAGAATTTCTTCAGCAATTACCTCACATATATTACCCTTGAGACTGAAACATGAGCTCAATTTATAGGGAAATGGAGGTAGTTTCAGTTCCATAAAGAGGGGGATGGATTCCTCTCATGAAGGGATTTGAGCTCCATAGACCAAGGGATAAACTCCATGAGTGGAGGGATAGAGCTCGAACTGATCGCGCCACTAGAAGCTTCCAGTTGGGAGAATATTCAACCAGTTGGGCTTCTAGAACTTACTTTTTCTTTTATTTGACTTTTTTTGGGGGTCCACAGGTTTTATAAGTAGAACGTATGGGAGCTACTGCAGGCTATAGAACAAATATCAGTGGACCTGTAGGAAAGGGCTAGGAAAAGTGTGAAGTTAGACTTTTAAGGGTTTTAATGAACTTTTCTCCAATTCCAAGACTTCGTTTAGGAACAATAGGGTTTTTGACTTCTAACGGAGCATAATATAGGTAGTGATGGACCTATATGGACAGTCAAATGTCATGGTGACAAAATAACGTGTAACATGATGGAATGAGAAAACCAAGGCTCATCTATAAAAACAGGCTGATAAAATGGCAATCACAAGAGGTAAAATGATTTCATTTTTACACAATATTGAAATCAGGAAACACTGCTTGAAGTTGGTTTCATTTTTACACAATCTTGAAACTTTTTAGAAAACTATACTTGAAATCGATTTCATTTTTACACAAGCTTGAAACAGAAACAAACTATTCTTGAAAAATTATTTGCATGCCCCCAGCATGGTGACTCAATTCGAGGTACATGCCCCCCAGCTTCATGGCATTCACTTGAGTAGACTACTAGTTTCTAACAGGTGGATGGAAGGGAGGTTCAATTACGAGATCAAGAGAAAGACTTGACTTTGATTTTACGATATCTAATCAAAGACTTGAATTGAAAAGGGAACTTTTTTCATTTTTTAACGAGGTTGACACAGTAAAAGAACTATCCTCATGAGAACTTTTTTCATTTTTTAACGAGCTTGACACAAGGAAACAAACTATGCTCCAACGAGCTTGTTTCATTTTTTAAGGAGCTTGACACAAGAAAATGAACTATGCTTCGAATACCTTGTTTCATTTTATAAGGAGCTTGACACAAGAAAACGAACTCTGCTCTGTATACCTTGTTTCATTTTTAAAGGAGATTGACACAAGAAAACAAACTCTGCTATGTGTACCTTGTTTCATTTTTTAAGGAGCTTGACAAAAGAAAATGAACTCTGCTCTGAATACCATATCATGACGAATAAGAAGTCATAGCTTCCAAGAGTTTCTCATCCGATGGGAGAATAACACTCTGGAAGTTAGCATCATGTTCCCCCAGTACATTGCTTACTACTTCACTGGCTGAATTATCAGTGGGCACAGACATGGAACAGGTGGCCACATAATTAACCTGTGGTGAGGAAGATATCACCGGCAGGTAAGGACCAGGAAGGTATGGCGGTAGACCAAATGTCACATTAGGACCAAAGAATGAAATTTGATCAATGGTCACGATCCGACCTTCATGTGGAAAACAGATCACACAAAAGAAGGAAGAGACAAGCATGCCCATGGCATAAGCATAGTTGCGCCCTCCCAAATTAATAGGCAACTTCGAAAGGATCCCTAACGGTTGACTTGTTCCTCTGTTAAAAGCCAACAGATTCTGAGTAACAAGCACAAGCTGTGGATAACCCAAAGCTTGTCATGTAGGTGAGGACAGAATACTAACCAAGGTGCCTTCATCTATAATCGTGCCCAGTACGACCATATTGCAGGCCTGTACAGTGATCTCAAAGGGTACGTAAGAAGGAAGATGATATCCTGTAAATCGACTCCAATCACAGGAAGCGACCAAACTACATGGAGGGGGTGCTATAGGAATAAGAGGATTACCCCTTGTGTTACAGAAGTGGAAATACCATTCTCTTGAACTCTGGGAATGAGATTAGGAGGATCACTTTCTAGAACTGCGACGATGGGAGTCGGAGGATCATCCTCCTGGATCATGGAAATGGGAGGATCGCCCTCTGATCTCGGGGAATCAGAGGAAACAAAAATAACCTGTCTAGGATGAGGCCCACTCTCAACGGAAAAGACCTGATGGACTGTAGGTGGAACCAGGTTGACCTTTTTCTCAACCAATGATTGGTTGGGAATGGACTCGGGAGACTGACCTTCAGAGAGAGCGAGATCAATCGGAGATGAATCCCGATCAATGATTTGATTAACTAGTAGAGGACTCGAAGAAAACTTCCAGTAACCAATTGGAAGACAAGACTCAGAATTCGAAAGCATATCCAACACCTTAGAAGCTTCATCCATATAAGGATAGAGGTGAATGGGATGGTTCCCTTCACACAACCTACAGGGAAATTTGATATTACCATGTTTCTTACGAGTCTCATTATCTCTAGTTGAAGGCTCATCATCAGCATGATGCCCAGAGGCTGATGATGAAGGACGAATAGGGCTAACAGACCACACTTCTAAAACCTTGGGAATACCAGGGCAACCACGAAGAAGATGGTCACCCTCACATAGCTTGCAAGGGAATCTGACTCTGCGATATGGAGTGAGAGGTTTCTCGATAGTAGCTGCATGGGTAGCAATAGTTGTTGATTTCCCCCCTAGCTTATTTTCCTTCTTCTTCTTCAACTTATTCTTCTTCTTCTTAGCCACCTGGTTACTAGAATCCAGACTTTCACCAGGAAAAGAGGAAGAACGAGGTGAAGAAATAGGCAAAGAAGGTGAGGGGTCAACCTTAGGATCAACATGGGGTTGACATGGTTCAAGCGGAGGATAACTCGGTTGAGATGAAATTAGTATATTCGACATCATAGGGGTTGAAAACAACCAAACTAGCAAGACCAATGGTTAATCTCGAGAGGAACAACGTTCCCATATATGGGGCACCAACATTCCCGAATGAAGGAAAAGGACCAGGATTCCCATCTGAGGGGATTTCGTGGGTAGTGAACTCCAGAAACGTTGCCATTGGAAACAACATAAAAACTAAGGAAAGTAACAACATGAACATTTAAATGGATAGTTAGTTTAAAACACTAAACCATTCACCTTTATATTTTAAAAATTGAAAAGACAAGAGGTGACTCTCATTCACTGAGTTGAAATGACTTCCAGAAAGGACCAATAGCAGTATTTTCAATTTTAGAGAGTCACGAAAAGACCAAAATGACTACTCAGGTAATCTAAGAAAGAGGATCTAAAAAGTTTCCGTGAACTGCAATATACACCTTGGTGATCAAATAAAAGAGAAATGACCAAGGACTTGACGTACGTGCAGGCAGTCTCCCTGAATGTTGTGTTTGGTGTATCACGGTTACAGGGCAGTAGACTTGGCTTCCTATGGGTAAATTATTGTTACCTATGAGGGTCTCCCTTTATATACGCAACGGTACGGGGAGCACAAGTCCATGCTAGAGCTTTCTAATGCCAGATGGCGAACGACAACTACTAGGTTTAACGACGCTGGAACATGTCACTAGCCTAGACCTCTAAAATATGTGCGTTAGGTTTCAATGCTTCCTTAGGTTGATTGAATTCATTTTAAGATTGACCTTGAATTAATGTTTTGATTTCAAGGCCTTACCGAATGTGATCTCGAATTCCTAAATGCAAACTACATGCAAAATAAAATCATTCCCATTCAATGAATGCTAGCTAAGAGAAGGATAGGAATCTTATGACAAAGCAGCAATCAATTGAATCACAAGAAGAATTTCACTAATGCACCTAATACAACCAAATCAGAAAATGAAAACTCTTTCTTAATTCGCTAAGAGCTACTAATGCAAAAGAACATTTTCATTTTAAAATTGAGAGAAAGAATGTGAATTCTGTCTTTTTAGATGAATAAGGAACACAATACACTGTAACACTAAAAAGAAAAATAAACACTAGTTTTGAGCACTACGAATGTAACGATCTAAAGCAAAGAGATCAATGCAAGGCAAACATAAAATTCACTCAAAAAAAGGATGCACTCTTTCAAGCAAACAAAGGGCTTTCGAAACGATCCAACGAGAAATGTAATATATGCTCAAAGTGACGAATGGAGAGCTAAACGAAAACAAAGGTGATCATTCAACAAACCAAAGACACGAAGAACTGAAAGAAAGACTAAAACAATCAGTCAATGAATTGAAATGACAAAGATCAAAGTGACTCGAACTCAACTCAGAAGGCTCAGTGAGGAGAGAGTCGAACAAACGACACAACGCACCTAGAAACCCTAGTGCAATAGACTACACTGATAAGATTATGGACAAACAACTGAGAAGACTGAGACTACATAGTCAAAACAATCTCAGTAGACCAATTGCAAGGTAAAAAACCAATCCAGAGCCAAGAAATACTGACAAAACTCAGAAAAGAGGCCAAAATTCAATCCTACAAGATTCAAAACGATTGTTTATCTGTAATCCACGCTAAACAGGGGTTGGCGCACCTATAACAAAAGCAACATTTGCCAATCGGTGCGATTGTTAAAAGAAAAGCAGCACTGAGCTAGAAAACGAGGGGAAAAATAAAAACCACTGACTTGACACTCTGGAACTGAACAAGATGGTTGAAAATAGTCAGACACATCAACCGAAGTAGGAAAATGATGAAACGACCAAAGTCAACTCGACAAGCAAAACGCTCGACAAACAACACGACGACAAACACACATTGATCCCCAGCAGAGTCACCAACTTGTTGTGTAGGTAAATCCCCTCTGTGGACAGAGGCAATCCCTCTAGCCCTCGGGTGGGTCTAGCAGCAAGAGGACATGCTAATGCATCGATTCCTAGTTAATGAATGAAACTGAATTAGGATAAATGTCTTACCTTTGTTCCAACGCAGTTGTCATAGCTGTGGCAGCAGTATCCTGATTTTTGTCATGACATGTCATGGTCCTTTAGTAGTGGTACTCAGGTGCTTGCACAAGGATCAGAGAATGATAGCAGCATACGAAACAATACTTGCATTCATAACTATATATTTGGCCAAGGAGAATTAAACGTATTGCACAAGATTTATTATAGCAAACGAAAAATGAGAACCAAAACATCAGTCATGTATTAATAACAAGAGAGAAAGAGTTTGCAACCAAAAGAGCCTTGACGTTGCAGCCTCCTTCAGCGAGTCTAGTCAAAACGCGTCTCGAGCATTCGTCGAGGAATTGGACTTGGTGAGGCAATAAGCCTAGACTATCTCTCGACAATAGGTCTCTCTCTGCTCTATCTCACACCAGCTATATCAGACTGCTTAGCTATTATACAGAATGTTCAGCTAGTTGCATCTATGTGAGAGAGATGTATTTATAGGAGAGGAAGAGCAGGTTGGGATCCCTCAAATGGTGGTAGGGAGACCTTATCCTTTGGGAGGTTGCTCAAATGAAGGAAACAAGAAGCCAAAGGAAAATGTTTGACGTTATTCAGTCGAACAAACCATGTTGACTCTGCTCGAGAAGTGGTTGGCAATAGAAACTTCACTTCTATTTTTAAAAACTTTCCAAAAACATCTCGACATGGGCAGTCCACTGAGACAGAGCGCCCATGGGTGCAGGGCCCAGTGCTAATTTCTCTATGGGTGCGAGGCCATAACTGCCTGCTAGCGCCGACCCAAAATCATGTGTTTTTGAGAGTCTGCTCCAGGAATAGTCAACAGAGAAAATGTTCTTATCATGGCAAGGGATGCAATGACACTTTTTGCAAGGCATGAAACTATACATAAGTCACAAAAATTATCCTCCAATGTGTGGGATAGGGATCACAGGGACGGTGAAAAAATGTTGTGTAACAGCCTTGGAGCATCATTGATACATTTGGCATCAGGCCATAGTGTTTTTATCCCCTACAGCGTAGTATCAGTCTGGATCTGCTTTATTTTACGGAGGAGTTGTAGGGGTGTTTGCAGTAGGTGATTTGGGGAGTGATTTCTTCAATGAAGGGGCTAGCCTTTCATCCGAGGATCCTTTGGAGGAGAGCATATTCATTTTATTATCAACTTCAGCCATTTTTCTTCAGTTGCTTGTTGCAGCATACTTCAGCCCTAGAGCTGCAACTCATATTGTATTATTGGGTGTTTTTCATGGAGACCCTCTTGGGTTATTTTTTGGAGGTTATAGAGCCTAGATCTGCATTTGTTGCATCTTTGAGGCATATAACATCCCTTTATCTTTGTATGCTCATTTTGTTATAGCAGTGCTCTCATAACTGCATTGTAGCAGTGTTTTTGGCGTTTTGATATAGTAGCAACACTTCTTATTGAGGGATTTTGTCTATTGGAGGCTTGTTGTATCTTGTCATATACTTTGTGGCCCATCATTTTGTACTATTTTGTTGTTATTATAATGAATAAGAAGTCTCCATATTAGTATCCATTATTTATGTCATGATTTACACTGCTATTTCCAAGGTTTTTCACTATAATCCTGCTTTTCCCATTTGGGAATACTACAATGGTATCAGAGCATAACCTTGGCTCAGCCTATGCATATTGAAAGCCAATATGCCATCAGAGGAAGGAGATCCTCTCACAGATAGAGAGAAGAGGTATCTCAGAAGAAGAAACTGGAATTTTGATTATACAGATGATAAAGAAGACAAGGGTAAAGCCCCTTTATCAGGAAAAGATGAGGAGAAGGAGTACCCAAAGCTTCTTCTTCGAACTATGGAAGACATTGCTAGAGAAATAAAGGAGATGAGGATGGATATAGACAAGGAATCCCCTAAATGATTTCTGCATGGTGAAGGCTCTGACATTTCTCATCACTGGAGTGATCAACATTGCCTACATTGCCTACATTCTTAGCAGTGGGAAATGAAGGGTTTCAAGAACAAAATTTCTTGAAGACTATTTCATGGAGTATGAGTCTCAATCTCATAGATTCAAGGATCACTTGAGTTTTCAAGAACTTTTTCAGATCAAGGACAATAGGATACCCAGGCATCACAACAGAGGTGGATTTTTCATTTAGAATCATGATCTACACCGAACTATGGGCAGATTTTTCTTACCCAACTTTGATGGGTCATCTAAATGCACTGCCAAATCATGGGTAGAGAAGATTGACATATACTTCCAGCTGAACAAAGTACCAAAGATGGAGTCTATCAAGATAGCAGCGCTGCACCTTGAGGGTGAGGCACATGATTGGTGGTTTCATGGCTTGTCTACATTGGGTCATACCAATGTGACTGCAAATTCAGAGTTCACAAGGAGGTTGGTGGAGAGGTTTGATCGGAGAGAACCATAGGCACTTTTCATGGGGCTAGAAAATCTCAAACAATCAGGTAATCCAAAAACTTACATTTCTGAATTTCTAAAACTTTCTATTATGGTTCCTAATTTATCTGCAACAAGAAGGGTCTATATGTTCATTGATGGGTTAGCATAACCTCTTCATGGGTTGGTTAAGTCTACCAAGCCCACTACCCTTCAATATGCCATTTAAAGGACTAGATATCTACAAGATGCCTTGCCAAAAGAAAAGGCAACATTTCAGCAAAAGCCCACTTTTCCATTAAATGGAAAAGAAGAAAAGGCTCCTCTTTCAAAGGAGAGCCAAAACAAAGTACCCCTTATTGATGATGTCCGAAGAGACTTGAGGAGAAGGAATCTTTGCTTCACATGCCAAGAATCATGGGCACCCGGACATATATGTGCAACAGGAAAGGCACACTATATAGAGGTATTCTTAGATGACGAGGAGGAAGAAGAAGAAGAACCAGCAGGGGGTCACAGCTTTGGAATAGTAGGAGATGATCCACCACCACCAGGAGGTGAGGATGGAGCAATTGCTCCAATTAGAGGGACTCTTGCATCATTGAGAGTGGTACCCAAACATCAGGAAACTTTCACACATAAAACAGAGTTGGATTTGTGTAGTGGAAGCAAGGACATGGTAGTCCCATCCATTATGCATATGAGGTTGACCCATGAGACATCATTGTTTTATGCAAACCAACAGGGAGGCTACCTGATCCGGATTTGGTGAGAGATGTCTCACAATATGTTGCACCTCTCATAGATCCAGGAGAAGTGGGGGCATTGGGAGGTCATGGTATAGCGTTGAGCATCTTGGGTAGACTCAAGGAGGAGGGAGACATTCTCCCAACATCATCATTACCCACTCTCATTTCAAATTTTGCGCTAAGAAAGGAGCAGCATGGGGAGGATAACAGCCCTCCAACATGCGAATTTGGCATGGGAGATGTCAAAGAGGAGGACCTCCATATGATAGATGTTTTATATGATATATCATCAGCGATGTCACTTTACAAGATAGATCCATATTGGAAATCCTAGTGGTTGGTGGATTATTCCAAGGATCTTTTCACATTCATGATACTTGATGACTAGCTACATGTGGAGGGATATTCAGCCAAAGATGAGGTCATCTATTATCGTGGTAGGATCTTCTTATCTAGAGCTTCCAAGCTCAAGGAGAAGTTGCTTCAAGCAACACATGAAGATTTTCTCTTCAGCCACACTTATTCCATGAGAGCCTACAACACCATCATGGAGGGATACACTTTGGAAGGCTTTTAAGAGGAGATATATCAACATTTGAAGAGATGCATGGATCATGTGGATATGGAGGAGATACATAACTCTATGGAGGACTTATCACAACTACCTCTTCCCTCCTTGGGAATGAGAGGGGATCTATCTATGGACCACTCCATTTGTATGAGAAGAGATTATGGTAAGGAACATGTTTATGTGCATAATGTTTTATTTGATTATTATTTGCACTCATTTACCATATATGTGCAGGCAATTTCTCCAAGAAGGAGAATTCTTCCATATAAACTTCATGGAAAAATTTGGGCCATAAGAATTGTTGAACATGGCCACTCCCTAGGAGGATATAGGGAGATGATTTACCACTATGGGTGCACTCCAAAGGCACCAAACATTTCTCACCTTTTCAAAACTTGTGAGAAAACTATGGCAGCAAGTAAGTGGTGGGAAAACCACTTACCATATCATTATCTAATGTAGTTAGGAGATATAATGCACTGGTTCCACATGTGGAACTATTATCCACCTCCATTTTTGCATATTGTTGTTCATGTGTACTTGATTTTGATCCCATACATTGATGATGTACTTATTCCTATTATGGGAATGAATGGAGGAAGGATGGGAGGATTGGATGTGCCCTTTGGGAGAGAGACTCTTCATGTTTATTATGCTACATGTTTCAGGGAGAACCTTGGGCAAACCATTATTGATACATTGTATCTTTTGCTTCCTTGTTGGATGAATCATTTGCATCTCATGAGAACTTGGGAGGAGCATGTCATGGAGGGATGGATTGGGAACACTTGGCTTATGAGGGAAGCTTATCACATGGAGGTGTCACCAATGGTGGAGGAGAAGAGTTTCAGCACTCACCTTTACAGTTTCTTGGGGACAAGCAACATTTGGGAGGGGAGAACTATAATATTCCCAATTAGCCATGAGCTAGTTGGAATATTATTATTTTTTTCTTTCTTGTTTGATGAATAAGAGGATATGGATATCCATAAATCTCCTTAATATGAATAAAATCAATGCCAATGTGAAAGGAGGACATCTTGGCAGCTTAATTGAGCACCCTTAGGTGTGAAAATGGGCTGGAACACATAGACTGGGTCAAATTCGACCAAATCAACAGCGTTGTCATGGAGGAGTGGACATTTATGGAGGGACAGTGTAGTTTTGGAGGGAGATATCATGCATGGAAGTAGTGCCTTTAATGAATGGGGCTTAGGGTTAGGAATTTCATCACTTATATAAGGAAAAGTATGGCATCCATATTCATTCAGTTTTATGATATGATATTTTGATTATATGGTATGTTTAGACATATTGCTTTCTTCAACTGTTTAGCTAAGATTGCAGTGATGTTTAGCACAAGGTGTTCCTGAGCGGGAATCCCACCTATTTCCTTGAGAAGACTCTAGGAAGAGATTTTCACTACATCCCACTTTCAGGCATCAAGCCAAGGCTTCAGTCCTAATGTACAGCGCAGTTCCTGTTGAGGTTTTGTCTTGTGTTGTAGGGCAGAAGTTGTGGAGGATTGATTTGAGATATTTCTGAGCTAGATATCATTGGAGGAAGGTTCATTTCTCTTGAGAAGCTAGTAAAGAAGGCCCTGGAGCATCATTGATACATTTGGCATCAGGCCATAGTTATTTTATCCCCTACAACGTAGTATCAGTCTGGATCTGTGTTATTTTATGGAGGAGTTGCAGGGGTGTTTGTCGTAGGTGATTTGGGGAGTGATTTTTTCTGTGAAGGGGCCAGCCTTTCATCCAAAGGATCCTTTGGAGGAGAGCATATTCATTTTATTATCATCTTTAGCCATTGTTCTTCATTTTCTTTTTGCAGCATACTTTCAGCCCTAGGCTGCAACTCATATTGTATTATTGGGTGTTTTTCCTGGAGACCCTCTTAGGTTCTTTTCTAGAGGTCATATAGAGCCTAGATCTACATTTTTTTTATATTTTGAGGCATATAACAACCCTTTATCTTTTTATTCTCATTTTTCTGTAGCAATTCTCTCATTACTATGATGTAGCAGTGTTTTTGGCATTTTGATATAGTAGTAGCACCTCTTATTGAGGGTTTTTGTCTATTGGAGGCTTGTCGTATCTTGTCATATACTTTGTGGCCCATTATTTTGAACTATTTTTCAGTTGTTATAATGAATAAGAAGGCCCATATTGGTCTCCATTATTTATGTCATGATTTACACTACTATTTCCAGGGTTTTTCACTATAATCCTACTTTTCCCATTTGGGAATACTACATGGGAAATGACATTGGCAATCACCTTATATCTGCAATTACACAAGGAGATGTGTTGGAAATCATCAAAAGTTTGAGGATCATCAATTTTAGGAATGAGGGCTATAAAGGTTGTGTTGAAGGATCCCATCCTCACGAAAGTTTTTCTTGAGTCCTCCACAACTCCGAGTAGATGACCCTCCATGATGTCATATAGACCCGAAAAAATTCCATCGACCAAACATCCAACCCTGGGCTCTTATCTTTATTAATGTTATGAATAACCCCTTATAGCTCGCTATCAGTGATCAATTTAGTTAATCGATGTTATGAAACCATATCCAAAAATAGAAAAACAGAGAGATAAACGCCTTAGAAATCATCCACTTCGAGGGAGAAACCTCGAATACATTACATAAATGAACAATTATTTGATGATACAAATGAAAAAACCTCCTTCTATATATAGGGGTCCATGGGGTCACAATATAATCCTAGCCGACCTAACAATAATAATGTAAGTAAACAATAATAACAATATGGGGGTTACAGGGGTACAACAATAACAATAAGGGGGCTACACTAATAACAATAAGGGACTACACTAGTAATATGGGGACCTAACATGCCCCTCTCCTTCAAAAAAGTGTTGTCCTCGATGCTTGAGTATATCTGGATGCTTCTGTATAAAATTCTCATCCTCCCATGTAGAATCTTCAGTGGGTAAGTTCTTCCACTTGATAAAATACTCTGAAATTGATCGATTTCATAGTTGTCGAGTTCTTATTTCTGTGACTGTTTCAAGTTCCAATATCATTTTCCTTCCTCATCAAGTTCTGGAAATAACATTTGAACTATAAATGTGTCACCTATAACCTTCTTTAAGCATGAAACATGGAAAACTGGATGCACTCATGAAGAAGAAGGAAGCTCCAATTTGTATGCCACAGTACGAATCTTTTGCAACACCTTGTAAGGACCATAGTATTTTGGCGATAATTTATTATCCTTCTTAGCTTGATTGAGGGGCATTTGTTTGTATGGTTATAGCCGTAAAAATACCTAGTCTCCTACTTCAAAACTTCTCTCATTGCGATGTTGAGCTGCTTGTTGTTTCATTCGATTTTGGGCCAAATTTAGGTTATCATTTAAGAGTTGGAGAACTTGTTGTTGATGCTCGATGTGATCTTCCACTACTTGCATCTTAGAATTTTATCTTAAATATTATGTGATGGACGGTGGATGATATCCATAAAGTGCCATAAATGGGGTCATTTTTGTTGTAGTATGGAAGGAAGTGTTATATCACCATTCAACCAGAGGTAACGACTTGACCCATTGTGTTTGTTTATCAGATACAAAACAATGAAGATACCCTTCCAAACATTTTTTCACTATCTCAGTTTGACTGCCAGGTTGAGGATTATAAGATGAGCTATGAGCTAGTTGAGTACCCAAACAAGAAAATAATTCCGCCCAAAAATTTCTAGTAAAAATGGGATCTCTGTCGCTTACCATAATATTTTGGTTTCCATGTAGCTTTTGAATTGTTTCCATAAATGCAGTAGCAACTGTACTTGCTTTAAATGGATGAGATAATGCACAAAAGTGTGCATACTTGGTAAGTCTATCAACTACTGCCATGATGACACTCTTTTCTTCAGTCTTAGGTAAACCTCTGATAAAATCCATTGAAATCTCCTCCCAACGTTGACATGGAATGGATAAAGGTTGTAGAATACCTAGGGTCTTAATTGTCTCAAATTTATTTTGCTGGCAAACCAAACATTCTGCCACAAAATTTTGAATATCAGATTTAAGGCCATCCCAAAAAAATTATTTCTTCACCTTGTGGTAAGTTTTTTAAAATCCTGAGTGTCCTCCTAAAGGAGAAGTGTGCAATTCCAAAAGAATCTTTTGTTTTAGTTGGGAATTTTTACAAAGATATAAGCGATCTTTGTACCATAAGGAATCATTTTTCCAACTAAATGTATCAGATGTACTAGGATCTTGCTGCAACTTTTGAATGAGTGTCCATACATATTTATCCTTCTTCCATTCATCTCTTGCTTCAGTTATCCAATCTGGTTGGATAATAGAAATGGCACAAAGCAATGCTTCCACCTCTTCATTCTTTCTTGAGAGTGCATCTGCAACAACATTAAGCTTTCCTTTTTTGTAGATTATTTCAAAGTCATAACCGAACATCTTTGTGACCCATTTTTGCTGCTCTTTTGAAGATAGTCTTTGTTCCAAAAAGTGTTTAAGACTATCATGATCAGTTTTTACCTTGAAGTGTCTTCCCATTAGGTAAGTTCTCCATTTCTTTAGTGCATGCAGTATTGCTAACATTTCCTTCTCATAAATAGGTTTCTGTAAATACTTTCCTTTGATTGGAGGACTTTCAAAAGCAATGGGTCTTCCTTCCTGCATTAAAACAACACCAATTCCATTTCCTGAGGCATCACATTCCACAATAAAGGTTTTTGTGAAGTCTGGCGTAGCTAAGACAGGCGCTAGGCACATTGCCTCTTTAAGATGTTCAAAGGCCTTAGTTGCTTCAGGAGTCCACGAAAATTCATCTTTCTTCAATAATGTTGTTAGAGGTGCTGCTATTCTCCCATAATTCTTAACAAACTTGCGATAATACCCTGTTAACCCGAGAAATCCTCGCAACTTCTTTATGGTTGTGGGGACTTTCCATTCCTTAATGGCTTTAATTTTGTTAGGTCTACCTTAACACCCTCGTGAGATACAATATGACCCAGATATTCCACCTCTTGTACTCCAAAGAAACATTTGGATGTTTTTGCATATAATTGTTTCTCCTGCAATAGTTTGAGCACCCTGTCAACATGTTGAACATGATCCTTCCAAGACCTCTTGTAGATTAGTATATCATCAAAAAATACTAGCACAAATTTTCTAAGGGTTTGAAAATGGAATTCATCAACCCTTGAAATGTAGAAGGTGCATTGGTAAGGCCAAAGGCATGACCAAAAATTATGGCAGCCCCTCACAGTTTAGAAATGTTTTTAGATAACCAATCTTTTATAATTTGATGATATCCTGAATGAATATCCAACTTGGTAAAATAAATTGCGCTATGCAATTAATCCAATAATTCATCAATCACGGGGATGGGAAATTTATCTTTAATAGTGAGCTTATTAAGCTCTCTATAATCTGAACACATGCGCCATGATCCATCCTTCTTGTGCACCAATACTACTAAAGCAGAGAAAGAACTTTGACTAGGTTGAATTATACCAGCCTCTAACATGTCTGCAATCATACGTTCAATTTCACTATTTTGGACATAAGGATATATATAAGGCCTGGTGTTTGGAGGAACACTTCCTAGAATCAAATGAATAGCATGATCATGATCACGAATAGGTGGGAGTCCTTTAGGATTTTCAAACACCTTGGAATGATTGTCCAAGGCTTTTTGGAGATCTAGAGAAATAGATGATTTTGATGTTGGAACTTCTAGTGAGCATAATTGTGCAATTACGCCTCGTTGTTCTTTCTTCAGAATCTTTGTCATGACATTAGAGCTTATTATCTTTCTCGGATTCCCTGCAATAACTCGTAATTCGAATTCATTTCCTTCAAAAAAAAAAAAAAAAAAATCAAGAAAAGTTCTCTAAAATTAAAAGCTATCGTCCCCAAAGATTGTAACCATTGTACTCCTAGTACAACATTGGCACCTCCCATTGGAATGAAAAGAATTAGACTGTTCAATACATATTCCCCCATGGTTAGCTTGATATAATGGCATTTTCTAGAGAAATTTATAGTTCCTCCATTTTCAACCATCACTTGACATTCTAGTGTTGGGTATAAGAAACAATTCAATTCCTTGGCTACCTTACAATGAATAGAATTATGGGTACCACTCGAATAAATCAACACTATTACCTTTTTCTTCTTGATATGTCCTTCTATCTTGAGAGTTAGAGGAGTGGTAATTCCTGCCAATGCATTACACGATATGGTCAGACTTATTTCTTCTTCTTCTACGGTTGGTTCCTGGTGTATATCCTCTTCTTTTGCAGTTTATTGTTCATTTTCTTCCTCCTCTTCACAATCTATGTAAAATAATTTCTTCTCAGCACACTTATGACCTTTAGTGTAGTTTCTATCACAACTATAGCAAAGCCCTTTTGCTCTTTTTTCTTCCAATTGTTGTGGTATCAACCTTATAGGTTGTGGAAGTCTAAGAGTAGCAACAATTCCATGTTTATAGATGTGAGTGGTATGCTTCCTTGTCGCCATAATTTTACATTCAATTTTTCTTGCCAACCTGAATGCCTTCTCCAATGAATCAGGTTCCCAAATGCGAACTTCATGTTGGATGTTATTCTTTAAAGTCCCTACGAAGACATCAATCCTATGTTCCTCTGGAATATCAGTTACCCTTATATTCAATTTTTGGAAGTCCTCAATGTGCTCCACCATTGAACCCTTTTGTTTGAGATTTATCAATTAGCTAAAGAATTTTCCGCTCTTTGTATCCTCATAATGTGCTATCATTTCCTCCATAAAAATTGACCAAGTGCTAATTTTTTTACGGGAGCAAAGTCGTTGATACCATACAAATATATTTTTTTCTAAATGTAAAGTTTCAATGTGTACCTTTTGTGTGTTTTTCACATTATTGAGATCAAAATATTGCTTCATATGTAGTATCCATGTTACGGGATCCTTGCCATCAAACTTCCTCATATCCATCTTTGGAATATGGTGGTTATTCCATCCAACATTAGAGTTTATGAAATCACGATTAACATTTATTTTGTTCTCATCATGAGTTTCCTCTACTATCTTTTCTCCATTAGGAAAAATTTCTTGTATCAACTTTTTCAAACCTTCCATGTCTACTTTTAGATCATTCTTCATGTTTTCCATGTTTTCTTTCATTTTTTCTTCCATGTCATCCATATTAGCTTCCATGCCAGCTTCCATGCCATCAATCTTACCTTCCACACCTTTATTCAAACCATCCATCTTTGCTTCCATGCATTTCTTCAAAACATCCATTTCATTTTTTGCTACTCTTTGCAAGAGCGAAATTTGACGCACTTGCTCTTGTAATTTTGATAGATCATGTTGCAATTCTTCATATTCATGAGCCATAATAGAGTACTCTGAGAGATCAATGGGTGTTGAATTCTTTTTAGGAGGGATTTTAAAACCTGATACTGATATCTATGCTCTATAGCCCTTTGAAACTTAAAACTGATTTTTCAAACAAGACTTATGCAATTTGAAAGAAAAAAAGTACACACCTTTTTCTTGATTTTGAGGAGCTCAATATTGAAACTGAATTATCTCTGTGATTTCAGATCTTAAATATCTGAAATTTGGCCCTGTAGTAGCCCTTTGAATCTTCTTTCAAATGCTAGAGGTCTGACCTGATTTGGATTCTTCAAGGCAAATTTATGCCCAATCTCCCACAATGGCCTAATTATGGACTAGTTCAGTAGAGAGAACTTGTACGGTGTGCCACGTGTCACTGTTTCCTCCTTCGGCTCTGAAATTGCTACACGGGAAACTAACGTCCATGTACTTGTGGCTACATTTTACAGAATTCCAATCCAATGCTCAGAGAGAGAGTTATGATGATTTTCCCACGGTCACCTCTTTGAGATGAAATTTGGGAGCCTGACAAAACCCTAACTTCCACAAACCTTATCTCCGAAAATATTGCGAATCAAGCTCTGAAATTTTTCCATGATGTTCCTCTGGATTTCTTCTTCACTCTGCCAAAATTTCATCTTCTGAACCCCCGTAGAAACAAAGTTATAGCGAAAACTCCACGATGACATGTTTAGGTTAAATTCAAGAGCCTTAAAAAATCCCTAACTTCCACAGATCATATCTCCGAAAATATTGCGAACGAAGATCTGAAATTTTTCCACGTCGTTCCTTAGGATTTCGGCTGCACTCTATAAAAATTTCAGCTTTTGAACCCTCGTAGAAAAAAAATTATAGCAAACATTCCACGATGCCCTGTTTAGGTTAAATTCAGGAGTCTGCAAAAATCCCTAACTTCCGCAAATAATATCTCAGAAAATATTTTTTTTTTTAAAAAATTTTTACTACTCTTTTGTGTTGATAATATCTCAGAAAATATTGCAAACCAAGATCCGAAAATTTTCCATGACTATCCTCAAGATTTCAGCTTCGCTCTGAAAAATTTTAGCTTCTGAACCTTCGTAGAAAAAAAGTTATAACGAAAATTTCACGATGACCTGTTTAGAGTAGCGAAACCCTAGAATCCAAAGCTTTGATACCAAATGTTATGAACCAGCTCCAAAAATATAAGAACAGAGAGATCATTGACTTATAAATCAAACACTTCGAGGGGAGAACCTCCAATACATTACATAAATGAACAATTATTTGATGATACAAATGACAAAACCTCCTTCCATATATAGGGGTCCATGGGGTCACAATATAATCCTAGTTGACCTAACAATAATAATGTAAGTAAACAATAATAACAATATGGGGGTTACAGGGGTACAACAATAACAATAAGGGTGCTACAATAATAACAATAAGGGACTACACTAGTAATATGGGGACCTAACAATCGAAGATTATCCTCGTCATTTTCAAAAAGGGGGAAAGCTTAGATTGGTTGAACCACTTTGGCTATTGAGGCTTCAACTAGCGCCTTGAAAAAATTGTTGAAGTGATTCTTTCTCGACTTGGATAACTCATCTAAATTAGTGGCCTTTCCCCCCCATAATTAGTCAGAGCCCAAATGGTGTTGGAAACTTTTCTCCCCTTTGTGAAAATTTGGAAAATTTTGGTATTTCCATTCTAGCTTTCCAACCAAAATTCTCTACTTTTTAGCCACCAAATGGCCTCCTTCTCTTCTAAGATCCTTCTTATTGTTGCTTCAAGTTGTTGAATTCTTTTCTTTTTTACTTTTGTTACAAAACCCCCACCTTTGAGTTATTCAAATATATAAGTTATTCTTCCACAGATCTAAGTTCCTCTTCCTCTCTCTATCTTTTGAGGATGGACCACTATAGGTTTTCTCTTTTAACCTTCACTAATTTTTCTCCTAAGTGAGCAGCAATTGGGACTCCCAATTCTAGGTTGAAAGGGATCCAACTTTCCCGAACCAGATTGGGAAAGTTTTCATCCTTTTATCAAGAGGCATTAAATTTGAAATGGATTGCCAGATTAAACACGTTGGGCCTTTAAGTTCCAAAAATATTGTGTGATGATCAGATTATCCTCCATTCCCTACCCAGTTCCTAAATATAGGAATCTTATCCATTAGGGGATCTGCTAGGAGAAAAAAATCTAGGTGTATTTTGAACATAGCATCTCTTGTTTGTTTGTTCGTATTGGTAGGCTTATGTTTTATCAACTCCGCATCAAGGAGGTGTGAGAAAAAATAAAAATGGGGATCTTGCCTAGTATGAGGAACCCAAACTTCAGAATCCCCCAATGAAAATTTAAATCTCCTCCAACAATGAGATTTCCTATTAACATGAAGGATTTTCTCATCAAATATTTACAAAAATTAACTTTATCTTGATAGGGATTGTAGATATTTACTACTAGCAGGTCCATCCCCAGTTTTGTAGAAAATAATTTTGTTCGAAGGGTCAAATCAAACCCCAGGAAGCAAGCATTTTGATATTCCTAAGATTAACACTGACAACAAGGCCATTAGATCTTCCCTTGGCATTTTAATAGATAAAAATGCACCTAGGAAAAAACGTTTTCAACACCTATGTAACTTTTTCTCCCTCCCTCGGGATTCATGGAGAAAAAAATTATCTAGACCACATGAAGACACTAGTCTCCTCAAGGATAATTTTTTAGATGGAATCACCAAACCCCAAAAGTTAAAGGATTGTATTATCATGGGGAAACACTACTCTAAGTGCCTCAACTATCAATAGTTGTTTGCTTACATCTACGTCATGCCTGGATTTCAATTGGGATTTTTATAGGTGTGATTTGTGTCCCCTCGATTGAGCCCTAGTCTTGGCTAGGGAACAAGGACCCAATCCTCCAAAACATTGTGAAGAGGCTCCTTTAGGAGCTCTACGTTGAAGATTGTAATGGGAAAGGGATTAAGAGGAGTCTTCTTTATAAGGGGCAATGAAATCCTCAGGGAGAAACAATATGGAGAAACAAAGGGACACATATAGGGCACTCAAGAAGATACAATCAAGGGGGGGAGGGAGTCATGGACCGTGAGGGGATAGAACAGGAAGAAGTTCTCATATCCACTCCTGAAAAGGAAATAATTAAATTTTATAGAGAGGGAGGGAGAGAAAAAGTATCCTAAGGAATGGACAAAGGAGAAGGATGGAGATATGAATATGCTTTCTCCACTGGTGTGAAGTCCATTTCTATGTCCTATCAAACTTTGACTTCACAAGAAACCAACTCTTGAGGTTGTGTCACAGGAAGATCTTGCTCCAACTGTGTGAGTAGAGGAATTTGATCATCCAACTTCTTCCGATCCTCTATCTGCAACTCCCTTTTTTTGTCCGACCATTGTTCTGCAAAGCCATTTTGGGCTATGAAATGGAGGGAGAAATATCAGACTAAATGGCCATGTTGATGGCACCTTATACATTTAAAGGGGATCCCTTCATAGTCCATGGTTTGATGGTGGGACAATTTGAGATAGCTCATTTCCATTTTTGCAAAGAGACATTCACAAGGGTCCAATGTTACTACCTATTGGGAAAGAGACATGTTTCATGTGGATAGGAAGGACATGTATGCTTCCAAAAATTCCCCCAATTTATGCCCAATGGCCCAAAAATTGTTTGTCAACTAGTACTGTAATGGCGACCTTGGAAACCTAACCCAAATTGCAGCAAAATCAAGCCTCTCCCAACTAACAACGAATAAAAGCGTCCACCTTTTTAGCATAACCAGTGTGGAGTCAATGCTCCAATTTCTCCCCAAAATCTAGGAATTTTCTTCTTCTAAGTTAAAATGAAACATAAACCATCCTTGAGTGAGGGAACTTACCATGGGTAGCTATTCCAAAATCTTGCCCCATTCTCCATTTATCCAATCCCATGGGAAATTAACTGAAAATATCCCCCCCCCCTCGCTCGATACACCATAATTAATTCTACCATTTTCACTACCTTAGGTAATTGGGAATTCTCACTAAGAGCCAATTTAGGGTAATCACGCTTAATATTCATGTATTGGGCCTTTTTTCTATTATTTTCAAAATAAATGTGCCAGTCAGATTTTTGTGAGGCTCCATAGGATTTTATTGAAGTCTCTTTTGTCCTAGGGGCCCTTTTACACACTTCTTTGTATCGACACAACCATTTCACTACTTTTATGGTTTCCACCTACAAAACCCTGAGAAAAAATTACGAAAAATATATTCTCTATTTTTTGTCCAAATTCCCTATATTCGTAGGGCATAGATCCCCTCGCCACATGCTGAAATAAATCACCTTGAAGCTGCCCGTGCCCCTATGGGTGAAGAACCCCTAATTGCTCCCATACATTCCTAGGTGTATCCTCCATGCCCCTCGAGCCTGGGTGGACGGAAAGGGCGGTGGAATTCAAGACAATTATAAACACATGGATAATGACCAAGGTTAGAATGTATCAACTATTGATCCCTTGACTTGGTATCCATCTAGCTTTGATAATATGAAATATTTACCCCTATCCTCCACCGAACGCAGTTGATTTGGACTGTCGGCCCATGTTTAGGAAAATTCATAATTCTCAGAATTATAATCGATGAGGTCTTCCATCTCACCACCGTGTATAAGACTCACCGACTACCATCAATAGAACTAGAAGGAAACCACCCTCAAAACCACCTTAAACCTCATACAGTCTAAAGTAAAACTCCTTCGCATCCACCATAGGGTTTAGTCACCTACAACCTCTTTATCCTGTCGCAGGGGTTATATATATATATATATATATGATTTTTTCCCAAAAAAATTATCCAAAAGTTAATAAAAGAAGAGCATATTTTAGTTGTTAAAAAAAAAAAAAAAAAAAAAAGAAGAAGAAGAAGAAGAAGAAGAAGCAGAAGAAGAAGAAGAAGAAGAAGGAGGTATTCTTGGAGTTTTTTAAATATCTAAATATGTTTATATATTTAAAATTGCATTTTAAATAACAAAAATATGTATTCAAGGTGATCGTTTTGTTACATATAATTTTAATAAAAAACAAAATTTAATATGAGTTTAGAGGGTTTGGGAGAAATACTTTTCTAATCTCATTAAATGATAGAGGAAACCTTGTTAACATAGAGTTCAAGGCTCTTATATATTGTAATAATTAAATCTTAAAAAACCACCTATAACACCTTTATTCATGACAATAAATATGATGTTTTTCAAAAAAAATATCAAAATTTAATAAAATAACATATTTTAGTTGTTATATATATATGTATATTTCTTGGGGCTTTTTAAATATCTAAATATGTTTATATATTTAGAGTTGCATTTTGTTACATATAATTTTAATAGAAAACAAATCCTAATATGAGTTTAGAGGGTTCGGGTTATATAGTCTTCTAATCCCATTAAAAGATAGAGGAAACCTTGTTAACATAGGGTTCAAGGCTCTTATATATTGTAATAATTAAATCTTAAAAAACCATCTATGATACCTTCATTTATGACGATAAATTTTTGAAGGAAGTTCTTTTGTATAAATATCTAGGATATGCATCTATCATAAGTTCATTTAGTATTATAGCATTGAGAAAAGGATAATTGGAGGTTGGAAACCTTACTATGGGCTTGAAAACAATTGTAAGTTAGCATATCTTTTGATTTGGATTTACAAAAATATCCTCTTTGATAGTCTTATCACTATTGTTATTTTATATGGATGTGGGGCTTAGTGTTGCAGTATATGCAAAGAGTTGTGGGGGAAGATTAAACATATCCAAATTTAGTTTATTACCTACAACCTCATTATTAAAGGAAATACTCCCTACTCTATCCTCTTGATTGAAACAAGTCCTCCCCCCATTAAAAGCATGAAAATGACTAGGTATCTTATGTATAATTAGAAGTCATACAACACATACGCCAAGAGGTTTCCTAAAATTACTTCTAAATCTAGCCAAAACCTCCACCTTCAATGCAAACAAGGGTGGCATAAGGATGTCAAATATTGGCTAGACTTTTGGAGAATAGAGGAGATCATCTTGCAAAATCTAGAAAATATTAGAAATATTTTTACTTCCAAATTTAAGTAGAAATAGTGGGGCAATAAAAATCTAGAGGGAAAAATGAAACTAAGATATTATAAAGAGGTGATCAACCCCAATCTCGAAAACAAAAACCAAAATTATCTTTATGCCTTGACTAGTGTTAAGAATAAAATGAACATTGGCAAGATAAAAAGTAATTCTCCTAAGCTTCATAAGGAAACTAGGTGTTGGTCAATTCTCAAAACACCATGGGATGAAAGAGTTTTTCACATGTGTGATTGTAAGAGGGTTGAAGATGAAAATCACTTTCTTTTAGATTTTCCATCTTGTACTCAAATTCGATCTAATTTTCAAAATATTTGTCACACTACTAGCCTTCTTGACCTTTTAAGTCAGCAAAACTATGGATATTCGGGGACACTTCTTTCACTTATTTTTTAGCATAGAAATAAAATGTTAAAGGATTTTGATTAATCTCTAACCTTATTAAGGTTGGGTAGACCTTATAGGTCTTAATGGTTGTTAATCATTATCATCGTCAATAATATATTCATTAATAACTCAACATGTCATTTGTGAGAATCGAACCTAGGTGGGGATACTAACACTCCTTCACACGACTATTTGAGCTAGACTCAATTGAGTTAAATTTTTGCAATATATATCCTGATAAAACTTGGGTACTTTCCTCATTTTAAACATGGTACCCAAGGTAAACTAAATTCTTGGGGGTTAAAGAGTGTTTTAACATGTTATGAGAAAAATAACAACCTTTTTTTGTAACTAGGTTTAGCCTAAGTTGGAGTCGGCCCATCTATTGGATGGAAGAATTATCTACCTACAATGGGATGGATGGAAGATTTATCTACTCACAATGGGATGTTATCACCAGGATTGTGCGAAACTTGGTTGAACTTGGATGTTCCTTTAGATAGTTTAATTGGAGCCCAAAATTTGCTTCCATCCTCAACCTTTTCGCATGAAGTTTAAACCTGAAAATTGGTAGAGACTAAACCCCACTCAAACCAATTGATTTACACCTCATAGATAAAAATAACAACTATTACTTTTAACCTTTCAAATTAAATTTAAATGACAAAACATTTCACTTTTATAATAAAAAAAGTCGTTTGTTTTAAATTTTAAATAGATAAAACATTTTTTTTCTTAAAAAAATGACTTTAAATATCTTTTGTGATAAATTCTTTAAATATCTTTCCTAAATTGAGGTGAGTTGTTCGTTTTAAATTATAAATAGATAAAACATTGCTTTTTCTTTAAAAATATGAGAACTTTAAATATCTTTCGAGATAAAAGCTTTAAATTTCTTTCCTATATTGAGGTGATATTTTAAAAAAGATAAGAACCTTAAATATATAGTTTTATATTGGAATAATATTTTGAATCATGCAAAGTTGGATTTCATATCTTCTTCCCGAGTAAACTACGTATTAAAAAAAAAAAGATTAAGTTAAATTAAAAGTATTAAAGTGTTTTTAATTATGTTATTAGTATAAAGTTATTAAATAATTAATATTTAACTATAATTATTTATGAGGTGTATTTTATTTAGTTTGTGTGGAGTTTAGTTTTTGTTGAGATTTGAAGTTAAAATTTCATGTGGAGGAGTTAAGGATGTAAGTTGCTTTGGGGAATTAAAATTATTCCAAGGGGCATCCAAGCTCGATCAAGCTTTAGACAATCTTGGTGATAAGCATCCCATTGTGAATTGATTGTTCTTCTTTCATCCTTTAGCAGACTTTCTCCGACCAAGCTTCACACAATCCTAGTGATAAGAATCTCATTGTGGATTGATCATTCTTCCTCCATCTAATAAATAGGGTGGCTCTAATCAATTTTCGTACAATCCTAATGATAAGCATATCATTGCAGTTGATCATTTTTATTCCATCCAATAAGTAGGTTGGTCATGGCCTAAACTCAGCCCCATATATGTGTGTGTGTGTGTGTGTGTGTTAAAAAAAGGAAAAAGGATTTTACATGATGAATTGATGAAGTATTCATTTCCATATGAAAAATGTGTAAAGTTTATTATTTCCTTCCTATTGAAGTGGCACTTGTATTGGAATAATTGAGAAATAAAATTAATTTAAAAATATATGTATTAAAGTGTTTTCTACATTATTTTTTCTTTATTAATATATTAATATTAAAATAAAATTATTAAATAGTTAATTTAAATATAATTATCCCCCGATTAGGGTGAGAAGACATGTGGTGGCAGAGGTTGGGAGGGGTGCCCACCAGCGTCCACTGCAATTAAGAAGGTTGCGATGTGTCCAACCTCTCCCATGCAAGGAGCATTTGAGTTGTGTTATTTTTGTGCTATGAAAAACTTCTCTCAGATGCCTCGACTTATTATTTTGTTGTAGATAGATTGGTTTTTCCACCCTAGTAGAGTTACGCCCCCGTCATTGGTGGGTTTTCATTTCCATCTGTGTTTCATGCTTTGGTTTGGTTGTAGTTTCTGTTGGTCAGTTCAATGGATTAATTATTGGATTCTTTTAGTGCTGGGGTTTCATGTTGAAGGGTTGCTTAAGATGTGACTCAGAGAGGCCTTCCTTTCCTTATGTTTTTGGTGGCTGCAAATGGTGGGTGCCAGATTGGGGGTGGAGGAGATGACATGGCTCCTAATATTGAAGTAGTTACAGTGCGATGATATGGGACTCTGGGGGTTTGGATCCATTGCATAGAGAAGGCATCTGGAAACATCATTCAGGTTCATCGTATAAGGTATCAACTGGTCATGACGCTCTTGGGTTACAATTTTTGGATAAATTCTCCTCCTTTGCTCGAAGCATTGTATTTTTTTGGTAAGTTTCTGGTGTTAGTTATATGTGGGTGGTATCCTAGTTTATATATCAGTGTTTCTCAGTGTATGGAGCCTTATAGTCCTAAGGGATCTATAGAATCTAGTGTTGTTCTTTTCTACTGGTCTAGTTGTCTTTTTGTCAAGAGTTTTCTAGCTCAAGCTTCCTAGGGATATATTTACTAGGTCATCTTTGTCCGACATTCCTCACTTCGGAATTTCCCGAGAACTATGTTGTCATGCTAGGTGAAGTTCTTGGGTTTTGGTTATGTGTAACACCCCACCCCACATTTACCCGTTTTTTCAAGCTCATCAGGGTAAACATGAGACGAGAGTTACTATGGATGACCCAACAACCAAGTTCTAGTAATGGAAGTGATTTATACCATTCTGAAACTTACTGTAACCTCCCAGAGACACCTGATCACCCAGATGTTAGTTAAAATCCATTAGTAATCTTTCCATAAGCTGGAACTATCTTTCCCTAAGTTGGAACATCCATTGATGATATTTTCCCAAGTTTTACAACACAATCGCATGCATGCCAAGCGGTCCATGCGGCCAGAAGGACCTAGTTGCATGCACAAACCATCCTCCCTATGGCTACAACCGAAAATCCTTAGTTTTGCACTTGTGGTCGCGGATTCAGTGCTTGATTTTCAGGGCTATCCTACAGGCCAATGCCCAGAACTGCCCAGAACTTTCCAAAATCAAGTCTAAGATGATCACAAGTCTACATAATCTATACTAAGTCTAAGGTATTGCCCAAGCATGCCAAACACATGATAAAAAGTTAGACAAACATTTGGTGAACATTGTAGCTACAGGTCATGAATGCATATTTGTTCATTTTTTCCTTAGATTCATCACAGAATCATCAAGAAGGCGCATTTCCCTCTCAAGATAGCTACAAAAACACTTATTAGCTCATACATTCATATAACCATTCAACAACTTATTGAATCATGAGCAAGATCCATAACAAGAGAACATCATTTAACCATGCCTATAATCAATGTTTAACCAGAATGAAGCTATGACAAACATGTCATAAAATAAACACAATAACCAGTACATGTGCTCATTGATCTCAACAATAAAGAACATATAATAACATATGCATAAAGCCAACCAAGTCAGGGACTTCCACATACCACCCAACCATATATTGGGTTGAACCAAATTTCTCTTTCAGCTAATCACCCTCGTGCCATATGCTAACCATAAATGTGGGATCACATGGGATAAACCAAAACATAACCAAACTGGGATTCTAGAGGCTAAACCACAACAACCCTCAACCACAGTGATTTCACCTAAACCAATCCAGAAATCACAAAAACCAAACAAGATTCGATGCCTCAAACTTTCTTCACCATACCCAAAGGAATTTTCCTGTCTCCACCCACTTGTCAATATTTTCAGGAGAAAACTATCTCCACCCCTCAACCCTTGGGAATCTTCCTGATACCACCTTAACCATGATCTGAAATCTACCAATAATCCAAAGCTTAACCAAAAAAGGGAATCCACTACATCAATGCTATCCAAGAAATGGAAAATGCAAATTTTTGCATCATTGTCAATCCAGGAAAATCCTATGTTAGTGGAAACAAAGATAAATAATAAACCAATGCATATACCATGCAACAAATTCCAATATGATAATTTACACATGCACACTATTTCCTACAAATCCACAATCATTTTCTGACCTTGCTCATTGTTGTTCAAACTTCTCCTATGCTACCTTGTTTGTTCCTTGTTTGCTTGCATGAGTCCTCCTTGTTTCGAAGTGCTTGTTCGCTCTCTCTTTCTCTTCTCTTCTCTAAGTGAATGCTAGAATGTCCAAGAGTGTGTGTGATCTCTCACTCTTGCTCTTCTCTTATCTAAGTGAATGCTAGGATGTCCAAGAGTGTGTGTGAACTCTCTCTCTCTCCTTTTTCTTTTCTTTTTCCTTTGCATGCATATTTTTGTCCCTTCATCTTCTTTTCTCATATTTTATTTTATTTCTTGTATTAAATTGTCATTTATTTCCTTTCTCCTTTTCCAATGTCAATGTCAATTTCCATAGCCAATAATAAACCAGAAGCAATTCCCAATGTAATATTTTTTCCCTCCATTCAGCTTGGAATATGTGTCCCATGACCTTGGTTTTATTTTATTTACATGGAAACTTAACTTGGGGTTGTTATATTATGTTTTGTTGTTAGTTGTTTCAAGGGGAGCTGACATTATTTGTAATCCTTTCTATTGTTGGATGGAAATAGAGGGGGTTTTGGTTGATTGATTTTTGTGCTACTAGAGGCGAGTGTGGTTTTTTCTTTGCACTGGGTTAGTTTTACATATATCCTCGATGTCGCAAAAATAGATGCATATTTGCAAAGGGGCTAGGGGTAATGACTAGCAAGGAAATTCATGAGTCCAATATTAGGCCAACAAGCAACTTCCATTTACAATTTTACAACTTCTCATATTACTCAAGAGGAGATTCACAAACTAGAGAATTATGGTACTCAATACCGCCATGCCTACTGATATGAAATAGATCTGATCTAATACTGAAGTAGAACTGATTATTTGCCAATAGTGAATTTATTGTTAACTCGATCGCTTAGTGTGGAAGACTAAAGGAAAGAAACTGAATTTATGATTTAAACCAAAACTTAAGAAGCATATTAAACATGAATGTGCAACAAAGAACAAAGATATAATAGAACAAACATTGATTATGGAGTTCGTCCCTAGTGGACTACGTCTCCGGGTCTGCTTTCAAGATGGGCGTCCGTTTTATTAAAGATTTATCCAAGGAAGTATTTACACATAAAAACACCAGATTGAATATGCTCGCAGGCACCTCTAGTCACTGTCAACGGATATCTCTCTCTCTTAGCTTTCCAACACCTGTCTCTGTGCCCAATTCCGTCTCCGAACAACCAAGAAACACTGAAAACAAAAACTGCCTCTCTCTTCGAGAATATGAATACAAGTCTTCAAAATCACTCTATTCTCCCTTCATCATGATCAATGGTGGTTTTATAGTGTGCAAGCCAGGTTCAGGTCGAACCTCCTGGGCCAAAAATGGTAAGTGGTTTTACATTAAAGGTTGAAGTTGCTCTCTGTCATATAAAAATGAAACACCTAAGGGTTAGGTGACATGGTGGATAACAATTTACAACTGCACATAACAATAAAAAACCCACAAACATACTTTATATTAAAAATAGCCGCTAACAGTCTACAAATGCCGCGTAGTGCTAAAATGGCTTCATGTGACCGGACTGCGAACTAATCGCTGACTGCCACATCGATGGTTAAGTCCAGAAGCTTCGGGCTGACGATGCGGTCAACTGTCCATGTCACAGCACACTCGACGGTCGCGGTCAGCTCCAATTGTGTGGTGACTATAGACTGTTCAAACTGCGTTGTTAACCTACGACTGCTCACATGCTGCAACTTCTGACGCTCTTCTACGTGTGGTCAAGCTCTGTGTGGGTTTGACTGTGTTTACAATACATGTGTTTATAATATAGTCCGAAAGAGTTTTATACACATAGGTTTTAACATTGAAATATGCACTTGCACCATATGGTTTAGGCTTAGGTCCACAATATTGTTTGCGCTAGGTTTTTAGGACTTAGGTCTTAGACTTTAGGATTAGGACAATGTATTTTAGCCACTTAGGCTTAGGAATATAGGTTTTATAACATTATTACATGTATTTTGTACCATTTTCATTTCTAACACCACTTAATCACCATGTACATATAATCCATGCACCAAATTTGAACCACATCATAACCATTTAACCATGACGAGTAGCTTGCATCGGAAAATCTGGAGATGAACTAGACCTCAATGTCGATCTGATCTGAAGCAAGATCCTCCTGGATCACCTACTCTGATTCAGAAATATTAGAGGAGGTTTCTCATTGACTTACAAACCCTAGTTATATCAAGGGAAGAAGGAATCAATACATGCATTCCATCACTGTACATTGGCAATTAAAGACTCTGTTAGGCTAAGTTTTAAAATAGAAACATGAGGAGAGAAATGAGATCATCTCTTTTTTGGACGACATCTATATGGTTAATGACAACATAACACTTGTCTAGAGATAATGGATGCTCGCTTGGCTCACCTAGACGGACAAATCCAATTTGAGTTCAACCCGCCTGAGCCAGTTGGTACAAGTGCACAAGACCCTACTCCAGTGACATCTTCAAATTCATGAAAATGTTGTTATGTTGTTTTTTTGTTTTATTTTGTAGTCTCATTGTCATAGGGCATTGCCATGAACAATTATTATTTCTTATGTTTTTGTTGAATATTCGTATATCCTTATATCAACTAACAATTATGGTTTCCCTTGTGGTGGATTGAGGTTAGTATAAGTTGTTACAGTTGGTCGATATGTGATGTATTTTGATTTCCGAAGATAATACAAATCTAATTTACATAAAAAATATTTAGTAATAATTATATTAATTTATTATAATTGTGTTGATAAGTGTGTTTATTTTTTACATGGATATGCATGTCTATTTTAGAATAAGATTTCCACAATTTTAATTTAATTATCAATAATTAGTAGGTGCATGGTAGGGATTTAACCAACCCTGAGGGATATCTCAATTGGTCAAGTTCTTGTTTCTAAGTACCTTTCCAATTGGGAGGTCACAAGGTCAAATCTCCTCGACGCCCTTGGGGTTAGGCCCGACTAGATTAGTTACTCGGTAGATCCCTTCGAGTGGATCTACTCGGATTATTACTCGTGGATGTAGGGGGTAGGGATGTAACCTCCATAGGATAGTCTTAGTAGTATACACAAACCAAAGGTTAAGATTTATCTCCAAAATAGTTATGCCCTTTTAATTAAATTCATTAATTTAGAAAAATGTCATATGGAAAAGTGTCAAATGAAATAAGTTATGGTTTTTTGGACAGGTGGTATTGGTAAACCATGGTATTATAACAAAGCCCATTTATATATTAAGAATATTATGATAAAATGGAGTGAATCTTTATGGTTAACCATCTTGTTGCATGTTCTTTTAAAATGGACATATTTTTAACTTATATATTGATTTTTTTAATCAATAATAATAAAATAATTTTAAATATGTATAATGAAGTAAGTATTTTCATGTTTATTATGGATTGATGCCCATGGGTGCTTACCAACCATTTAATATATATGATTGTGCCAGTTAATGCTTGAATATAATAAGAAAAGAGGATTTTGCATGATCAATTGGTGAAGCATTCACTTCCATATGGTAAATATGTAAATTTTATTATTCCTTCCTATAGAGGTGGCATTTGTATTATATTAATTGAGTTATATATTTGTGTGTGTGTGTGTGTGTGTGTGTTTTCCAAGGAAAAAAACGTAATTTTATTTATTTAGAAACAAGTAAAAAAATTACATTTTGAATATGCTTTTAAAGCATTCAGAAAGATAAGCGTCTCAACTCATGGGAAATATGAAGGGAGGATAATAAAATCACATATAAAAATTTGAAGTTACATGTGATAAAAATCACTTAACTTCTCCTTTTTTCCTTTCTTTTTCTGGACCTTTTACCAACTCCTAGGGTTAGGGTCAACGGGTACCAATGCCAAATCATTAGCAAATATCAGTGGATGGGTTTCTTTATCTTAGTCTGAACTCTCAGAGACATGTACTATTTTTGCACCCTCCAACCCATTTTCTAAGAGAGCCTCATTTTCCTATTGATTTGATACCCGGTTCTCTTGTATTTCGATGTCTTTCTATTCATGGAACACAACCCCATTCTAGGCCTGAGTAACCACTTCTACTTGGCCTAGAGGAGTCTCCATGTTTTCCTCGTCTTCTTCTAACACGTAGGGGTTTGAGGTATGCGAACTTTTAGATTTATGTACCTACCCCTTTTTCTTCTTTTGGATCATTTTTTCCTGTGGGCATGTGCTCTGTAGATGACATGTTTGAAAGCATGTTCGTCATCTCAATGTCCTATTCTCATAGTGTAATAATTGTTTCCATTGAAAAATTTTGTATTTCATTTGAATGTGATCAAGTAGACCTTTATTGAGGTCTATCACTATACAAATTCTAGCAAAGGAAAATAGACCTTTCTCGGATCTCTCAAGTTATATCTTTTTGTATTTTCCAAGTGTGTTTCTGATTTCTTCTAAGACTTTATGGTTTATATGTGTGCGTGTGTGTGTCTTTTGAAATTATTAGTGTGTGTCTTTTGAAATTATTATACTTAAAAACGTAAAATATTAGTTGATAAGTTGACTAATATTAAAATAATAACTATGTCGGTAGATATGTTTACTTTATAATAGGATTTTCAAATTTTAATTTAAATATCAACAATTATTGGATGGAAGCTAGGAATTTAAGTTCCACCTAATAATGTAGAATATTTTTAATTAAATAGTACAAATCAAAGATTGAGATTTATTTCAAAAATAGTGATGCTCTTTCCCCCTTTTAATTAAATTATTTAATTAAAAAATGTCATATGAATATGAGTTATGGTTTTTTGGGCATGTGGTATTAATAGACCATAATATTATAACAAACCCTCTTTATAAGTTGGGGTGAATCTCCATGATTAAGATTCTTGTTACATGTCTTTTTATGTGTATGTTTAACTCATGTATCAATTTTTTTAATTAATTAATAATAATAGTAATAATAATAATAATAATTTAAAATAAATTTATTATTTAATTATTATTTCTTTGTTTTTAAAATCTTCACAATGTGAGATGTGTAACACGGTAAGTATATAATTTTATGATAATAAAATATAATGAAATGTGCATACATGTCTTTTTAAATTATTGTAATTAATGATCATAAAAAATGATCAATGAATTGGATTATATATATTATATATATAAACTATGGTGAATTGGTAACTCGTTGGATTAATTTGGCTAAGCCTAGGATAAAACCTAGCAATTGTCACGATAACACCAAAGTATATCTAAGAACTTGTAAGCCAGATATACCAGAAATTTATGATTTAGTAGTAATCGAGACTTCAAGAGGGTGGGGGAGCCTACTCCTTGTCTGCTCTCTCCATCAATCTGTTCCTTGTCTGCTGCTCTTTTTTCTGCACCATCATCTTCATACTTGTACAAATATACAACATTAAAAATAGGAGATATTCCAACATCAGAAGGTAATTCAATCTCATAAGCATTTGCAGAAAACTTCCTAAGTATCTTGTATGGCCCAATCTTCTTGAACTTCAATTTGTTGTACTGCTTCTTTGGGAATCTCTCCTTTCTCAAGTGTGCCAAAACCTGATCTCCTACTTCAAAATGAACTTCTTTTCTGCTTAAGTCTGCTCTGCTTTTGTACTTGATGTTGCTACCTTGTAGTTTTTGTTTCACTTGTTCATGTATGGCCTAGATCTCTGAAGCAAATTCCTCACCATCTACACTTCTCAGTTCTGTCTTCCCCAGATTTCTCAATTCTGATATTCCTCTGGGGTGCATTCCATAAACAATATGAAATGGACTCTGCCATGTGCTTCTGTTTGGTGAATCATTGTATGCATATTCTGCCTGGGGCAAAATATGATCCCACTGCTTGGGATGCTCTCCTGCAAGACATCTCAACAAATTTCCCAGACTCCTATTCACTACCTCAGTTTGTCCATCATTCTGAGGATGATAAGCTGAGCTGAAACTTAGTTTGGTACCAAGTTTCTTCCACAGTGTCCTCCAAAAATGACCCCCAAATCTGGTATCTCTGTCTGAAACAATACTCTTGGGCAACCCATGTAATCTAACAACTTCCTTGAAGAACAGGTTAGCAACATGGGTGGCATCACTAGTTTTGTAACATGGAATAAAATGTGCCATTTTGGAGAATATGTCCACCACAACAAAGACTGCATCATTCCCTCTCTGAGTCTTGGGAAATCCTAGAACAAAATCCATACTCACCATGTCCCAAGGCCTGTCTGGAATAGGTAAGGGAGTGTACAATCCTGCATTCTGGCTCCTTCCTTTGGCATATTGACAAATCTTGCAATTCTTCAAAAACTTGTCCACTTCTGCTCTCATCTTGGGCCAGAAGTAAAAGTGACTCAGCTGCTCATAAGTCTTATTAGTACCAAAGTGTCCAGCAAGTCCACCACTATGCTTCTCCTTGATCAAATTTTCCCTCATGGAACATTTTGGTACACACAGTTAGCTTCTTCTGAATAGTAAGTCCTCCTGCGAGAAATAATCCAGCCACTGGCTTCTATCTATTAAAACAAGGTTACTACATGCCTCAAATGCTTCTTTAAAATCTGGATCTGTTTTATACAATTCTTTCAGAAAATCAAACCCTACAACTTCAAAATTAGTTTCCTAAACAAGCATGTGCCTCCTACTCAAAGCATCAGCTACTTTATTGGCTTGGCCACTTATATGTTTCAAAACAAAATTAAAACTTTGGAGATACTCAACCCATTTAGCATGCTTATGTTTCAACTTGGGCTGCTGTACAATATATAGGGAAAATTTTAAGGATGGAAAATTATCTCGAAGTTTAAAACATTGGCGAATGTCACTCATCCCTAATATGAAAACTATAAAATATTTATTGATATATTTGTAAAATTATTCAAATTTATAATGATTTTATATATAGCCTTTATATAATGTTGGCGATTTTTAAGGTAAAATCATTTTATATTGTAAAAATTTGGCGAATCATTTTTAGAAAAAATGGAAATTGGAAAAACTTTTTTTTGGAAAAACCATGGAAAATTAGCCCACTTGCGAATAGTAGCCCCTAAAATTTTCCATCTGGAAAGCATGATTGTCAGAATATAATACAAATTCCCTGGACATCAGATAATGTCTCCACTTCTTCAGTGCCTGAACAATTGCATAGAATTCCTTCTCATAAGAGGAATACTTTCTTCTGGTGTCATTCAGCTTCTCACTAAAATATGCCACAGGCCTATCATCCTGATTCAACACAGCTCCAATGGCCTCTCCACTGGCATCACATTTTACTTGAATAAAATCAGATCAAACAGTTTATCTTTGCTTCCTGCTGTTTTTGAAATTCTTTCGCTTTCAAAATAGCCCACTTAAAATACTGCTTTTCGTTTTGGCTATATTGTTTCTATTATAAGTGGACATCTTACTGAAGTTTCTTATAAACTTCCTGTAAAAACTAGCAAGTCCATGGAAACTTCTTACCTCAAAGACATTCCTGGGTGAAGGCCACTCCACAATTGCCTTAACCTTTTCTAGGTCCATCGTCAACCCTTCTGCAGAAACAACAAACCCCAAATACACCAACTCTTCCTTCATGAATGAGCATTTCTTCAGATTTATCAGCAGTTTCTCTTGGTGCAACTTCTTCAAAACATGATTAAGATGCCTTAAATGTTCTTCTCTAGTTCTGCTGAAAACTAATATATCATCCAGATATACTATCACAAATTTACCAATGAATTCTTTCAATACTTCATTCATAAGTCTCATAAAAGTGCTTGGTGCATTTGACAACCCAAAAGGCATTACCATCCATTCATATAACCCTTCATTTGTTTTAAAGGCAATTTTCCACTCATCACCCTCTCTTATTCTAATCTGATGATATCCACTCTTTAAATCTATCTTTGAGAAATATTTAGCACCACTCAAACAATCCATTAAATCCTCAATTCTGGGCAAAGGGAATCTGTACCTGATTGTAATCTTATTAATTTCTCTGGAGTCAGTCCACATCCTCCAGCCTCCATCTTTCTTTGGGCTTAAAACTGCTGGTACTGCACATGGACTCAGACTTTCTCTGATCAATCCTTTATCCACCAACTCCTGTACTTGTCTCCTGATTTTCTCATTTTCCTTTGGGATTCATTCTGTAGGCTGCCTTATTTGGTAGATTTGAACCAGGGATAAAATCTATCTGATGGCTGATCTTCCTCACAGGTGGCAGCTCATCAGGTAAATCATCCACAACAATGTCACAGTAATCATCTAACATCTCTTGTATCTCTACTGGTAAATCAGAAATTTTTGTAGAAGTAAGAACTACTTTAGGCTTGCAAACTAAAGCAAAGCTTACCTCTTCTTCTTCTATCTGCTGCAGATATTCCTTCCCGCTCAGCAACAAGGTCTTTGGATCAGTCACTCTGCTGGATGGCTCTCCTTCCTCCATGGGAATCAATGTATGATGTACCCCATCCTTGAAGAACTTGTAAGTGTTCTTCTTGCCATCATGCACTGCTGCTCTGTCAAACTGCCAAGGTCTACCCAGAAGTATATGACATACATCCATGGGCATTACATCACACAGGACCTTGGCCTTTGTATTTTCCATTCTATACGTATCTCACACTTTATTCTTTACAACCAAGCTGGTGCCTCTGAGGCACTTCAGATGACTCTAGGGAGTTGAATGCTCCTCGCTTCAAACCTCATAGAGTGTAGTTTACCTCAAGCAAGTTCAAATTGTCCGCGGGGTTACCACTTCACATCAATGACTAGCTGGCAGCATTTCCCTTGGACTTTGCATATGCTCCTAAACAAAGTCTTCCTTTGTGTAGGCTCAGTGACCTCTTTGGCTTGCTTCAACAGGACCTTATTCACCACCAAGGATTCTCCCCTCTCTGGAAGAATTTCTTCTTCGATCTCTGCTTCTTCTCCAGCCTGGGCAACAACAGCATTCCTTGGACTAGCACCCACATTCTCTGGACATTCGTAGTGCTTATGTCCCACTTGCTGACATCTATAACACCTCAATTATCTACCTCTGCCTCTATCTTCGCCTCCTCTTCCTTTTCCTCTATAAGAACCCCTTCTGCCCCTTGAATCATCCTCTGTAGATGCATTCTGAGGTGAGCTACTGTTAGCTCCATCCCTGGGTGTAGCAGGCTTTCCTCTACCACCCTGACTTCCCTTCCCACGGAAAGTACCTCTCTTCTTGGCAGACTGTTTCCTCAGGAGTTTTTCCTCTGCTTTCAAGGCCATATGATAGGCCTCTTCCACTGTCTTGGGGAGTATTTAAGACCATCTGACTCTGGATCTCAACTCCTGAGAGTGGTCCATATCCGCGCCTTTTTTATTTTCTCGGAACTGCCATACACCCTTATGCTTACTCTGTAGAATTCCTCTGTGTATTCCTTTACTGTCAGCAACCTCTGTCTCAGGTTCTGCATTTGTTTATATAATGTTAGCTGGTAATCACTAGGCAAGAATTTACCTTTTAATTTAGCCATCATTCTGGTCCAGCTTTTGATAGGTTGCTTGCCAACTCTCCTCCTTTCTTCCTGCACTCCATCCCACCAAATTACAGCATGTCCTTTCAGCTTTGTTACTGCAAACTTGACCTTCTTATCTTCACTTATTTCTTCATAATCGAAGCACTTGTTCATTTCATTAACCCAGTCCACCAGCTCCTCTGGATTCAGTCCCCATGCATAGCTTAACACTTCAATTCTGGGCTTAACTGTAGACCCCATAACAGTTCTAAGGAGCCTCATGTCAGGAGGAATTTCAACATTTTCTTCTGCTTCTTCTGTCTCAGGTTCACTGATGTCTTCAGGATCTCTGGGCTGTCTTTGCTCCATGGCATCCATTCTGGCCTTGACCCTCTGCAACATCCCCAACACCTCTGCGTTGGCAACAAGTCTTCTTCTGCCAGCACCTCTACCAACTCGGATTGCCATGTTAGTGAAACAACTTCAGACTTGCTCTGATACCACAAATGACGCAGTCACACAGCTGAAAGTCAACTCCCTTTCTCAAAACCCTCGTTCCTTGGCTCCACGTGGTCTACTTACAATTCCTTGGCAATTTTATTTATTAATTTTGGAGAAAATTGATAAATAACTATATTCAACAGCTTTGAATATCAAATGGTATCTCTCGGCTTATATCTTATTTCCAACTTTATAATCAAAGTTTATACCTTCACGTGTTATATATTAATATTGGCTTTATAACGAACCTTTGTAATTTAAATAATTCTCCGTGCCTTATATAATATCCCGACACCTTATAACTAACCGGCGTTATAATAGACCTTCGGCCGACCCCACATATATGTCAATGGCCCAATCAAATGCCCGCGTCGTACCTTGTTTAATCTTCGTGCATCTCCGTCGAACGAACACCGTCCGATGGCCTTTGCCCAAATCGACGGCTCATACGCATATCGCTCGACATCCAACGTCGAAGTTTAATGCACGATGGCGCGCTTGAATGGTGGTTTTACGGGGGTCCACCTTGCCACGCGTCAAATTCTCTATGGAATCACTCCTCGACCCAGAAATACCGCCTTCGCACCAAAAGCGGTGCGATATGGGCAATCCGCTTTCCCAAATCCGCTAGCGGTTTTGAATAGTGGCTAACCAAGGTTCGCGTCGGGGTTTGCATTCGCCTTTGTGTACTCCGGTTGTTAACTCAGGTTCTGACTCCGGTTGACAAACAATTGTAACTTACTGTGTTAAGCAGGATTCTATTACCATTAACCAGATTTAAATGACCACAGTTTCACAAGCTTCTCTACTCGAGCAAATTGAGGGAAACAATAGACAGAGACAGGAAAAATTTATACAACGATTTGTTCCAGTAGATACATATGCACAGATTTCAACACTTCGCAATTAAACAACCTCTTAACAATTAATGATTCAACACGATTCTAGGGTAAATGCGCACAGAAACTATTTAATTGGAAGCAATTGTAACACACAGAGTTTATTGCAGAATCTCCTCTCTTCTTCCTGTCCCCCTTCATACATCCGAGGGTTTACAATTATATACATAAACCTATGACTCTTCGGTTCCTCTTAGAGTACCGTTTCAGGAAATCAACAGTCTAATTAAAACAATTCAACTAACTGGAATATGACAGCTAGACTAACTGAGCTATTCAACTTCTACGACTCTAACTGAAATAATAATACAATCAGCTAAGGTATTGACACCTAGCTGTAACAATTCGACTGTTTTCAAACCCTCCTAGCCACAACATGTGGACAAAACTCCTACATTGCTGGCTAGTGTCTAATGCCCCTGCATCACTTCTCCTGTGCTACCTTGTTTTTTCCTTGTTTTCTTGCATGAGTCCTCCTTGTTTCGAAGTGCTTGTTCTCTCTCTCTTTCTCTTCTCTTCTCTAAGTGAATGCTAGAATGTCCAAGAGTGTGTGTGATCTCTCACTCTTGCTCTTCTCTTATCTAAGTGAATGCTAAGATGTCCAAGAGTGTGTGTGAACTCTCTCTCTCTCCTTTTTCTTTTCTTTTTCCTTTGCATGCATATTTTTGTCCCTTCATCTTCTTTTCTCATATTTTCCTTTATTTCTTGTATTAAATTGTCATTTATTTCCTTTTTCCTTTTCCAATGTCAATGCCAATTTCCATAGCCAATAATAAACCAGAAGTGATTCCCAATGTAATATTTTTTCCCTCCATTCAACTTGGAATATGTGTTCCATGACCTTGGTTTTATTTTATTTATATGGAAAATTAACTTGGGGTTGTTATATTATGTTTTGTTGTTAGTTGTTTCAGGGGGAGCTGACATTATTTGTAATCCTTTCTATTGTTGGATGGAAATAGAGGGGGTTTTGGTTGATCAATTTTTGTGCTACTAGAGGCGAGTGTGGTTTTTTCTTTGCACTGGGTTAGTTTTACATATATCCTCAATGTCGCAAAAATAGATGCATAGTTGCAAAGGGGCTAGGGGTAACGACTAGCAAGGAAATTCACGAGTCCAATATTAGGCCAACAAGCAACTTCCATTTACTGTTTTACAACTTCTCATATCACTCGAGAGGAGATTCACCAACTAGAGAATTACGGTACTCAATACCGCCATGCCTATTGATCTGAAATAGATCTGATCTAATACTGAAGTAGAACTGATTATTTGCCAATAGTGAATTTATTGTTAACTTGATTGTTAGTGTGGAAGACTAAAGGAAAGAAATTGAATTTATGATTTAAACTAGAACTTAAGAAGCATACTAAACATGAATTTGCAACAAAGAAAAAATATATAATAGAAAAAACATTGATTACGGAGTTCGTCCCTAGTGGGTTACGTCTCCGGGTCAGCTTTCAAGATGGGCGTCTGTTTTATTAAGGATTGATCCAAGGAAGTATTTACACAGAAAAACACCAGATTGAATATGCTCGCAGGCACCTCTGGTCACTGTCAACAGAAATCTCTCTCTCCTAGCTTTCCAATGCCTGTCTCTGTGCCCAATTCTGCCTCCGGACAACCAAGAAACACTGAAAACAAAAATTGCCTCTCTCTTCGAGAATATGAATACAAGTCTTCAAAATCACTCTATTCTCCCTTCATCATGATCAATGGTGGTTTTATAGTGTGCAAGCCAGGTTCAGGTCGAACCTCCTGGGCCAAAAATGGTAAGTGGTTTTACATTAAAGGTTGAAGTTGCTCTCTGTCATATAAAAATGAAACACCTAAGGGTTAGGTGACATGGTGAATAACAATTTACAATTGCGCATAACAATAAAAAACCCACAAACATACTTTATATTAAAAATAGCCACTAACAGTCCGCAAATGTCGCGGAGTGCTGAAATGGCTGCATGTGACCGGACTGCAGACAAATCGTTGACTGCCACATCGGTGGTTAAGTCCGGCAGCTTCGGGCTGACGGTGCGGTCAACTGCCCATATGACAGTACACTCGACGGTTGTGGTCAACTCCAATTGTGTGGTTAATGTAGATTGTTCAAACTGCGTTGTTAACCTCCGACTGCTCACATGCTGCAACTCCTGACGCTCTTCTAGGCGCGGTCAAGCTCCGCGTGGGTTTGACTATGTTTACAATACATGTGTTTATAATATAGTCCGAAAGGGTTTTATACATATAGGTTTTAACATTGAAATATGTACTTGCACCATATGGTTTAGGCTCAGGTCCACAACATTGTTTGCGCTAGGTTTTTAGGACTTAGGTCTTAGACTTTAGGATTAGGACAATGCATTTTAGCCATTTAGGCTTAGGAATATAGGTTTTATAACATTGTTACATGTCTTTTGTACCATTTTCATTTCTAACACCACTTAATCACCATGTACATATAATCCATGCACCAAATTTGAACCACATCATAACTATTTAACCATGACGAAGTAACTTGCATCGGAAAATATGGAGATGAACTGGACCCCAATGTCGATCTGATCTGAAGCAACATCCTCCTGGATCACCTACTCTGATTCAGAAATATTAGAGGAGGTTTCTCATTGACTTCCAGACCCTAGTTATATCAAGGGAAAAAGGAATCAATACATGCATTCCATCACTGTACATTGGCAGTTGAAGACTCTGTTAGGCTAAGATTTAAAATAGAAATATGAGGAGAGAAATGAGATAATCTCTTTTCTAGACGACATCTATATGGTTAATGACAACATAATACTTGTCTAGAGATAATAGATGCTCGCTTGGCTCACCTAGACAGAAAAATCCAATTTGAGTTCAAGCCGCCTTAGCCAATTGGTACAAGTGCACAAGACCCTACTCCAGTGACATCATCAAATTCATGAAAATGTTGTTATGTTGTTTTTTTGTTTTATTTTGTAATCTCATTGTCATAGGGCATTGCCATGAACAATTATTATTTCTTATGTTTTTGTTGAATATTCGTATATCCTTATATCATCTAACAATTATGGTTTCCCTTGTGGTGGATTGAGGTTGGTATAAGTTGTTACAGTTGGTCGATATGTGATGTACTTTGATTTCCGAAGATAATACAAATCTAATTTACAAAAAAAATATTTAGTAATAATTATATTAATTTATTATAATTGTGTCGATAAGTGTGTTTATTTTTTACTTGGATATGCATGTCTATTTTAGAATAAGGTTTCGACAATTTTAATTTAATTATCAATAATTAGTAGGTGCATGGTAGGGATTTAACCAACCCCAAGGGATATCTCAATTGGTCAAGTTCTCGTTTCTAAGTACCTTTCCAATTGGGAGGTCACAAGGTCAAATCTCCTTGACGCCCATGAGGTTAGGCCCGACTAGATAAGTTAGTCGGTAGATCCCTTCGAGTGGATCTACTCGGATTATTACTCGTGGATGTAGGGGGCAAGGATGTAACCTCCATAGGATATTCTTAGTAGTATACACAAACCAAAGATTAAGGTTTATCTCCAAAATAGTTATGCCCTTTTAATTAAAACCATTAATTTAGAAAAATGTCATATGGACAAGTGTCAAATGAAATAGGTTATGGCAGGTGGTATTGATAAACCATGGTATTATAACAAAGCCCATTTATAGATTAAGAATATCATGATAAAATGGAGTGAATATTTAAGGTTAACAATCTTGTTGCATGTTCTTTTAAAATGGACATATATTTAACTTATATATTGATTTTTTTATCAATAATAATAAAATAATTTTAAATATGTATAATGAAGTAAGTATTTCATGTTTATTATGGATTGATGCCCATGGGTGCTTACCAACCATTTAATATATATGATTGTACCAGTTAATGCTTAAATATAATAAGAAAAGATGATTTTGCATGATCAATTGGTGAAGTGTTCACTTCCATATGGTAAATATGTAAATTTTATTATTCCTTCCTATAGAGATGGCATTTGTATTATATTAATTGAGTTATATATTTGTGTGTGTGTGTGTGTGTGTGTGTTTTCCAAGGAAAAAAAACATAATTTTATTTATTTAGAAACAAGTAACAAAATTACATTTTGAATATGCTTAAAGCATTCAAAAAGATAAGCCTCTCGACTCATGGGAAATATGAAGGGAGGATAATAAAATCACATATAAAAATTTGAAGTTACATGTGATAAAAATCACTTAACTTCTCCTTTTTGCCTTTCTTTTTCTAGACCTTTTACCAACTCCCAGGGTTGGGGTCAACGGGTACTAATGCCAAATCATTAGCAGATATCAGTGGATGGGTTTCTTTATCTTAGTCTGAACTCTGAGAGACATGTACTTTTTTTGCACCCTCCAACCCATTTTCTAAGAGAGCCTCATTTTCCTATTGATTTGATACTTGGTTCTCTTGTATTTTGATGTCTTTCTATTCATGGAACACAACCCCATTCTAGGCATGAGTAACCACTTCTACTTGGCCTGGAGGAGTCTCCATGTTTTCCTCGTCTTCTTCTAACATGTAGGGGTTTGAGGTCTGCGAACTTTTAAGTTTATGTACCTGCCCCTTTTTCTTCTTTTGGATCAATTTTTCCTGTGGGCATGTGCTCTGTAGATAAATTGTTTGAAAGCATGTTCGTCATCTGAATGTCCTATTCTCATAGTGTAATAATTGTATCCATTGAAAAAAATTGTATTTCATTTGAATGTGATCAAGTAGACCTTTATTGAGGTCTATCACTATACAAATTCTAGCAAAGGAAAATAGACCTTTCTCGGATCTCTCAAGGTATATCTTTTTGTATTTTCCAAGTGTGTTTCTGATTTCTTCTAAGACTTTATGGTTTATATGTGTGCGTGTGTGTGTCTTTTGAAATTATTATACTTAAAAATGTAAAATATTAGTTGATAAGTTGAATAATATTGAAATAATCACTATGTTGATAGATATGTTTACTTTATAATAGGATTTTCAAATTTTAATTTAAATATCAACAATTATTGGATGGATGCTAGGAATTTAAGTTTCACCTAATATTGTAGAATATTTTTAATTAAGTAGTACAAATCATAGATTGAGATTTATTTCAAAAATAGTGATGCTCTTTCCCCCTTTTAATTAAATTATTTAATTAAGAAATGTCATATGAATATGAGTTATGGTTTATTGGGCATGTGGTATTAATAGACCATAATATTATAACAAACCCTCTTTATAAGTTGGGGCGAATCTCCATGATTAAGATTCTTGTTACGTGTCTTTTTATATGTTTATGTTTAACTCATGTATCAATTTTTTTAATTAATTAATAATAATAATAATAATTTAAAATAAAATTATTATTTAATTATTAATTCTTTGTTTTTAAAATCTTCGCAATGTGAGATGTGTAACAAGGTAAGTATATAATTTTATGATAATAAAATATAATGAAATGTGCATACATGTTTTTTTAAATTATTCTAATCAATGATCATAAAAAATGATCAATGAATTGGATTATATATATATATATATATTTATATTGGCTTGTTGGATGGATTGGATGGTATGGCCTAAAAAATAAAACAACGGTGTCCACGATAACACAGTATATCAGGCACATGTGTGAATATGCAATTTATGATTTACTTGGTAGGAACCTTGAAGGGTGAAATTTCTCCTTGAGCCTTATCCTGAGTTATAGGAGAAATTTAGGGCTTAGAAATAGCATCAAGAGTTATCCAACAAGACTTTATGACTTAGCAAGAGCATCAGGGGTGTATCCAACGGGCAACGGCCTATAAGCCAAAGCTAACAAGAATTTATAACTTAGTCACAATGAACAAAAGATGTCTCCGTAAAAGGGATAAGTATATGAGATTTGAACAAGTAACTTATTCCAAAAAGTACCATAACAGTTCACTCATTCACCCTCAATCTAATCTAGATTCCTAGTATAACTAAATTTTTAATTAATATTAAAATATCCCTTATTTATGAAATAAATGACTTCTTTTCTAATTTCATTATTTCATTTATAAATTATTATTTTTAATTTAAATTCATAAATTATATGTATATAAAAAATAAAAAAATAATTTAAAAAAATGGAAATTAGCTTTTTTGGAGTTAGTTTTTTTTTTGGGATTGTGTTTTTTTGGTATTAAAAAGATTAGTAGACTTATAGTTGTTTGGGGTGAGTTGGAAAGATTGCTCCCTATATTCAGCGTAATTCAACCACCCCAAGCACACTAGGTAAATTAACTAAATTTTAAACATAAGTGAAACCCAATATAAAATGTCTATCGTTAAACCGAACCTGATGAGAAAACAGAAAAATATTAATACCCAAAACAATATTCAGATCTCACTAGTAACAATTTCTCAAAAAAATATTAATACCCAAAACAATATTCAGATCTCACTAGTAACAAATTCATGCTGTTGTATTGTTTGCATTTATTCCCTATTATGCTTTGAGAAACTTTTGTAAAATAGGTATCTCTAACTTATTAGATTTTATTAAAAAGATTCGAATGTTGCAAGTCGAATAGATTAATTAAAAGATTCGAATGTTGCAAGTTGAATAGATTATTTATAATTATGTTAAGATGGATAGCGACAAACTCAACCATATATTCATCTTAACTTAATATTTTTTTAAACATCAATAACTTTACACCTTAATTTCTTTATCACTCTCGATATTTAAATATGAGGTGAGTTTTATAATGTGATATGAAAAAGAAATGTAATTGCAATGCCTGATATGGCACATGGGATATGTCATTTAATATAGTATTTAAAAATAAAATGATTTATATGGTTGAGATATGTAATATCTTTATTTAAAAATCAAATACATACTACAGTTCTTTTCAGTTATTATATGGGTGAGATATGTATTGAAGAATCCAATATGTATTACATTTTTTCATAACTAAAAGGGAAAATTTATAAAAAATGATACCAATATTTATATTTTGTATGCATATTTGGTATATTTGAATTGTTTATTTGATATGCTTACCTAGCTAATGGCATTAAAGCCAAACAATTCATGAATAAAAATTAAAATATAAGACATTAGCATGTGGCTTAATCATAATGTGGTTCATTCATGTCCAAAGTGTATCTTTGTCAGGACTACCTTCATGAAAAGGGTTAAATTAATTATTGGTTTTTTTAACAAGTGGGGAGCATAGTAAAGTTGCTTATGTTGTATCTCTTTTGATTTGTCGGTTTAGAAAGAGCAAAATTGTTGTTAATTTGACAGGTAAATTAAGTTAATATTGAGAGTATATATTCATTATAGGAAGAGATATAATAGAGACGGTGGTGTGATTGGATTGCTTCATATTATAAGGTTTTAAAACCTAGTGGGTGGGAGATTGTGATGGAAAGATTCTTTAAAAGGTGGCGATGGCTATATGATTATAAATTTCACTCCACTAAAAGGATGATGGAAAGATTCTTAGAAGTCCACGATGGCCATATATTTATAAATTTCACTTTGCTAAAGGGAATATGTAATAATGAGTAATCAATATTTACAAATTTAATTGAGTCATAAATATGTGGGGTAGTATATGTTTATTGTTGAAATAGGAGTAGTTTTTAGCGCGATTTTTTGGAGTTTTTGGTGTCGGAATTTGGTGAAAAATTTGAAGTAAAATCTTGGTTTTGTTATTTAAACTAGTTTTTTTACTATATATATATATAGATTCAGCACCCTAAAAAATTTCTAGAACATTTCGATTGTGCAGTTATCTATCAAATTTCTGTTTTCAATAAATTTTTGCCAGATTTTAAAAAAATTAGACAAAAAATCCACCCAAAAAACTTTCAAAAAATCACACTAAAAACAACTCCATTAAAATATATTGTTTCACATATTAATAGCTCAATAGACTCGTAAATATCCTTTGCTTTAATAATGTGGATTTGTGTTACTCCATAGGTTGCATATCATAGTTAGTATGTCTATGTTTTATTGTACTTAAATGGCATGATGTATTTAGATATGTGTAAGAATGGAAAAGAACTATGTGAGTAAGCGTGTTAATAATGTTTTGAGTAAGAAAATGGTTTTTTTTTTTTAATTCAAATTTAAATTTAAGTGAAACTTTAAATTAGAGTAAATTTTTATTATGATTTAATGATTTAATTTTAATATATGATAAAATTATGTTTTTATTAAGTTTTGAATTTATTAAATTTTAATTATAGAGATTTTTATATTATTAAATTTGAGTTATTTATTTTTATGCAATATATTTAGGAGGATATTATTAGATATTTTAATAATAATTTATGAACAAATTTTATAGCCTAATAAGAATTGATTTAGTGAATATAAATATTTCAATTTAAAGTGGGATTTAGATTTGATTAAGGATGATAATATTGCTTTCTCGCAACTATTAGAATTACATTTTATTAATTAAATTATAATATTTAAGAAAAGTTTTTTAGAAGAATAGATAATTTTATGTTTAATAGTTACTCAAAAGAGTAGTATTTGATACGGGAATGTTCAAACTACTATTGATGTTCTCCCTATTTATTAACAATAAGAAGTCAATAATCATACATATAATTTTGTGTTAAATTTATTAAAATTTCTTAGCAAGTTATTGATATTGAAAAACATTGTCATTTTTAAAATTCTTATCTTTAGAGAAATTTAAAACTTAGCTCCCCAACATTTAAACAAATAAATAACCCACCCCATCAGAGTCCTCTAAGCTAATGTCTATTCTATTTCCTGAATCAATAAGATTGTTTTCAATATATTTTTTTATCAGAAACCAAAACTATAAATCCCAACCCTACTTTAACCATAGTTCAAATTTCTCTTCCTATTCACTATGTCTCATATTTGAATTAAAAAAACATCAAAAATATTTTTAACCCTTTGAGTCTCACATGACTCTTAAACAATTATGGTAAAGGTGTCAAAGGTAAACATGACTCACTTCATTGTCATGGTGTTTACCAGAATTTTTTGTTTTGATAAATCTTATAGGGAAAAAACAATAGTTACTATCCAAACTCATTTTGAAAAGTGTATCACTGACATAGTCACAATCATTAGAAAAATTTTGAGGTCCAAAATGGGTCTCCTAAGGATATTATAAAATAATAATGGAAATAATTAAATAAGATTAGATTACATCATCAAATTTTAGAGGGAAAAAAAGAAAAAACTACTTTGCAACTCGTATTTTCAACTTATCTCTCTACGATTTTACTCAAATTTCGAGTGGGATCACTCTTTGGATGCATAATTTAATTCCTCGTCCAAATAATACCCATGTTGCATAATTTCGATGGACCTTGCTACATGAAAAATGATAAATACATGGAAAAAAACATGATTGCAATCACGCTTTCCATGTATTTCTTATTTTTGTGTAGCAGGGTTCATCAACAGTATGAAACATGGGTACTCTTTGGATGATGAATTAGATTTTTTATCCAATGAGTGTTTGCGCTCGAAATTTGAGTAAAATCGCAGGGAGATAGGTTGAAAATACGAGTTGAAAAAATAGTTGTTTACTTTATTTTTATTTTTTTAATCTTTTTACTTTTTTACTCCAAAAATGGTTAATCATCCCCCATGGTTGACACCATCATCTTAAATCCTATTTACTCTTATAAAGTTGATTTTGGTTGTACATTTTTGTTTTGAGACCCATTTTAGACCTCAAAATTTGCATACACCAATTTGGTGTATGGCTTGGTCGTGACCTTATAATTGGATAATAATACTAATAAAATATTCTAAACATTATATTTATTTTAGTAAAATTTTAGCATTTATTATTCATTATTCAATTTGTATTATTTAAAAGAAAAAGAAAAAAAAACATAACTTATAAAAATAAATATAAACATAGCCAATTTTAACAGCTTATTATTTAATTTCTTCATTCTCAAATAAACAAGGTTAATAGTTGCAATGCAGCATAGTCTCTCCCTCTACCGCTTTCGCTAATTAATGAAAGCAAAATTTCGCATTTCGCCTGCATTTCCGTCTTCGCATATGCTTCATCCGCACACGCTCTCTCTGCAAAACTTCCTCCACACACACTTCTGCACTAGGACCTCCGCACAATGAACTTATGCACAACATTAATCTAAAATTAATTTATTAATAATGTTTATTATGCAATAATTTAAAATTAAATTATTATTATTTATAAAATAAATGCATTAACCTAAGTTAGAGTTCGACGCCTACAGCGTGGACACCTGCGCATATCAAGCATTACAACTTGTAGCATGGACACTTGTGCATATCATTATAGATGTGCGGAGCTTTGCTTGTGCAATTAACACATTTAACTCAATAATTTGTCTTCCGCTCTGGAGGATTTTTTAAGTGATATTTGATTGACATGTTTTTTATTTCAATTATTTCTTATTAAATTATTAATAAATTACACTTCACACGATGCATTCATTATTGATAAATCTTTCAGTGTCATACACAATGGTTCATTATGATACCTCTTGTGTGGAATTTTGCTAATTAATTATTTCTTACTAAATTATTAATGAGTTACACTTCACACAACGGTTTATTATGATACCTCTTGTGTGGAGTTTTGCTTAGCCATACATATTTTATAGGCTAGTGAGACAGTGTATACTCACCGTTAAATTTAAATTAATTTAAATCTAATGATGAACATATACTGCCCCATCACATTTAATATCCTATAACCTAAAAAATAAAGCTTTTGAGTGTGCAAAAATCTCTCTTTCAACCTAAGCAAAGTTGTGCACATTGTTGAGAAAAAAACTTCACACACTACTTGTATGGCTGCTGCAACGTTATTATATTTGGGCTAATATCATTAATCACGTACCGTTTCTCCACTCCATTAACGTCATTTTGAAAAATTGTCAATGGGGGATTCACATAGCGAAGATGAACATGAGCCAGACCACTCTACTTCACTTGTGGCAAATTAATCATTAGCAATACAAAGTCATCTACAAGGAGAAGAACGCCAGGTCACTTTAAAAACAACCGGAATAAATTTTTAACATTTTTTCAAATGTTCTCTTACTTCACCATGCAACGGATACACAAGGTTCCAAACATAAGAACATAGTGACTGTGCAGACAACGTTTGCAAGGAGGACACATCTCAAAGAAACTGGTTATGCATTGCTAAGTTCCGCGTGGGCCTAGACTGTTACCGTTAGTAATGCCACTTGACAATTTCTTATTAACGCTAAATAGATGTTATGGTTTGAGGGTAGTTGTACATGTGTAATTGAAAGGGAAATTATCTGCTTGTAGACGCGCTTTTGCACAGTGGAACTAGTTCCATTCTTACAGATAATGGCTCATGCTGCTATATAATGCAAGAACAATATTCACATTGTTGCTTTGTCTGTCTATGGAACAAAATGGTAAGATGATAGAGCCAAGAACTCAATTCATAGCATTAAAAAACTTATGCATATCACTTGAAGAAAGCAAGATAAATGGCATGACGCGACCCAGATGACAAATCTTGAGTCTATATGCAGAAAATCTGGGGAAATTCTAAGCATTTTACCATGCATTTGGTGGTATGTTCTCTGTTATCTGATCGGGTGATGAAACTGATGACAGTTGAGCAATTGAGTTTTCATGATTCAGGAAGGAGAAACTTCTCCTGGAAAGCATGTTGGTTCTGAAAGGACTCGTTTCAAGATCAAAAGGGCTACTTTTGAATCCGAGCCTAGAATATGGACTTTTGCTTCCGCTAACTTTTGATATTCTTGGCACTGGACATGAGCCTAAACTCTCCTTCTAGTCGATGTACTCTATGAACAATTACATTTCCCTTGACAAACTCTTCGAAGATCTCCTAGTTGATGGATCATCCATGTCATTGTTATAGTTAGCTTTAACATTAAGATCCCTCTTGTAATCGTAGAGAAGCAGAGAAAAAATATGATTAGAGCCGCCAATGATGCAGTTCCAATAATTGAGTAAAGTCCTCAAACAACTTAAGATCCCTCTTGTAACCATTTGCTTTGAATCTCTTGCATTTCTTTATCCTATGAGAAGTAAAAAACAACAACTTGGTCTCATGGTCAATCTCCAAAAAAACAGAGTAAATTCCTATTAGATTTATTCAGAGCACCAACTACATTTTATGTGCTTAAAGACTATCGCACTTTTCGATACATGTGCGATTATAGTTGTGAGCTTCAACTTGAAATAATTGGAAAGAAACTATTAACTTCTTTTTTAATGTAGGTATGAATTAAAATTTCTAAAATCCGAAATGCATTTGACACCTCGAAACTCGGGAACGTGATTGGCCAACCAACAATTATACCTACATCTCCGCATGTGCGAACACTTTAATTGTGTGGAAGTGTGGAGTTACTCCACACCTATGCATAATGGCGAGCCTTATTTCCAGGGTTGTCAGCCATTAAATGTGGCTGGGCATATACTGCCCACCGTTGGATTTAAACGAATTTAAATCCAATAGTGGGTAATATATGCCTAGCCGCATTTAATGGCCGATAGACCAGGGAATTAGTTTTGCCATGCACAATCGTTACTTTGCACAAATCATCTTCCGCACCTCCGCACAACCTGTCCTCTGCACACTTTCGAATTGCAAAGCTTCACTGGTGGTGAATTGCTTAAGAATGTGCATTGTGTTGTATACGTTAAACATCTTAACAATACACATGTAGTGTTACTATATGGCAATGTGTAATGCTTTGGCACGTTACTCAAGATTATCTATATTAATTACTGTAATCTTAAATTGCATCAATGAAATATTGTTGATAATGACTCGTATTGTGCAAAGGATGTTTCATCCTCTACACAAACAATCTTCTGCACCTCCGCACACTTTCTGATTGTAAAGCTTCATGTGTGGTGTGAATCGCTGAAGAATAGTAGTAAGCGAGGAAGAGTAAGGGAGGGCGAAATAGTTATGGCCATTTTTCTCAGTAATGATTGATGTTATTGCAATCCATCAATCAATGGTAAAAAAAGAACCTACTCGAAATTGTCGCTTGCAGTGCATTTTCATCTCAACATAGCATGATGACAACAATTTTCTCATAATGTTTTATTAATAGCCCTCATAGTGAGATACTAGCCATTGAAAATTTGAGATGCATTGTAGTTTAGAAACATAGTAAAGCATTTCAAGGAACTTACAAATCTCAAGCCCCTAGTCTTGTAGATTGGTCCAACCATTGTGTATATGCACTGTGAAGCTAGAAAAACATAGACATAAGGAACCTCGTCCAAAATAGTTGCAACACTTCCATTATTTGGGCCCATGGAGAGAGTATCTCCAACTTCCTCTGGTGTCGAATATGTTCTAATATTTTCCTTGGCTAAGCCAAACTCCTTGTGCAGGTATTCAACTACAAAAGAACTGTTTGTATACACTATAGCTACTCCACTATGAGACATAGTCTCAACATTTTTAATAGTGGGATTCAATTGTTGCATTGTAAACATAGACGTTAAATTGGCCATATAGCTATATGTCAAAATCAGAACTAAAAATAGTTATATCGTAAGGACCAATATAAAGAATGTTATGCACTTGACCTGCGAAGAATATCAGAATACCAGAAATACAAGAACAATATTGCCAGAAACACAGAAATAGCACATGAAATGAGACAAGATGCAAAGATATTATATTATTCAGAAGAAGAATGCAATGTTCACTTGCCTCTTCGAGGGGGAAGCCTCCAACAAAGCATATCTCAATTACAATAAAACTCGATGAGACTTCCTTTCTATCTAAAACTATATATAGATTCATGACATCCAAAACCATAACTACTCGTGGTCCCTTACACAATATGGGTTAACCACCTCATTTATTAACTATGGCCCATTTATAACTAATTGTAGTATCTTTTCTATAATGTGGGTCAACCACTTACAATCATTATTAATGTGGATAACCGCTTATAAAATTTATTGACTCAAATAACTAATTATGACTCTAACGAGGCCCCTTAGTCTTATTACATAAATAAAGGGGTTAGGGTTGGACCCTAACATGCCCTGCCCCTTCAAAAGTAACCTTGTCCTCAAGGTTGAAGTTATGTAAATTGTTACAAAATAGTGGTTGGCTCCCATGTCGCATCCTCTAGAGGGGTCTCTTTCCATTTGATGATTACTTCCTTGATCATGTAGCCACAGAGATGTCTTTCTAGAGCATCGAGGACATGTTCGGGTCTGAGCCAAAGTGAAGCTTCCTCATCCAATTCTGACAGAATTGTCTGAACACTACAATTGTTCCCCACAAATTTCTTGAGGCAAGATACGTGGAAGACTGGGTGTATTTTTGAAGTGGGTGGTAGTGCCATTTTGTAACCAATTTTTCCGATACATTGAATTACCTGATAAGGCCCATAGAATTTTGGGGCTAATTTATGGCAACCCTTTTTTTAGAGAGGTTTGCTTATGAGGTTGGAGTCGCATAAAAACTTGGTCACCCACTTGAAATGACCTCTTTGAACGGTGTTGGTAAGAATGTTGCTTCATTCGGTTTTGAGCTTGATGGACATTATCTTTGATATGAGTGATCATGGTGGCACGATTCTAAAAGAGCTTATCCATTTCATGCACTTTAGAAGATCCTCAGAGATAAGAAGTGGGTGAAGGTGGAAGTTGACCATACACTGCCTCATATGGCGTAATCTTGGTGGCTTTATGATAGTTAGTATTATACCACAATTCAGCTAAAGGTAGTGATTGTACCCATTCATGCTGCTTGTCTGAAGTAAAGCACCACAGATAGGTCTCCAAACACTTTTTGACTACTTTTTTTGGGCCATTGTCTAGGGATGATAAGCAGTACTCATTTGGATTTGTGTGCCCTGTAGCTTGAACAATTATTGCCAAAAATTCCTATTGAAAAAGGGATCTCGATCAGACACAATGGAAGTTGGCATATCGTGCAATTTGAAAATTTGATCCATGAAAACTTGAGCCACCAATGTTGGGTTAAATAGGTGTCGTAAAGCACAAAAATGAGCAACTTTGGAAAGTCTATCAACAACCACCATGATGACTGATTTGTTTCCTGAATTTGGGAGACCTGTGATGAATCCATGGATACATTTGTCCAACTGGAAGCAGGTAGTGGCAAGGGTTTTAAAGTGCTCAGTATCTTGATCGTTTCCCCTTTGTTGTGTTGGTAGACTTCACATTCAACTACAAAAGTGAGAATGTCTTGTTTCATTCCAGTCCAAAAGAAAGAGCGACGTGCGCGTGCATAAGTATTCTAAAAGCTTGAGTGGCCTACGACAGGCAAGGAGTGAATTTATTCAAATTTTTGAGTTTTGAGGGTGGATTTTAGGGACAACACCACATGATACTTATAGCGAAGAATATCACCCTTCCAATTCTAACCCTATGAGGGATTAGGGTCTACTCATAATCTGTTGATATGTTGGGATAGAGAGGGGTGGGAGAACCATTCATGACAGGCCTCTTCAATCCAAGCTTGTATGGATAGAGAGAGGGAGAAAAGGGTGCCATATTCCTCAAATTGGCGAGATAACGCATCGACCACAACATTGTCACGTCCCTTCTTCTATAATATCTCGTAATCACAGCCCAACATTTTGATGAGCCATTTATTTTGTTGTGCCGATGATAGACGCTAGTTCAGGCTATGATGGTCAGTGAAAATTTGGAAACGTCTCCCCAATAAGTATGGTCACCAAGTGTCTACTACATGTAATATGCCCTTCATTTCTTTCTCATACGTAGATTGACCCAAATTCTTTCCACTGAGTAGTTTATTGGTGAAAGCTAGTGGTTGACCTTCTCACATTATTATTGCTACAATGCCCATACCTGAAGCATCACGTGAGCATCACATTCAATCACAAAAGGTTTTGTGAAGTTTGGTAGGGCCAATACTAGTGTGGATCACATGGCATGTTTGAGAGCCAAGAAGGCCTGTTGATTTGTGTTGGCCTAGAGAAATGCATTTTCCTTGAGAAGATTGGTGAGGGGACTAGAAATGCATGCATAATTGCTGAAAATTTTGCGATAATATCCTATGAGACCCAAGAATCCCCTCAAGCTCTTAAAGGTTTTTGGTTGGGGCCAATCTTGCATTGTATGAATCTTTTAAGGATCAAACCTTACTCCGACACAACCCATAATGTGTCCCAAATACTCCACTTCTTCCATTCCCAAAGAACATTTGGATAGTTTGACAAATAATTTGCAATCCTGTAGAAGTTGCAATACCTTGTCAATATGTTGAAGATGTGTGTCCAATTTTGTGATGTAGATTAGGATGTCCTTGAAGTGTATGAGTGTGTCGGTTATTCTTAAAGCTCATATAGAGCTCTTGAAAGTCCATGGTGATAAGGCTCATTGTGAAGATCCATTCAGTGCTAAGAACAATGTCACAACCACACATTTCAATGGCAAACATGTGGGTTTTAAGGTGATAATCCCCATATGAAGGTTAACATTTTCACAACGTCCCTCACATTTCATGGTCCATCCATGAGTGATAAGGACTTGGAAATTAAACACCACCCTCACAAAACAATGAAAAACCTCTACTACCCTCCTATGGACAAAGTTATGCATGTTTCCACTATCAATCAACACCACCACTCTCCTATGTTTCACAAAACCTCTAGTTTTGAGCGTATGTGGATAAGAAATGTTCGCCAAGGCATGGAGTGAGATAATCAAATTATCTAGTGTAGTTGTAGCATCTTTGACGGTGTTTATTTCAGTTGACGAAACCTCCTCTATGGAATTGTTTCCAGTAATGTCAATTTGAAATAATTTTGGTTCCTTGCATTTATGTCATGAGGAGTACTTGTCATCATAGTAGTAGCATAGTCCTTGTTTCCTTCTTTCAGCTATTTTTGTCGGCGACAACTTTTGAACATTTAGTGTTTGTGTGGGACCTGCGGTAGGGGTGGGACGTGCCAGTGAGGCGAAATTTGGACAGTTGGATTAGGCATTTAGCGCAATTTCTGAATCTAAGGCCTTGCGGCATGCTTCCAACCAAGTAGTCGGTTGATGCATTTGAACATGGGCTTGGATGGATTCCTTTATGGTGTTGATGAAACATTCCATATAAAATGAATCTCCTAGGCCCTCAGTCTGGATGGAAAATTATTCAAAGGTTGTATTCTAGTCTCATATTGTACTAGTTTTTCTGAGCTGTGAGGTGACCCATGAAGTGGAACTCCCTCTCAAAATAAGCACAGAGGGATTTAAAGAACATGTTCCAAGTTGGTCTCCATGGATAACATGTATGATGCCACTCCCACCACTGCCATCGCTCTTGGTCCAAGTAAAGAGTTCCCACATGTAGTTTAGCGTCATCATCCCAGATATTATTGAGTTGGAAATATTGTTCCATTTGCACCACCCATACTACCGGGTTAGAGCCAACAAATTTGTACATGTCAAGCTTGGGTGTCTTATGGCTCGAATATTGGTGACCCCCATTGAAATGAATGTGCTCGCTAGATTCTCCTTCTATGTGGGAATCGACATTGTGCTCATCTCACATGGGTGCTTTATTCTTTCTCAGGGCTTCTATAAATTCTACTTATATTTTGGCTTCAAAGCACTTCTAGAAGTCCTGGAATCCTTACTCTAATTTTCCCATCTTCTCCAGAGCCATAGTTTGAGCTCGGGTACTAGTAATATGTTTTCCCTAGTAAAATTTTTTGCTTACTTAATATTAGTATGGTTGGAAATAGGTCGAGCTTAGGTGTCTATTGATGTGGGTCACTTGAAGTCGCTCTAGGAAAAAAATTGGGACCACGTGAAAATTGGGGGTTTTACAGGCGAATCGTACCACTACGATCAACTTTGTGTCTCGAATATTGCGGGATAGAACTCTCGCAAGCAACTTGTGGTGACCCCATATTTGTTTATTATTATTTTACTTTGAAAGGAGTTTTACTCCCAGTTGATCAATATTGCGACGACCAAAATCCAAAATGCTTGATAGTGCAAAATGTCCTACAAAATCTGAGTTGGCCTGTAGCAATAGAAACCCCAAATTTCTGGTACTACAAAATGTTCTGCTACAATATAAACTGGTTTGTAACAATTGAAACCCTAACTACACAAATAATATGATATTCACTGTGGCAATCGAAACCCCAACTGTTGGATTTGATATGGACAATGACGACAAAAACCCCAACCGCTGGATTTGATTTGGACGATGATGGAAAAACCCCAACTAATAGGCATTGCAAAAGGTAGAAGGGCGATCTTCAAATAAAATAGGGAACTATGGTCACAAAGTAGTGTTAGGTTTTACAGATCGTGATATATGCAAGGGTCCAACAGTAGTACTCGGCCTAATATTTCAGATCACCAACTAAGGAGGATTGATCGTATCCTTATTCGTACTATCTGACTACCCTTTGTATGTGTAAGTAATCTCCCTGAGTGTTTTTATTAGTCTATTATAGTAGCAATATGACCAATGGTTTATCTAAGGTTTGGTTTTAGGTTAACCTAGGTAGCGCTTCCAATATACCCAAAGGTATGTGGAAGTGCAGTCTATGCATGATTTTGTATAATGTGCTAATACTCGAAGAGGAACCCACAGGGGTTACAAGGGAGTCCAAAAAGTGAGACCACCTCTTTTATTTCCTGTGTGCATGCCTCCCCAAATCTGTAGGTTTATGCACTCAACGATATTTCCTATGGTTTAAAGAATTTGAACACATCTCTAACCTAAAAAATTCTAAAATTAGAGGTGCAACTTGTCTGGGAAAGTGCTTTGATACCACTTGTTATGCACTTGACCTGTGAAGAATATTATAATTCCACAAATACGAGAACAATATTACCAGAAACACAGAAATAACACATGAAATGAGACAAGCTACAAAGATATTATATTATTCAAAAGTAGAAGGAAATGTTCACTTACCTCTTCGAGGGGGCAACCTCCAATAGAGTAGAGCTCAATTACAATAAAACTCGACAAGAATTCCCTTGTTATCTAATACTATATGTACCTTCGTGATATCAAAACCCCTAACTACTCGTGGTCCCTTGCATAATACATGTTAACCACCTTATTTATTAAGTATAGCTCGTTTATAACAAATTGTGGTCCATTTTATATAATGTAAGTCAACCACTTACAATCATTATTAATGTGGATAACCATTTATGGGATGTATTGACTCAACTAACTAATTATGACTCTAATGAGGCCCCTTGGCATTATTACATAAATAAAGGGGTTAGGGTTGGACCCTAACATTCCCTCCCCCTTCAAAACCATCCTTGTCCTCAAGGCTGAAGCTGTGGAAACTGCTGCAAAATAGTGGTTGGATCCCATGTCACATCCTTTGGAGGGGTGTCTTTCCATTTTATGAGTACTTCCTTGATCATAAAGCCACAAATATGTCTTTATCGAGCATAGAGGAATTGTTCGGGTATGAGCCAAAGTGAAGCTTCCTTGTCCAATTCTGGAAGAATTGTCTGAACTTTACAATTGTTCCCCACGACTTCCTTGAGGCAGGATACATGGAAGACTAGGTGGATTTTTGAAGTGGGTGGCAGTGCCATTTTGTAAGTGATTATGTCGATACATTGAATTACCTGATAAGGCCCATAGAATTTTGGGGCTAATTTCTTACAACCCTTTTCTTTGAGAGAGTTTTGCTTATAAGGTTGGAGTCGCATAGAAACTTGGTCACCCACTTGAAATGACCTCTCTGAACGATGTTGGTCGGCATGTTGATTCATATGATTATGAGCTTTATGGGGATTATCTTTGAGATAAGTGATCATGGTGGCACGATTCTGAAGGAGGTTATCCACTGCCTACACTTTGGAATATCCTTGGAGATAAGAAGCGGGTGAATGTGTAAGTTGGCCAGACACTTCCTCATATGGCATCACCTTGGTGGCTTCATGATAGTTAGTATTATACCACCATTCAGCTTAAGTTAGCGAATGTACCCATGATGTTGTTTTTCTGAAGTAAAGCACCACAGATAGGTCTCCAAAAATTTGTTGATTGCTTCTGTTTGGCCATTATCTAGGGATGATAAGCGATACTTGTTTAGAGTTGCGTGCCTTGTAGCTTGAACAATTATTGCCAAAAATTGTTGGTGAAAAAGGGATCTTGATTAGACACAATGGAAGTTGGCATGCCATGCAGTTTGAAAGTTTTATCCCTAAAAACTTGAGCCACCAGTTTTGGGTTAAATGGGTGCAGTAAAGCGGAAAAATGAACATATTTGGAAATTCTATAAAGCGCAAAAATGAGCAAATTTTCTCTATTATACAGTTCTCTATTTGATCCATGGGATGACATCGTGTGGGACATTTCACACAGTGAAGGCGGAGCTCAATGTGAACATGTGGATTGTCAATAATAACAACTATCATAGTCCGATAAAAAGGCTCAAAGAATCAGTTCTTGATCAGCTTGGGAATTGTGTCTCTTTCGAAGGTAACAATACAAACACCTTGTTTAACATGTCGCATCCAATGGCGAAGTGGTATCCACATTATACGTTAAATTCCACCAGCACAAGAGAATTAACCGCCTACATCAACAATGCATACTCTTTAAACCACAATATTATCATTGAAATGCAGTGCTAGAGGAATGAGATAAAGGAGTACATGAAATCGCAGGTAATAATGTTGAGATCAAATAAATATTTTTATAAATCTCTTATAAATTTATTAATTGCCAAAACTATTTGAATGTAAATCAAATTGTCTAATACACCGCACTTCACACACACAATATACTCCTATAACATTACATTTAATATTTTATAAGTTAAAAATATTTATTAAGGGTAAAATAGTATATCTTGTTGCCAATCGCAATCTTATTCTTGTCAAGTTAGTAGTGACTAGTCCGTCACACCCCTACAATAATTAATGAACATTATTTGAACATTATTTCACAAAATGAATGTATAAAATCGATCGTGCTATATAGTGAATATTGTAATTCAACTTGAATCCCACATAAACTTATCACTATCCTTCTAAGTATAGCATGACCTGGAACTATGCCCAACAACTAATACCACACTTTTCATAGGGGAAGGGAAATAGACAACTCGAATTAATGACCCTACTTGATCCCAATGTATGAAATGATTCAATATGTGCTCCTCCCAGTAACATGACCCAGGGATGGCTAATAGAAAAGCGGAAGTGATTTCTCTTTGGGGTACAATGTAATTTGCCACATTGTTGGGTCTGGATTCCATATCTATCTACGACGATGCCAAAAGTATAATCGATTGGGCTAAATACCATACTCACTTTAGCCTACCCATCCTCTCCAATTAGATGGACCGCATCCGAGTTCTATCTTCCTCCTTAAGGGCTATCAGTTATAATCACATCTATAGGGAACAAAATCAGATGGCAAATATTTATCCAAGCGAGGATTTGGGGTGGTGCCAGGGAAATTCTTCTATGTTGCCTATTACCAGAAATATCGTATGAATTCGGGATCATTGACTACATATAGGATCTTCTTTTACTTTTCATGTATTTTTGAACTGGGATGATGCAGGTAGTTATATTAGGCATGTAAATTTTTTGAACTCAAACTGGGTAGGAAAGGTTCTTTGATATTAGCTAGAGAATTTTTTTTTTTGTAGGGTTTTTTGAGAAAGAAGTAGATAAAATTTCAGCGTATGGGATAGAAGGATCAAAGTGAAACAAAAATTTGATAATGTACTCTCTTTTTATTAATGAAAAATATTGTATTTTTTTATTTAAAAATAAAAATAAAAATAAACCTTGGATGGTATAAGTGAAGTGGCTCTGAGAGCCGCCATGGATTTGGATTTTCTTTTCAATGTGGATTAGTTTCAATGGATCGTGTACCCTTATCAATTTGTGGCACTCCAAGAGATGGATCAAAACCAATGTCAAAGTGATCTTATTGTCCAATCACGTTTAGCTTAGACCATATACTCTACACAGATTAGCAACCGTTAAGGGTGTTTGTGAACACTTAGGGCAATGAGTTTCATGCAAATTGTAATTAGAACCACCCAAAAATGTATAATGATATTGCGAACGAATGAAACTACCACTTTTTTATTCTCTATGGTTGTGAACTATGGGCCAGCAGTACATCCGACATGCAGTGGAAACAAATTGAGAAAATTCAGAAGTGTTTGATTACAAACAAATTCAAAATTAAAAGTGCACTTCCTTATGCTATCTTGTTAAGTGAAACAGGGGTTGCTCCTACTGAAACAATTTCTATGGTGCGGGTCATAAGGTATTTTAAAAAATTGAGCAAATGGAAGAGGGCAGATGGACTAAGGTTGTGTTTAATGACATATTGTGCACAAGAAAGAAGACCTTGATGCGGAAAAATAACAAATGGTTTAGCAAATGGGGCATTTTCTTGAGCATGTGTCCCACAAAAAGTAAAGAGATAAAAGCTTTTGTTATGGATAAGCTCTACAAATGTACTTGGGAGAAGGAGCTAGGGAGGAAGAAAAAGTATTATATTGAATAGTTTAATCCCACTCATAATCATCAACAAAAAGCGTACATATGGGCCAATATTTCTTGGAGAGCCAAAGTTATTATTCCTCAATTAAGGACTAATTTTCATCAACTCCGTTGTGAAACAGGGCACTGAAAAAGACCAAAAGAAGTGTGGGAGGAAAGAGTATGTATTTTTTGCTCTTTCGGAAAAGTGGAAATAGAAAAGCATTTCATTTTAGAATGTGAGGCCCTCAAAGACAACAGGGAAAGTTATGCAGATATTTTGGCAGTTAGCTCTTGGGATATTCTATTCAGCAAGGGCTTTGTCGAGAAGCTGGGAGATTTTATTGTGAAACTTCATAGGGAAAGGGCATAATACAAGAGCCAGATAGAGAATCAATCTGTCTCATAGACCTCGTGAATGTTAAAATAGCTTATTCTTCTTTGACGACGATTTGGCTACATACGATTTCCCACACTCGGACTAACAACATAGAAATTATTAAATTTACTTGTTAAGCCCACACCGGGACTCATAACCCTCAAGTTTCACATATGGCATTTGTTTGGATATATATTAAAAATAACGATGTAAATGTACTTCAGTTTTAAAATTAATTATGGTGTTTGTATATTTTGGACGAGATTCAAAGCAGGTTCCATATCCCATCGCATCAATAACACTCGTAGTAGCTTATGCCCTAACACATCCAGTTACAATTGTTGACCTAGAACCACTAGTAATGAAGGCGGTCAATAATGGCCAATAGGTTCGGAAGCAACAAATAGCTACAGGACAATGGGAGCATGGAACAAAGTTCCAATTGTTGACCTAGAACCACTAGTAATGAAGGCGGTTAGTAGTGGCAAATAGGTTCAGAAGCAGCGAATAGCTACATGCCAATGTACCGGGAGCATGGAACGAAGTAGACTCAATTTCAGGGTAGGCCCGACATGAGATAGATCTATTGAACCTTTTCTTGAACTTTATCAAACATTGCTTTCTGGATGCTTTGACATGCTGTTGTTGCTGATGTTGTTGCAACTAATCGAATATATTTTTATCTTGCATTTTAAATAGGGCCTTTGCACTCTAAATATGGTTGTGTGTGTATAATTCATCAATATAGTGTGGAGGAAGCTTATTGTGCAGGAGTGCGGAGATTCTGCACTCTCGCACAATGAGCTTCCTCTACACATTATTTACACAATTGTTTTCATTTACCGCTCCATTATCTTGATATATAGCAAGTACTTTTCAAATTATATAATTAATCTAACACCACCACACTCATAACTCAGCTGCATAAAACATATGTAATGGAAAAAAATTACCGCTCAATGTATCAATGATTCCCCCTCCTCCCCCCAACCCATTTAATGGACCTGCAACATTGGGCAGGGTATTAGCAATGTTAGGCAAAACAATGTGAGTGTCGGAGCAATCATTGATAGAATGGCCACTCAAATAAATAGTTTTTTTTAAGGGATTGATAAATACCTAAAACTGAAAATAACACTGCTTCAACTAGGAGAATTATGTCCCATCAGAGCTCACTCAGCTGATTGAAAATTAAAAATAAGATTTCCAAAAAAATATAAAATTATTTTTAAATTTAAATAGAATAGAAATATTCAAAGTTTTCATGAAACTTCTGTTAAAATTGCAAACACAAGTCAATACACTTTGATTGCAAAGCAAATATTATAATCCTTAACAAAACAAAGACTCATAATATAATTTTTTTTGTCTTTAAATTTTTTAACCAACTATTTTTTAATCATAAATTTATATATATATATATATTTATTCATATCATTATTTTTTTTTTTTTTCTAAAACAATTGAACTTTTTCATTTTATTATTACACCCTCCCACCTAAATTAGCATTTATTATCTTTATATATATATATATCCTTTCTCGTGGACACATCTATAATTTATTCTTGAATATTCATTGTTTTTTCCATTTAGCTTTTCTTCCATTATTAGATTTCATTTGTTTATTGTATAAAATGCTTCTCCATTAATTAATTAATATTAAAAATATATTTTATATTATTATTTAATTATTTTATATCATTAAATGTAAAACAGCTCAACAAAATATTCTCTAAAAACACCAAAAATCATTTGTTTATTGTATAAAATGTTTCTACATTAATTATTTAATATTAAAAATATATTTTATATTATTATTTAATTATTTTATATTTTATGTCATTAAATCTAAAATAATGTTAACAAGATATTCTATAGAACATTTTTTGTGTTAAAGTTAGTGTTTTTAGGATAATGTTTTTTAAAATTGTACGAGTAACGAACAAACTAGCGACGCAAATAAAATATTATTTTATGATTATCTTCTTCTTCTTCTTCTTTTTTGTACTTTTGTTTATAATTTTTGTTATTATTAAATATTAATTAATTAATATTTATTCAAAAATTAATAGTTAACTTCCAAAACATTCATATTGGTTATATTTTGGAAACTAGACCACATCAAATCGGAGCTCGCTTGACCTAGTCGTCGCAGCTGCAGTTGGTTCTCCTCCTCGCTCGAGGCCGCTGGCCTGCCTTGCCCCTCTGGTCGTTGCTTCGGAGGGCTCCGTCGATCCTTAGTCTTGGAGCAGGACCCCTTTCGATGCTTCAAAGAGCTTTTTCTCACTGCAAACAAGGACCATAGTGGTTTGTTGTGTTTTTCCCCTGCACGACGCTTTGGCAGGGTGTTGCGACGCTCTGGGCTGCACAGCGCACTGAGACTGAGGGTGTTTCTTCTTGCGCGGCGCATAGAGGCTGAGGGTGTTTTTCTAGCGCAATGTATTGAGACTGCGTGGCGCTCTGGCTATGTTGCACGGCGCCTTGGGCCTCTTCCGGACTCTTCGTCTTCTTTCAATTAGGATCAGCCCCTCTTGGCCTATGAGCCGGGAACTGCACAGATTATTGTTTGCAAATCAGTGATCTTTGAGCGCGCGCATGGCCACCCTGTAGTAACCCTTGCCGCACCCGGCTAGTTTCTTTGTTCGGTTTTCACCGCTATGGATCTCAGAGATGGCCCTGAGGCCCCTCCTCCCCCGTCTCTTGAGCTCGAAGCATTCAGATCCCTTATTGCAGCTGCTGGGAAACGAAGTTCGTCAAAAAATTGGAAAACATCCCCACGATGACTCTGCCTGTGGAAGAAACTTGCAGAACAGCGTTGAACCTAGCCGAAAGAGGCCTCATCGGTCAGTTCACAGGGTTATGGCCATCCCCGAAAGTAGTAGAAGATTGGGTTAAACGGAACTGGATACCTTTGGTCTCGGAAGGAATAAAAAGCCATTTCGTTGGTAAAGGGTTCTTTGTATTTGTGTTTGATAATGCGGAAGACAGAAGCCTGATCTTCAAAATCGGGCCATATTTTATGGGCCCTCAAGGGCTTTATCTGAATAAATGGTCACCAAATTTTGATCCGGCACAGGACATGCCCATGGCAGTGCCTGTATGGGTGCGTCTTCCACACCTCCCCCTTCACTGCTGGTCCAGAGATCACTGCAATCCATTGGTAATGCTCTAGGCAGATACATAGATCAAGCGCCGAGGAAGGACCAATTCTCCTGCACCCGGATATGTGTAGAGGTCGACCTGGAAGTCAGATTACTTGAAGCCATCAAACTTTCAGTTGCAAATTGGACACATATCCAAGAGCTTGACTACGAACAGCTCCCCTTCAAATGTCGACATTGTCACGAATACGAGCACTTCGCAAGATACTTCAAGAAGAAAAATGAGGAGGCAACAGAGAAAGAAAAAGGAGAACAATGGAAACAAGTAAAGAAAACAGCAAACAACAGACAGAGCAATAAAAACAAAGGCAAAGAGACAGGGAACAAATCAGGGCAAGACAGTGTAAACATTCAAAGCGCAGGAAGCAAGGAAACCATCAGCATCGAGGAGGACAAAAATCCTTTTGAATCTCTCAAAACATCTTATGATCTTCCAGAGGCAGATCGGGATGGTCTCCCCCAGGAGAAAAACACCGACTCTCCAGAACCAGGTAATACTTCAAGCCCGATCCCAGGCAGCACTTCTTCCCCTTCATATGCAGACATAATTAAAAAAAAAAGAAAAAGAACTTAGAAAATGTGGGCTCTTCGGATGAAGAGACCTTCGAGAGGCCATCAAAGAGAGCCGGAAGGAAATCAAATAAGGAAACCAGGGAAGAAGAATCAGAAACACAAAAAACCCTTGGAAGTCAAGCCACCATCGAGATGACCCTTGGGAGAAACACCAGACCAAGGCTTCCTAAGGGAGGTGGACCCACTCCAACAAGTTGTAAATGATGCAGCTGGTCTCTTGGAACTACAGGGGTTTGGGGAATCCCACTAAGGTAGAGGCTATTAAAGATCTATTGAAAATGGAATCCACAGACATACTCATGCTTAAAGAGACAAAAATAGAAGGGGAGATCCTTCTAAACACAAGCAACACAAAATGGAAATTTGATTTAGGAAAGGTAGTTAGTGCTAGAGGTTCGGCTGGAGGAATAGGCACATTCTGGTCTAAAAACACATTCTCTCTAGAAAGATCCTATGAGACTCAACATTGGATCTATACCGAACTGCGCCATACAACAAGCAACTTCAGCTTAGCTCTGTTCAATATGTATGTTCCCGTGCATTATGTTGAAAAGAAAGAATGATGGAAGACACTCTCGGACTATTTAGAACTCCTCAATCCTATAAATATAGTCATAGGAGGAGATCTGAACATTATTATGGATCCCAAAGAAGAGAGGGGGGACCTTCACAAGGGATCCTCTCCTCTCCAAAGTGGAAAATCTCATACTCCAGTGGGATTTAGTATATTTCAAGCCCGTGAAAGGAGAATACACTTGGACCAACAATAAAACAGGGGAAAATCATATTTCAGCAAGGCTAGACAAATTCCTCACTATCAGCTCCATCATGATGGACAAAAGAATTATTTCCACCAAGATTCTTCCAAAACTTACCTCGGACCACAAACCTATCATTTTTTTCCTGAAGGGAGAAGAAGACTTAGGTCCTCTTCCCTTCCGCTTTAGCCCTCTCTGGGCTGAAAGAGAAGGGTTTTTCAAAACAGTCCAATCAGCCTGGGGAAAAGATGTAACAGGCTCCCCAAGCTTTGTGTGGGAACAAAAAATGAAAAATGCAAAGAAGGCTCTAAAAGAATGGATAAAGAAGGCTTTAAAATCCCCCACCAGTCAAAGGAAAGAAGCAGTCCATCAGTTGGCAGAACTCCAATTTGAACTAGAAAAGAAAAAAATCTCCGCCATGGAATTAGATAAAGAAAAATCTGCTCAAAGGAACACATATAGCTCCTTTAGAAGTGAAGAATAATATTGGCGCTTAAAGTCTCGCAGCTTGTGGCTCAAAGCTGGGGATAGAAACACTACATACTTCCATAGACAGTACAGGGCTCGCCTTTCGCGAAATCATATTGCCGAAATCACCACATCCAGTGGACAGGTGTGCAAAGGATTTGATCAAATAAAGGAAGCTGCTGAGAAGCACTTCCAAAACCTCCTTAGTGCTGAAAGGGACGGGAGCGAGGAGGATATAACAGACTTCCTCACAAATATCCCGAATTTAGTCAGTCCAGATGATAATGACTTACTCTTGAGTCCAATCACGGAAGAAGAAATATCAAAAATTGTTTGGTCTATGGAGCCAGACAAAGCCCCTGGACCTGATGGATTCTCAATCCATTTCTACAGAATATGCTGGGAGCTAATCAAACCAGATCTTCTTAGAATGATAAAAGGATTCACGAGGAAGGAAAAGGTCGGAGGCGGTATAAATTACACCTTTCTCGCCTTAATCCCCAAGGAAGCAAACCCAGGATCTTTCGAAAGATACAGGTCGATTTCACTTTGCAATGCTTCCTACAAGATTGTGGCTAAACTTCTAGCAAATAGAATCAAACCTCTCCTGCAAAAACTAATTTCTCCAGCACAAGGGGGGTTTGTGAAAGGAAGACATATACTGGACAACGTCATTCAAGTCCAGGAAGCTCTGCATTCCAGCCACTCTCGCAAAGAACAAGGTATGCTTATCAAACTGGATATGTGCAATGTTTTTGATAGAGTTAATCGCTCTTTCTTGTACAGGGTTCTTTCTTCCTTTGGGTTTAGCCAGGACTTCATCAACCTCATCAAAGCTTGTTTAGAGAAGATATGGATTTCCCCCATGGTAAATGGAAGACCTGCTAATTTATTTTTAGCCACCACGGGATTGAGGCAAGGTTGTCCTCTATCCCCATTTCTCTACATACTGATGGCAGATTCCTTGAGTAGAAAGTTGACTTCGGAAAAAAAAGATGGCAGCATACCTAGGATTAGAATTAAGAAAGGAATTGATCCAGTGAATCATGCGCTATTTGTAGATGATTCACTTTTGCTCGGGGGAGCCTCTCCAAGAATAGAAAATTCTTTCAAAATCATCCTCCAGAAATTCTACAGCATCTCGGGTGCTCTTATAAGCGAGAGGAAAAGCGTTGTGTATGGTTGGAACTCAGAGCATCACATAATTGAGAAAATAGCAAATGATCTGGGCTTTACAGGGTATGTTGATTGGGATAAAATTAAATACCTGGGTCTCCCAATAACGTTGGGCTCTAACAGAAATCAGCTATGGGAGGAAGTAATATCAAAATTTAAGAAGAAAATTGCTGCGTGGGGAGGCTTTTGGCTCACTACCGGAGGCAAACTTACGCTCATTAAATCAGTTCTCATGGCTCTGCCCACTTACCGGGCTTCTCTAATGTTGGCTCCAAAACCAATCTCCGATCAAATCTCCAGACTCATGCGCAACTTTCTGTGGAATGGTGGACGCGGAAACAATAACAGATTCCACCTGATAAGTTGGGATACAGTGAAACGACCACTCGCAGAAGGAGGATTGCAAATACGAGATCCCCTGCATGCAAACTTAGCAATGGGTTGTAAATTACTATGGCAGCTTTACGCTGAGCCAAATCACCCAGTCAGTCAGATTTTCAAGCTCAAATACCTCAAAAGTCAGTCAATAAAATTCTTTACAGTGGAAAAAAACCCCAAAGGAACGCAGGCCTGGAAATTGTGTAGCAGAGGCATTGAATTCTTCAGATCCTACCTGTACAGAATACCTGGAAATGGTAAAAACACAATGCTATGGAGAGACAGTGTCATGGGTCATTCCCCTCTAGTAGAAGTTAGCGAAATATCTGAGTTAAGAGCCTGGTTACATGCGAAAGGAATCAGGAAAGTAGAGGACATATCGAGTTGGGATAGCAACGGGAACTGGCAGCACTGGATTTTTCCTAGCATCCCAGCGCATTTAAAATCTCAGTTAGATGCTCTTAAAGACGCCATTTCTGACTTCGCTCCGGTGCACATAGAAGAAGAAGAAGACTCCTGGGGATGGGGTAAGACGGGGGTGTATACAGCAAGTCAAGGGTATCTCCAGATGCAAAGTGAAAAGGATTCGAATCATCCGGAGTCCATGTGGAAACAGATCTGGGATAGCTTCAGCATACCTAAAATTAATTTCTTCTTCTGGACTTTGTTCCACAAAAAAATTCTGACTGGGGAAAATCTGTGCAAAAGAAATATAGCAGGTCCACACTGATGCGCCCTCTGCAAAAGCGCACTGGAAACTTCAGATCATCTATTCATAGATTGCGATTTTGCGAAGGAGGTCTGGTCCATATTCCTGAATGGACTGAATGTTCGTCTTCCATCTCAAAGCTCGATTGACATCATGTTCTCCTCTTGGAAAGCTAGCTACCCTCACAACATAGTTAGCAAATCTATATGGCACCGGGTGTGGATATTTGTCCCTAAGTATGTCTGCTGGAAGCTCTGGCTAGCTAGGAATGAAATCATTTTCAACAACACAGAATTGCCAACAGCAAAAGTGGCTAAGCAGGCAAAGAACCTCCTCTTAGAAACCTTGAATCACTCTTCAGTCAAAGATGAAAACTCACTCCGAATCGAAGAAAGGATGTGGTTGGATGCTTAACCTTGTAAGGCCAGACTTCCAGCAATCACACGACCAATCCATAAGGAAAGATGGCAAATCAGAGATCCAGAGGACATATTCCAACAGTGGTGGAAATCCTAGGGCAAGTGCACAATCTTTTTTTATGGAGCCTCAAAAGGTAACCCAGGGAGATCAGGAGCGGGAGGGGCGATCTTCTTTCCGAATGGGAACAAAGAAGATTTCAGCTGGGGTCTTGGACTGAAAACCAACAATCAAGCATAAATTCTCAGTCTATTGAAAGCTTGCCAAATGGCCAGAAAAGAAATTCCAAGCGAAATCTTAGTTTTTGGAGACTCAGAAATGTTGATAAAAGCAATAGTAAGCAGGAAAGGGCTTAAGGACCCAGTGCTAAACAAACAGCTAACAAGAGTGAACAGAATGTTGAAGGATTTTCCCTCGGTGCAAATCTTCCACATTCTCAGAGGATTAAACAAGGAAGCGGACAGATTGGCAAATATAGGATGCATGCTACAAAATGGCATGATCAGCATAAATGCAGAAACACCGATCACGGCAATAATCCCCTAAGTGGAACACTGTGCTCAAGTCAATTTGAAGAATGTAATGGTTGATTAGGCTTTGCCCAACCTAGCTTTTTATCAATAAAACATAACCGTTCCAGTTTTTTTTTTTTTTTTTTTTTTTAAAATTAATAGTTAACTTAATTATTATTTCATTTATTTTTACTAGTTAAAATTATTTTTATAATATAATATATTTTATTTTATTTTATTTTATTTTAAAAATTAAATGAATCAAATCAATTATATATCTTTATAAATACAAATTATTAACAATTTTATATAAAGAGTAGAGAGAAAAATATTTCATGCACAAGAGTTGAGCTTTGGTTTCCCTAGGGCGTGAGCTTGAACACTTCTTCCATGGCTGTTGTGGGGGCCCTCCCCCTCCACCTCAGACTGATGAGAGCACAACCTTTCACGCGATGGAAACAACGATTGCAAAACGACCCCGGAAAAGAGACTCAAATTTAATGCTTGTAAAGAAAACAAAAGGTATCCAGTCGATTAAGTTGTCAATGGGTGTGAGTAGAACCTGAGTAGCCTTCTCGGAGCGAGCCCTAATAGGGAAGTTCACTCGGATGTGGCCATGCCAAAATCCAATAGAGATATGGATCGAAAAAACATGGATATCAACAATGGCTGGTAATATTAATTTATATTCATGTGGTAATGGCTTTTTTTCCTTTCTATTTGAGAACAAAGAAGATACAGATATATTTTTAGAAATGGACCCTACTTCTTTGAAAATAGGGGGATGTATCTCAATAAGTGGAAATTGGAATTTAATCCAGATAAAGAAATCCCAAATACAATCCCAGTTTGGGTAAAACTGCCCAAACTTCCTTTATCCTGCTAGAATGACGACTACCTAAGGGAAATCGGCAATGGAGTTGGAAAATTCATTGATCGGGCAAAACCAAAAGGAACATAGTTTGCATGCGCAAAAATATGTGTGGAGGTTGATCTTGAAAAAGGTTTGTCATTAGATATTAATTTAACTCTAGGGGAATGGACCCATTGGCATTCGTTGGATTACAAACAGATCCTTTTCAAATGTCGATACTGCCATGAGTATGGGAACTTTGCAAGAGACTGTAAAAATGCCCCTCCCAAAAATGTGTCGAATGAGCAGGTGGATGAATGGCATACACAAAAGAAGGGTGGAAATAAGAACAGAGCAAGGACCAACAAATAGAAAAGAAACAAGGAAAAGAGTGGGACAACAACATCTAAAAATTTCTTTGAAATATTGCAAGACCATGAAGGGAATAAGGGCTTATAACCTAGAACTAATGAGAAATACCCAAATCCATATGAGAACTAGGTAGAAGAGGTAGGCAAAGAGGAGAACAAAATTCAGCAGAACGAAGGGGAGGAAATGCATACAACTCAAGACCTAGATATGTTGCAAGAGATAGCAAAAGATGAATCTAACATCCGAGTAGGGGTAAAAAATCGAACCTAAACTCAAATTCTTGTTTGGGCTAATGAGGGAAGTAGTCTTGAAATGGAAAGTGGTAAAAGAAAGCACCAGGGCAGACCACCTAATAAAAAAATGAGAGAAAGGGAGGTTGACCAAAATAAAAAGATTGGGAGTGAATCTGTGTTGCCAGAAATCATCAAGCTAAAAACATCAAGAGGTGCAGATGGGCAAAAATAAAGTGGAGGGACTCTCAAAACAGCTCCCTTTTTTAAATGATTGCTCTATCTTGGAACTTAAGGGGCATGGGAGCCCCCTAAAAACTCCTAATGCTATAAAAATTGTTAGGAAAGGAAAAGCCAATGATATTTTTGTTGCAAGAGACAAAACTTGAGGTTGTGGTCTCAATTGAAAACATAAAAAAAATCTAGAAAAATAATAATAAAATAGCTCAAGACTCGAAGGGTGCTTCAGGAGGATTGGGAGTATTCTGGGATGATTCACAACTAAAAAATTTGGATAGACTTGGCACACAGCATTAGATATCATTATTGTTGGAGGAAAAAAGCAGTGGAGAGAGAATACCAATGGTCTGTGTCTACAAGCCTGTTATTTATGGTGAAAAAATGGAATTCTGGGACTCCCTAAGAAAAATAAGGGAGAATTTTTGGCACATGTTGTTGCTCCTAGAGACAGCCTTGAGTTGTGAAAGACCAGTTCCTAGTAGATCTTATGATCAGAGGTTAAATATGAATAAATGTATAAATGCCTCTGATAGAAAATGGGTCAAGAGAATAATAGTTTCGGTGATTCAAGAATGGGGAAGATCATTTGAGCCTGATTCATGTGAGTTCCTTATACTTGTGAGAGGGCTCAGGAGGCCGTGAGGCTTGATAGATTTTAAATGGGCCAAGTATAAAACAATGAGCAGAAAATTTTAAGATATGCAGGGGCATTGAGAAAGAACAGAGAAGGAACCCGCAAGAGATAGGCTTAAGAGGATTAAGAATATGTCCCTTATGAACTCAGAGGAAATGGATATGAATGAGATATGGATAACAACAGAGCCTCGAGGAGCGCAAATTAAGGTAATGCAGTAAGATTAATACATGAGCATTATACAGACACGAATTCATGAATAAAATTGCAGACAACCGGTAGCTACATTACACAAAACCTTGAAAGTAGCATAGCATGAAAGATGATTACACATAAACAGGAGATTACTAACAACATAAGGAAACAGATACATTTTACTCATTGCTCCATCTGGAATCCAAATAACAGCTCCGTATCATATTAAGTTTAAACATCTCTCCCAAATATGTGCCTCAGATCACAGGGAGCACAATCATACAAAACTACTGCAGATTTCTGCAAAATTCCAGAACCCTTCTTTCATCTTAGAACTCACTACATTTAGAGTTCTCCTTGAGGGTTTACGATCGAATATTCTGTCATGATCGACCCACCTAGGTGAAACCAAAATATCCTAACAACTATTGGAGCGTGCATCAAGCAATCACTCCTGCAACAGAAAAATCATAACAGAATTAGGTGAAATCAGGATTTTACCAGCAAAACATCATTATCTTAATAGAAAAAAGAAACAAAACAGTTAGCCAGGGAGGCCAAATTCCAAAATCTTCAGAGGAGTGTCAAGAAGTGTCTAAGAATCGGTAAGCGATCCGGACTTCATCATGTAATTCCATTTGTTGTTCGGCATCCTCCACTCCCTAACTCTCATGATTTCGACTTCCTATTGCGGAACGGTCGGTTGTTTTGTGCATGCTAAATTATTTAGTGGGGATCTCTTGGAGGGACTGAATAAACAGTAACTGCGTGCTCTACCAAAAACTCTTGTTGTATTCGAAAACTGGAAATCAGATTTCGGAGGGGGTCTTAAGTGGTAAGTAATATCGGAGAAGGGGGTGGTGAAATGATGAGAGGAAGACACGTGGAGGAGTGAGTGGTAATGGATACCACCTATTTCGGACACCCCCCCCCCCCCATGGTTAAAGTTCAAAGTCTGGAGGGGGGGGGGTCCAAAATGTGTTAAGGGTCGTTGGATGATTGGGGTGAAGCAGAGGTGACGGAGAGATGCGAAGGACTTAAGGGAGATGGGATGTGCGAAGAACAGATGGAAATGGTGGAAGGCATGGTGGGACCAAACTGCATCACAAGTCACAATATTTAAGTTTTTTTATAAGCGCGGAGGAGGTAAACACCAAAAAATGCGAAGTGCGAAGGCTGGGGGGGAGGTAAGTGACGTGGAGGGAAGATGGGACCCGCCCGTATCGCAAATCGCAAACTTTAACATGAAGCAATAGAGATAATCTCTAAATGGTGGGAAGTGTGAAGCATGGGAAGGAGGGAAGTGACGTGGAGGGGATGTGGGACCCGACCGCAGCCCGCAGATCACAAACTTTAAGTTCTAGTTTATAAGCATGGAGGTAAAATCTTAAATTCGTGAAGTGTGAAGCGCGGGGAGAAAGGAGGTAATGTGGAGGGTGGAGTCCACTGCATGGGCGGAGTTATAATGTGGCGAATGGTTATGCGGTAAGTGTAGGAGGTTTCATATTATACAACACGTATTGCAAGTGGCTAGAAGTGGGGGGCAGAGCTGTTATGGTGGGGCCAACAACATTGCAACTTATACAAAATACTTTGCGGGCACTTAAGTGGTAACTTATAAATTGTGTGAAATGCAATATGCGACGCACTAAACGCTACAAAGGGAAAAGAGGAAAAAGGTAAGGAAAATGTGGAATACAAGGGTTTGCATGTGTATTTGGGTGATGTATAAAGGTTGGATGGGTCCCGCTTCATCGCATCGGAAAAAAACAAGGTTTGGTGTAAGTCTTAAGAAGTAAGGTTAAAAACCTGCGGGTTACGAAGTGTGGGCAACATGCAACGCTTATATGCGCACCACGGGTGAACTGGTCCCACCTCATCGCAAATCACATTTCACTCATTTTAACATTTACCCTTGCGCCCATCCTGAAAAACTTGCGATCTCCGATTGTGATTTGAATCTTCATCGTTGGTTGTTGCTTAGATCCAACGGTCCTCACCGCTCCCCTGCTATGGTTTGTCGACCTTGTCTATTTGGGTGCGCCGGGTCATTTCTTATTTGTTTGTGGAATACTTGCCCCGCATTCACGACTTGAACTGCTTTGGCATTCATGAATCGACCTGAACGCGTGCACAAATTGACCCAATCTCGTTCAGGACTCTTCCCTTGTTGTTTTTATGTCTTAACTATTTCTCTGTTGCCTTTATCTTTGCTAATAGTAACTGCTTCTCTGCCTCTGCCCTGTGTTTTCCTTATAGGGACCACTTCTCCATGTTATGTGAGGTCATAGGTCAACAATTGGATCCATCCGGGGACAATGTGTTGTTCTAAGTGCGTTGAGAACCTGTGGACCTGAATGCTTGTGCTTTATTGGGCTCATGGAGTCGTAAATGCATACTGTAGGCCTGAATTGAAACTAGAACTAAGCTGTGCATTGCCACATATCAAAACGAAAATCACTGCCACACCCTGAAAATCTTGAATGCTGAAATCTGAACTATGTTGAAACTGGAAATATGCTCATAGTATTGAGCTTATTGGCACTCCTACCTACACCTATTATGATAAAAAATTATCCCATCAAATAATAATCGAACTTTCATTGTAACCAGTCAAGCAATGAGTTCTTAACTGAAATTGGCATCCCATTCCTGTAGGTAGAGAAATGGGTTTAAAACGTGGCAACTTATCTCTTCCACTGAATTTCATAGCTCCATTGATGAACTGGAAAATTCTTCCATCCCTGATGGTTGCAATATACTACCCAAAAGATCATGGTAAACATGCAACGAGTTTTTCTGAAGGATTTGTAACGAGAAAACAAACCTCATTCCAAACTGCTACTTTGCTTGTGCATTGTCACTGGTTGTCTTTAGGCAACAAGGATGAATCTTATTTCCTCTCCTTTTCCATTATAATCAACTGCTTTGTGTGCTCTTCATCATTTTCTTTGTCATACTGAGGCTTGCAGGGGAGCTGCAAACTCTCGATCATCTCGGGCAAAGTATCTCGATTAATAACAACATATTGTGTTTCCTCAAAATCCCATGAAGAACTTAATGATGAAGAACATTTTACGAAGGTTTGCACACTCAGAAATAATATTTGAGTGATCTTTAATCAACAAACCTGATTGGTCTTCTTTTGGCAAGCTTTCTTGGCTTTCACTTGGCACACTTGATTGGTGTTCAATCTCTGAAAACAACACTACTGTCTAAAGGTGCTCTTGTGGATCTAGACAATTAAGCTCTGTTGCCTCTATTTCCGGATCACTAGACTGTTGTTGATTTTTACTATTTTCCTCTTGGAAATACTTTAGCTCTTCCCCTTCTTCAGGGAGGGTAAGCTCACCTCCCTCTTCTTTAGCATAGGTTAGAAACTGGTTTTCTACATTTGGTCCAAAAACCACCATGGGTTGTTCTTCTTGGAGATTGAAGGGCGTGGGCCCTTTTTCTGTAATGAATTCTTCGAACTGATCTTTAGGAGGGTCGAGCAGTTTCAAGGGTATAGATGTGGGCTTCTTATCCTTGGGAGGATCAGCTCCTTGCTTTTTGGAAGTGGATGCAATGGCCTCATGAGGGGCTGACTCTTCTAACAGCTTCTCCCCTTTACTAGCAGTACTTGGATGAGTTTGTTCTCTTGATATCGACTCTAAATTTTGTTCTTACTCTCGGGTTCTCTTTCTGGAGGACCTGAGGTCATACTTCTTGTGGAGTTGAGCCTGCATAAAATCCATGAATTGTCTGCAGTAACTGTAAATATCTTGATCCTCTAGAGGGGCTTCTTCTTCTTCTTGTTCCCCTTTCAGGATGGGTTCACCTTCCTCATCATCAGAGTAGGCGAGGAATTGATCTTCTTGGTTGTCTGTGACTTCCTCGGCCTATTTTAATAGCTGCAGAAGGGGCCTCTGATATTGAGGATTAAACCCTCGGTTAGGAATCATTTGGTTGGAACGAGGAGGGGGATTTTGGGCCTCTAATTCAAGCTTAACCAGCTTATTTGAGAGGTTCTTGATCATATTATTCATTTATTCAAGTCTATACTCCTGTTATTCCCTCTCCTGATTTGAGGTAGAAGCCTCCTCCCCCTTGTTTCTTCTAGCTTCATGTTCTGTCTTCCCTTGAATTTAATAGTAGAAGAAAAGTTTGCTTCTACCTCCAATGCATCAGTCTAGATCTGATCCAGAGATGCGGATCTTCTTTCTCTTAAGGTGAACCCAAACTCAGGCTCGAAAGCTCCTGTGAAAACCACCTTAGTAGCTACTTAAGGAGGCTTTATTTCAGCAGGGAGGTTATTATAGAGCTTATTGAACCTCTTTATAAATTTTGTTACATGCTCATTGTGTCTCTTCTTAAGAGCATTAAACTTTGTGAGGAACTATCCATGGTCCCTCTTTTCTTTCCATTTCAATGTGAAGAAATTTTCCATTTCTTCCCAAGTGTGGACTTTGTTGTTGGCTAGAGACTTGAACCATTTTCAAGATTCTCCCTCCAAGTATTGGATGAAAAGCCTTAATACCACATCTAAGTTCTCTACATTTACATTCTCAGCAAAAGCGCAGAATTTTTCAATATGTTTTTGTGCAGAATTACTATCTTCCCCGGTGAACCGAGGCAACCGCTCTAGATTGTCTTGCGGCATATAATTTAGAGGTTGAGGGAGGGCCAAGGGGGCATACTTGTTCAAAAGGAAACTCGACACAGCCATCTGATTAGAGGTGGAGGTAGATGGTGGATCTGAATCTGGTGTGAGGCCTAATGAAATTCAGGATTACTTCTAATTAGGACTATTTTATAGAGGAGTTTCCAAGGTGAGGAATGTGCAACTCTCAACCCTTCATGCTCACCTAATTGAAGGGTGAAGATAATGTCGTATCCCAGGGAAAAGATTTCTTCATTCGTTTCCTCGGAAATGGTGCCAAAAGTTGTTGTCACTCCTAGAGACAACCTTGAGTTGCGAAAGCCCAGTGCCTAGGACATCTTATGATCAAAGGTTAAATATGAATAACTATATAAATGCCTCTAACAGAAAATGGGTCAAGAGAATAATGGTTTCGGTGATTCAAGAATGGAGAAGATCATTTGAGCCTTATTCATGTGAATTCCCTATACTTGTGAGAGGGCTCAGGAGGCTATGAGGCTTGATAGCTTTTAAATGGGCCAAGTATAAAAAAAATGAGCAGAAACTTTTAAGATATGCGGAGGCGTTGAGAAAGAACGGAGAAGGAACCCACAAGAGACAGGCTTAAGAGGATTAAGAATCTGTCCCTTATGAATTCAAAGGAAATGGATATGAATGATATATGGATAACAACAAAGGCTCGTGGAGCGCGAATTAAGGCAGTGCAGCAAGCTTAATACATGAGCGTTAACACCTGACGTTATACAGACACGAATTCATGAATAAAATTGCATACCACCGAAAGCTACATTACACAAAACCTTCAAAGCAGCATAACATGAAAGATGATTACACATAAAAAGGAGATTACTAATAACAGAAGGAAACATATACATACTATTCATTTCTCCATCTGGAATCCAAATAACATCTCTGTATCATATTAATTTTAAACAAATCTCCCAAATATGTGTCTCAGAGCACAAGGAGCACAATCATACAAAACTATAGAAAATTTCTGCAAAATTCCAAAACCCTTCTTTCATATTAGAACTCACTACATATAGAGTTCTCCTTGAGGGTTTACGATCTAATATTCTATCATGATCGACCCACCCAAGTGAAACCAAAATATCCCAACAAACTATTGGAGCGTGCATCACAGGGAAAAATTTAGGGGCTAATATTCGCAGGTGGGCTAATTTTCCATGTTTTTTCCAAAAAAAAAGATTCACCAATTTCCATTTTTATAAAAATGAATTCGCCCAAATTTTATAGTATAAAATTATTTTACCTTAAAAATCGCCAATATTATATATTATCTAATATAAAATAATTAGAAATCTAAACCATTTTACAAGATTATCATCAAACATTTTAAAATTTGGATGTTAGGGACTAGTAAGATTCGCCAAGGTTTCTAAACTTTAAGATAAATTTCCATCCTTAAAATTTTCCCTGGTGCATCAAGAAATCACTCCTGCAACAGAAAAATCATAACAAAATTAGGTAAAATCGGGATTTTACCACCAAAACACCATTATCTTGACAGTAAAAAGAAACAAAATAGTTAGCCAGGGAGGCCAAATTCTGGAATCTTCAGAGGAGTGGCGAGAAGTGGCTAATAATCAGTAACTGATCTGGACTTCATCATGTAATTCCATCTGATGTTCGTCATCCTCCACTCCCTAACTCTCATGATTTCAACTTCCCATTGCAAAACGATCGGTTGTGTTGTGCATGTTGAATTCTTCAGTGGGGAGCTCTTGGAGGGACTGAATAAACCATAACCGTGTGCTCTACCAAAAAATATTGTTGTATTTGAAAACCGGAAACCAGATTTTAGAGGGGGTCTTAAGTGGTAAGTGGTATCGGAGAAGGGGGGTGCGAAATGACGAGAGGAATACACATGGAGGAGTGAGTGGTAATGGATACTACCTATTTCGTACCCCCCCCCAATGATAAAGTTCAAAGGCTGGGGGGCGGGGGGGCTGGGGGGGTCCGAAATGTGTTAAGGACTGTTGGATGCATTGGGGTGAAGTGGAGGTGACGGAGAGATGCGGAGGGTTTAGCGGTGATGGGATGTGCGAAGACCGGATGGAAATGGTGGAAGGCATGGTGGGACCAAACTGCATCGTAAGTCGCAAGCTTTAAGCTTTTGTTATAAGCGCAGAGGAGGTAAACACCAAAAAATGCAAAGTGCGAAGCGTGTGGGGGAGGTAAGTGACGTGGAGGGAAGGTGGGAGTCGCCTGTATCGCAAATCAAAAACTTTAACATGAAGCAGTAGAGATAAACTCTAAACGGTGCGAAGTGCGAAGCGCAGAAAGGAGGGAAGTAGCGTGGAGGGGAAGTGGGACCCGACCGCAGCCCACAGATCGCAAATTTTAAGTTATAGTTTATAAGCGCAAAGGTAAACTCTTAAATCTGCGAAGTGCGAAGCGCAGGGAGAAAGGAGGTGAAGTGGAGGGTGGAGCTCGCTGCATGGGCAGAGTTATAATGCGGCGAATGGTTATGCAATAAGTGTATGAGGTTTCATATTATACGACACGTATTGCAAGCAGCCAGAAGTGGAGAGTGGAGCTGCTATGTTGGGGCCAACCGCATCGCAACTTATACAAACTACTTTGCGGGTGCTTAAGTGGTAAGTTATAAATTGTGCGAAATGCAATATGCGATGCGCTAAACGCTCAAAGTGCGAAGAGCAAAAAGGTAAGGAAAATGAGGAATACAAGGGTTTGCATGCAGATTTGGGTGACGTATAAAGGTTGGATGGGTCCCACTTCATCGCATCGGCGAAAACAAAGTTTGGCGTAAGTCTTAAGAGGTAAGGTTAAAAACCTGTGGGCTGCGAAGTGTAAGCAATAGGAAAGGATTATATGTGCACCACGGGTGAACGGGTCCCACCTCATCACAAATCACATTTCGCTCATTTTAACATTTACCCTTGTGCCCATCCTGAAAAACTTGCAATCTGCGATTGCGATTTGAATCTCTGTCATTGATCATTGCTTAGATCCAACGGTCCTCACCGCTCCCCTGTTGTGATTTTTCGACCTTGTCTCTTTAGGTGCGCCCGATCATTTCTTATTTGTTCGTGTAATACTTGCCCCACGCTCACGACTTGACCTGCTTTGGCGTTCACAGCTTGACCTGAATGCATGCACGAAATTACCCAATCTCATTCATGACACTACCCTTGTTGTTTTTCTGTCTTAACTATTGCTCTGCTGCCTTTGTCTTCGCTAATAGTAACTGCTTATCTGCCTCTTCCCTATGTTTTCCATATAGGGACCACTTCTCCATGTTATGTGAGGTCATAATCCAATAGCACAAAAACTGTATTCTGGGGGGAGAATTCATCATAGTATTAAAGGACGCAGAGAAAAGAGGGAGAAGTCCTATCCAAGATCCTTTTCGAGAACGGATGGAAGATATAACCTTGGAGTGGTATTTGGTGGATTTTCCACCAAAGAATGGAATGTTTACTTGGTCAAATAAACACAATGTAAACAATCATATTGCAGCTCGACTGGATCGGTTCTTTATTCAGAGATGTTGGTTGGATAAAGGTGTGGAATGCAGCACATGTATTATATCTCAAGGAGAGTCGGATCATAAACCAATCCTTATAAACTTATACCTCATCGAGGATATGGGACCAATCCCCTTTAGATTCAATCCATCCTAAATGAAGGAAGATGGAAAATTTGGAGTTTATTGCTCAGGCATGGAAAAGGCTAATCATGGGATCGCCATATTATGTTTGGGAAAAAAAAATGAAGGCGTTAAAAAAAGAGTTAAGAGAATGGTTGAAGACAAAATATCAACCTCCAAGGTGGAAGAGACAAGAGTTGCAAAAGAGGCTAGAATATCATCAATGACAAATGGAAAATATTGAGGTAACATTAGATCATTTAGAGGTAGAAGCGACCCTAACAAAATAAATATTTGTTGAATACAGAAATGAAGAACAACATTGGAGGCTGAAATCCCGAAGTCTAAGGCTTCAAGAGGGAGATCAAAACACAACCTAATTTCACATAATGGTGAAATATGGAGAAGCTCAAAATAGGGTCAAAGAAATAACACCTGAAGGAAAATAGAAAATCACCTCCATGAAAGGTATCAAGCAAGAGACTTATAATCATTTTTGCAGCTTGTTTCATGAAGAAGGTGGATTGGATGAGGAGAAGGCTGTTGAATTATTGAACCCAATTGAAGCATATCTTACGATGGAGGACAATCATTAGTTGGTAAGAGAGGTAAGTGAAGAAGAGCTGGAAAAGGCAGTATGGGGTTTGGTACCAAATAAAGTTTCTGGTCCAGATGGATTCTATATTTTCTTTTACAGGGATTTTTGGAGCCTGATTAAAAAGGATATCCTCCGCATGGTAAACAACTCTAGATAAAATAAAATATTAGGGGGTGGAACAAACTCCTCCTTCCTAGCCCTCATTCCAAAAGAATTCAACCCGGTAAGCTTTGCTAGATATCATCCTATTTCTTTGTGCAACTATTTATATAAGATAATCTTGAAAATAATAGAGTTTAGGCTCAAAAAAATTCTTCCCTCTTTGATATCTGAAAATCAAGAGGGATTTATGGAGAAGAGATAAATAGTATACAACATTATTTTAGTGCAAGAGGATATCCACACCAACAAATAATTAGCAGAAGAAAGTATGGTTATAAAATTGGACATGGCAAACACTTTTGACAGGGTGAGGCACATATTTTTATTCAAAACTATTAATAAAATGGGCTTTAATGAGAAAACAATTCAATGGATTGCAGCTTGTATTAGTTCCCTATGGGTATCTCCATTGGTGAATGGAAGACCTGTGGGTTTTTCAAAGCAACGAGAGGGCTGAGAAAGGATGCCCTATGTCCCCCATTGCCATATATTATATTGATAGAGTCTTTTAGCGGGAATATTGAAAGGGCTAGGTTGGAAGGGAAATTAGTGGGGCTAAGCATTTCTCGAAATGTAAAAAATGTTAATCACTCACTCTTTGTCGATGATACCTTGTTATTGGGAGGGGCCTCTAAAATAGTTACAAGTCGCTTTCATAATATAATGTGAAACTACCATGAGTTCTCTAGGGGAAAGCTTAATTAGGAGAAGTGTCACATATATGGATGTAATAGTAGCGAAGAAATATTGAATGAAATTGCAAGAGAACTATCCTTCTCGGCCTACAAAGAATGGAAATATTTTAAATATCTTGGACTGTGAATATCCACAAGTGTAACAAATAGTGATGATTAGGAAGGGGTGATTCAGAAAATGAAGAAAATAATATGGATTTGGGGAACTCAATGGCTTAATTTTGCTAGGAAATCTGTTCTAATTAAAGTTGTAATAATTTCCCTTCCTCTCTACTCAGTGATGGTGCTATTAGATCCGAAGGGAATTCTATCCAAGATTGGGGGGCTCATTAGAAATTTTTCGTGGCAAGGTGATAATTCAAGTCAAAGAAGATTTCATCTCGTGAATTGGAAAACATTTAGGCTTACCTATTGTTGCAGAGGCCTACGTGTGAAGGATCCTAAATTAATGAACACAACTATGGGTGCTAAGATATTTTAGAGGATGATGTCTCCTACACTTGAATGGTGGAAGAGAACCCTCCTTCGAAAGTATTTTCACAAAAGTTTTCTTTTGAGACCAGATTGTGAATATTGGATAGAGAAGGGATCAAAGATATGGAAGCTTTGCAAGGTGGTCTCCCCCCAAATAATCAACCATTTAGGCTAGAAAGTTGGAAATGTGAAAAGAATTCAACTATGGAAGGATCATCCTCCTATGAAGGAGCTTCTAAATGAGAATCCCAAAATGAAAGAAATGGAAGATTGGATGAAATCTCAATAATTGGTTTTCATTGTTGAACTTTCATCTTGGGATGACAGTAGACACTAGAGAGATTGGATCTGCCTAGAATTTCTAGCTCACCTATTGTATGAGTGGAGCTTGATGATTCAAACTTTAAAATGTTGCACACCCAATAGTACAAATCTGGTAGATGAAAGAGTCTATGCAGTCAATAAAATATTTCATACACAGTTAAAATGGGTTACTAAGTGTTGCTTCACAAGCCTGGGACTCTATAAAATAGAGGAATGTGGAAGTCTATTTGGAATGTTGATGGATTTCCCAAGGTAAACATTTTTTGTTGGGAGCTTTTATTGGGGAAAATCCTTACAACGAAAAATCTAAGGAAAAGAAAAACCAAGGACTTTCTAGATGTGTTTTGTATAAAGAGGAGGAAGAGATTATTGAGCATTTGTTTAAGAATTGTAGCTATGCTCGATTTGTTTCGCAGGCAACTTTCGGAGAAGTTATATATCTGGACGTTGTCCCTGAGAAATGGGAAGCAATGTTTGTAACCTGGATCCAAAATATCCCATGGAAGTGTTCGACATTAGTTGTAGTCACTCGGTGTTGGAGAGCCTTCCCCAAATACTTTTGTTGGCTAATCTGGCTAGTGCGCAATCATGCAATCTTCCACAACAAAGAAGTCAAAAGTGTCATTACATCAACCAAAGTTAATCATTTTTTAGCAAAGGCAATAGCAGCCAAATGATTCGATCACATTATAATCTCAGAAACAAAAAGAAAGTGGTAAAATATAAACCATCCTAAATTTCAATCTGGTTACTATATGAAGCCTATCTACATTTCCAATTGGAAGCTTCAGATGGAGTAAAAAGAGTTAAAAGAATGGAGGAAGGGAAAGCACAATTTCTACCTTTAGTTCGATGGGGCATCGAAAGGAAACTCGGGACAGGCAGGAGGAGGAGGGTGCTTTTAGATCCTAACGAGAAATAAGAGATAAAGTATGCATGGGGGTCGGGGAAATCCACAAATAATAAATTTGAGTACTTTTCCCTTTATCAAGTACTGATATTGGCTAGGGAAAGAGAAATCAAAAGATTGATTGTCATTGGTGACACTCTCTTGGTTATTCAACAAGTACATGAGGCAAAGAATGGAAAGGATTCTCCTAGAGACTCATTGCAATGTTGAATCAACCATCAGCTGGAGACATTTGAAGAAGTTGAGTTATTCCATGTACTAAGGGCACACAATAAAAATTAAAATGAAATGGATAATTTGGGAGTAGCACTTCCCCAAGGACACATGTTGATCAATGGTGAGCCTAGGGGTATTATTCCCATGCCATGATTTTGGAAGAAATTGTTTACACTCAAGTGGATATAGTGCAAGTAAAATTGGAAACTATCATGGCTATAGAGGAGATCTCAGAAAAATTGACATTAGGGGATCTTCTTGGGCTTCCTCCAGTGGGATTCTTTCAAGATGAAAGAGACTTAGTAATGTATAGAGAGGGTAGCCCAGTAGAGAATGTGGAGAAGCGTCCAACAGAGTAGAAGGAAGCAGAAGACAACCTCACCCCAAATTTAAGCAACTAAATGTATTGTAAATATGCAGTTTTTGGCAGTGTCTTTTGGAGGATATAAAATCTTAGTCAAAGTAGAATTTACAGTTTAGTAGAAAGGAAAGAAAGAAAAAATGTGTTGTAATTGGTTTAATAATAGGAGAAGTGGCATTTGAATATTTTTGTAAAAGGTTATGGCCTTCAATCTGGACAGTGTCTTTATAAATTAGGGAAGGCCAAAATCTTTTACAAAAATATTCAAATTCCACTTCTCCTATTATTAAACCAATTACAACACAATTTTTCTTTCTTGCCTTTCTACTAAACTGTAAAATTCTACTTTGACTAAAATTTTATATCCTCCAAAAGGCACTGCCAAAAACTGCATATTTGCAATGCATTTAGTTGCTATATATATATATATATATATATCCAAGAAAGTAAGATATAATTTTACATAGTTGATTCAGGGAAAAGAAAGTAATTAGAGATTTAAAAAGTTTCACTGCTAGGTGAATAATAGGGAAAATGTATGGTCACAATATTTTTTGGCATGTCAGCTTTGATCCATCCACCTAACTAACCCTTTTTACCCCTGCAACAAGGGGTGAATGAGAGAACACGTGAAACCGACATGGTTTAAAGGATTTTAATTGTGGCTTTTTCTGGAAGATTTTATTTGGTATTTTATAGAGGTTATTTTATTTGATATTTTAAGCTAGTTTATATTTGTCCTAAATCTATTAAGTGTTAAGAGATCAAATTTATTGAGGTACAAATATGATTTTTTAAGCTCTTGGTAGATACGAAGATAAATATATTCATATTATTTTAACTAGCAATTGCACCACATGTTGCAAAGGAAATGTTGTAAGGCGGTAGCATAGGAAAGAGTAGCATAGAAGAAAGAAGGTGTGATATTTTATGTGATTTAATTGAGTAGTTAAATTATAAATCTAAATTATTTTATTTAAAAAGAAATTTTAGTTTTGGAAAATTGTTTGGATAAAGAAATTGGTTTTTTATAGCCTAAGGTCAGTATAGATAGTATATAGAGTATATTCACTTCAGGACACAACAAAATGACTATATAAGCAACAATAGAATTGATGTAGAAATTGTGTTGAGTTGTAGTGCAATATTTATGAATGTAATGAAGACTATCTGTAATGAAAATTGCTATCATTCTGAAAGTTATCTACAAGTCAAAATCTTTGGAATTCCAACAATGAAAATTGTTGTTCATCGTATTTGGAGCCCTAAAGGAAATTGCATTAGCCTAATGGATTTTTTATTGGTGAACAATCCCATTCCTTGGATTACAAGCTGATGGGAAAGTGTGTTATGGATTAGGGTTGTTGTATGTGAAAAATTGACTGTGAATAGAGGAATTGGACTATGTGAAGAGAGTTAAAGTCAACCATAGGTAAATCACCTTTGTGGATTCATAGTTTTTTCTTAAGGGTTGGCCTCTATTACAATGAGAGTTGGTGCAACAGGGAACCTATGGTTGGGTGGAGTGTCCCATTTTCCCAATCAGTTAGTAGATAATTCCTAGAAATGTAAGTGTTCATAGCTTGTGATTATGCTGCATTAATGTTGTTTTCTCGTGGTTTATATTACTTTCCATTTTTTTCAATTCTATTTGCGAGTTTAAGTTTTCATCTTAAATTTATGATTTATGATGACCAAATGGTTTAATTATATTGTATAAGCCCTGTTGGAAACCTTTGAGCACTACTGGAGGGGGTGAATCAATAATGTGAGTTGTATAAAAAAATTACCAATTATTTCTTCAATTACTAAATCCCACATATGTTAGCAACAATTCATTAACCATAATAGCATGTGCATCACATAAAAATAATTGAAAAACATAAGAAATTACAAAACAACATGCACATCACATAAATCACACATGAGACACAAGATTTATGGTGGAAACCCTTACGGGAAAAAAACCACCCTTGTTGTTGTCGATTAGCTCTAAAATTATATTAGTTAAGAAATTAGTCTTTTACATAGCTTTCTCACTCCCATCAACATGGAGACTCGACCTCATATACATAATTCCAACACCCATCGGCTAGGAGACTTGATACTACTAATCAACTTAGAAGACTTTTCTCTCTACAGATATACGAACTACCATCTACTAAAGGCCACCACGATTAATAATCCTCTCCCAACTACCATTGGACTATCCAACCACCATTGGAAGAGAAATTGTTCCTTTCGTTGAAGCTTCACTATCCCTGCTCCTCTCTCATGAATTCACAGCTCCTCTACCACTATGTGGATATCCTTTCATCTATTTTCAAACTGGATCTCAAGACACTATGCTCAACAAGAAATCATTTTTGAATACATTATCTTGGCAGAAAGATCTCATCATTACATCAAAATAGAATAATGTATAAGACATGTGCTCTCCAAAATAAAAATTGTGGCCACACAAATCTGAATACAATCATACCCTCACAACAAAATGATGTTGCATACTAAAATTAGCAACATACAACACTAAGGCTATGCACCAAATGTAATAGAAACTCCTTAAAAACAAGTGTGAGAATCACCATAAAAAACACTACCCAACAACATACATAAATTCTCCAATCAATCACTACTCCAACAGGTTCAAATATAAACTATACTGAATAATGCTTCAGATCTGTTAATTATGCATCAATAAAACACTCATAGACTGAAGAATTTATGCTTTCCATTAGGCCTGAAGCATACACTACTTCTTTGCAACCTTCTCACTCACATACATCCATCATCAATCAGTCCTCAACTCCAAGGTCAAGTATATAAAACATGTAGGGAGCAATTGAGCTTAGGGATAGTTGCAACACCTCTGTAGCACCATCATCAAGCCATCACATCACCACACCAAGTAATCCTTATAAGCATAGACATGACTACCTAATGAATATCTAGCCGACAACTCAACTAGTGTGCCATGAACCATCACCATCATATGTATATCTTCATCATCCACATGTAGCAACATCATCATCATCATCATCATGAGACCAACACACTTAAACAAGTCATCAAGTGTGCCATCATCATCAATGCCAACACGTTCCAACACAAACTAACATGAGTTACATCATACTGTTGACATCAATTCCAACACTAGGACCACCAAGCCAAACACATATGCAAATGACAAGAAACACCATGAACCTGTTGACATCAATGTCAAACATTACAATGCTAACAAACTCCCCCTTTGGAATTTATGTCAATCTTATCAACATGTGAGGTTGACATCAATGGAAAAGGGTCAACTCCATATGAATAGGTAGCAAGAAGTGAAGTACATACTAGAGAAATAAATCTCTACATGGATGAAATATAATTCATATCAAAGTCATACATGCCTCCATATAATCAACAAGTAGCACATGTATCCAATCAACATCTACTAGCATAAATTAGCATCATGCCAACATAAATCAACCATCATCAACATATGAAACATCATATAATAGCAATAATGAGTAGCATCAAGTATATGCAACAATATGCATATGAGAATCGTTCCACCACTCCTCCACATAACAACATCATATGAGGCAACCACACACAATCTCCCCAGTAACTACATAGAAACAATATCATAACATCTCATCACATGAGGCCAAGAACCCCACTTTCATATCATAGTGTGAAGCATATCATGAACACCTCCAAGATGATCACAATGCCAACAATGTATGGCTGAAGTTATAAGAGCAATTAATGCTCCCCCTGAACACATGCCATCTCCAAGTTGTAGAAATACCAATTGTTTGGTTGTAATGATCGCTTCCACTGCAAACAATGCTTCCTTTGACAAATAGAAGCACCATATGGACCAAGAATCCACATGACCATGAATCAAGTGACATATACATTTATAAATGCATGGTTTTAGCAGTGACATAAAACTTCATACATGAACAAATCATTACCTCATGACTCGTGGCTAAAAGACCCAAATCATAATACAATACAAGTACATGGCTCCATGAGCATATTACATGAATACATCAATGAAATACATGGCTACTATGATCATATCCTATGGACCAATGACTCAAATATATAATACATCATGTTTATTACATCATCATTAGTCTCATACATGTGGATGCAAAATGATTCCACCAAAACAAGCCTATCACCATGATGACTCAACAACTATTGAATGGAATCTCAACCAATACATAATGGTGAAACAATAGCAAATACATGGTTGTAGTAATTATCATAGAAAATCCTAGATATAGTTGGTCCATGTCACAAGTCAGCTCAATACATCCTGAAATGATGATCACAATCTATGCATGGTTGCACATCTTTTCAACCAGCGGTTAGTGGAAGCCAAAAACACATATATGGCTGAAAATGTGTTCCTTTTTCTACTCATGAAGTACATATAAAGGTGATATAATCACATGTAAATACATACCATGCATATCTCCCCCTAAGCTCATGTACCTCCAAGAGAGAGGTTGGTCCTATGGACTTGAATGTGCATGAGGCTCAAAATAACTCATCAAGTATTGTTGTAATAATCTTGTACTCATCAAGCGACAAAATGCTCCCCATGAGGTTGTGCACCTATCATGAGTTCTGTAGTCCTCTATGAATATGCAGGAAATAATCATGGACTGCAGGAGTGAATGCTCTTCACTAGTTGAAGAGCAGTTGCTCCTTCTTCTTCCATACAGTCTTGGGCTGCTTCTTTTCTTCCTTCATCTGCTTCTTCTATTCTTTCACTGGTTTTTTGCTATATCCTCTCTTTTTTTTGCCGATTTTCACAGTTTTGTCTTGAGTAATGGGGCAACATAAAATATCTTTCCATATGGCCAAATATATGGCATATATAGCACTCCACATGGCTAAAAGGATCAAATCTTCTTCTTCTCATGCTAGATCTAAACCATGCATGAAATGTGTCTCTCCTCCAACGGTTATACCTGCAATCCATTGCCTTATGGGAAAAAAAGTGACATGAGTAGCAATAACCATAAAAATCACAAGTATACCAGTTGGACATTCTCCTTTGTTGCTGATATTGCTGGAATCTCTATAGATATGGTCTATACATTCTACTCCAACAATTTGATGCAACATGCCCAAACGTATGACAGTTGTAGGATTGTATCTCATGCATCAAAGGAATGAAAGAACTTTTCTTACTTTGAAATCTAATGGAGTTTTCACGAACATCTCTAGGAGCAAAAGATCTTTTGAATGTAGGTGCTTCATGATATTTTCTTCTCTACTGCTGGTTTTGCGTGTTTTCTAGTTGTTGGTTCTTTCGTTGCTTAATTGACTGTTGGATATGCTTCTTATTACCTTGGATCTCATTTTTGTTGTTGGAATTGTTTGATACATGTTTCTTGGGTTCTTCTTTGGTGTTCTTACCTGCATGAAAACTAGAATATTCACCCTTTTGAAATCCAAGACTAGTTTTATCCATTGGTGACCTTGGATCTCAAGAAAATTATCCAAGGTTGCAATACTCTTCTCCATTTTCCGTTGTTTCTCAAGGAAACAACTTCAACTTCTAATTTTGTCAACCTCCTTTTCTTCCTCTTGAAATTATTTCCTCATACATTTCTCAACTTTTTCATATTCTGCCAATTTAACTTTCAAGCTCACATTATCTTCCTTCAACTTAGCCTCCTTATCATCACAAATTTGCAACAATTTTTCTTGATCCTTGCATGTAACTGCTAGTATAGAAATCTCAGATCTAAGAACCTTAGTATCACTCTCATCTTCACTAGGAATTTCATCATGATCAAAATCTGAATGAAAATTATAACTCAACATAAAATCATTAATATTTATACCTTTGGGCTCTTGATTTTCTGATCTCTTCTCATCAATTGTTGAATCATGTGCATTGGAAGAATGATATTCTTGTTTTTGGAGGCTCTTCTTCTTATTGCTCTTCTTGTTTCTCTTCTTCTCATTTTCCAAATTGGTGTTGGTACTTGTGGATCATTTGCAATATCCTTTTATTTTCGACTTTGAAAATATAAAAATAGAAAATTGTCAAAAATATGTTAAAGTATTATAATCTTTATACTTTGGCATAAAAATATTTATTTCGTTGCATTAAAATCAAAATTTTACATATTTTGAACATTATGAAGTGGGTCCCTGACTTAAAGATTAAAGTTCGATCATTATATCAAACGAGATGTGATGAAATATCGTACTCTGATCGAAGGACTCAACCCGCAGGCACAACTAGCGCACTAATTAAAAAGAAGGGTGCCTCCGTAGTTGACCGGGTTGACTGCGAGAGAAACACAGATGTGTGGTGGAGATTGAATGTGGGGGCACAAGCCAAAATATTTCTCCGTACCCCTAGACCCCCCGCAGTGACGTAAGGTGCTGAGTTGTTCACAGCTGGCCTCCACGTCAGGTGAACTCAACGGTTCGTTGGTGCGTCATGTTAGCATTTAATTTAAAAAGGTCGCGCCACCTATTTAAACGAAATTAACATTTTCTCGGAGTCATTTCGAATTAAGTTAATGTTTGAGATTGATTTTTTCTGCGTCCTGTTCAGTTTCTGTCACCCTGTTAAAATTTAGCCACCTTGCAAGTCGTTGGCTCTCGTAGTTTGGAATTATGGCCAAGCGTTCGTCTATGTTTGGTTATACTAGTCATATCCTTCTCATGGATACCGAGAGGGATATCCAAGACACTAATTATTCTGTGGTCCATCTTCCATTTTACCAACAATTCCTCTTGAACGACAAAGCTTCTCCAGTTTATGCCGCCATGGCCAAGTCTGGTTTGTTGTCTACATGTATCCCTAGAACTCATATTTTTCCTGAATTGGTATCCTGGATGGTTTCTGTTATGTATCCTGGAAAATGCTATGTGATGAATTGTCAGGGAGAGAATGTTCTGCAGTGTCTGCCCTGTTAATCCGCTAAGCCCTTTGTTACCTTGACTCAGAGTCATGTGTTCAATTCTTCGATGAATCTTTGGTAGCATGTTATGATAATCTTGCAGGTGAAGACTTCAATCAGCTTGTTTATTTTCTAAAGCCCAACACACAGCAATTTCAGCCTGACAGCAAGGATTTTCCTATGGATATTTTTGATGCTGAGATTCAGCCAGTACTAAGCAGCATTGCTAAAATTCTGGGCAAAGATGATGACAGTATGGTGGATAAAACGATGTTAGAGATGTTTTCCATGTTGATGAAGCCAGGAATGGTGCTGGATATTCCATCCTATTGGCAGGAAGAAGTAAATTCACAGCTGATGAGTCTATCATTAACAGGTTCTTCAGATTTCCTTCATTAATCATTTACTTGTTCTTATATCAAAATGTGGAGGAATTTATGCATCTAGGTCTGAATATCATGGATGTGAATAAGAAGAAGGAATATGTAGTTTTCTGGACAGATATAGTAAGGAGAGAACAAAATGAAAATGGACTATTTTATTTTGCCAGATACTTCATGTCAAGTGGATATAAGGTTTTGAATGGAGTTTCTCCCCCTTGTTTCTTACCCAAAGCTCAAGAATTATTGCATTTAGGAGCAAACTGTAAGTTTGGATATTGGTTTGTGTTTGAGGATTATTCAGAAATAAGGTTATATGGAGCAAGGGTTGAGCCTTATAGACTTCCAGTATTTGTTCCCATGAGGCTATTTGCCTTGGAGTTCATTCGACAAAGTCTGAATGTTGATCAAGTTCATTTTGTGCCCATGAAAAAGGGACATATGTTTAAACTACCCATGACTGTAGGTCCTTTCATTGTTAATATGAGACAGGAATTTGAAGAAGTTACTAAAATGCTCGATGAGATGCATTTGCTGCTAGGGGAAAGCTGGGCTTATGGCCCACACATTGTAATTTCCAATATAAGAATTGAGAATGGGTATTCAGCTTTCATTCATGAAAGCAGGGCAGATTTAGAAAAGATAGCTAGCACAGGTGTAGTGAGTTCAGAAGGTTCAAATATTAAGACTCTTATTATTTCATAAAAGTCTAATAAAAGAAGTAAAGAAACAGTAATTGACTTAGAAGATGAGGAGCAAGGAGCTGATAAAAGGACAAATTTTAATCAAGAACATGCATATAATCAACCTAGTTACTCTATACAGCTGGGAGAGGAACAAAATGTTCCTGCTTCACCCAGAAGACATGAGACTTCTCATGAACAAGTACCTTTGATCAAACAGATGTTTGCCCAAATTGCAGAAAGGAATTAGAAGATGAAAGCCAACATGGAAGCCCAAGCTGAATATCATATTGCTCCAAATCAAACAAGGCTTTTGATTGCCATGGATCTTGAGAAAGATAAATTCAAAATTTCCTTGTCACGTCCTACTGGCATGTCAATTGGTTCCTCTAGTAATTTCAATACTGTAAATATAACTGTAGATGTGAAGAAAATCCCATTGTTGGATAAGATGAACTTACATATGCAGACAGGTCAATTGATTGTAAATGACCTGAAAAAGACTAATGCAATGGAAATGAAAGTAAAGAATATTCTTGGGAAAGTAATTAAACAGTTGCAGTTAGAAAAAACCAACTCTAGGGCTTTAACCATTCAGAATGAGGAACTAAAGAAGATCATAGTAAATATTGGGGTGGACCCTAATGATAGGACTGCAGTGCAGAAGCTTCTACAAAGTGCTGAAGCAGAGATATCTACTTTGAAGAAGAAGCTAAAATTACCTACATGGGAGCATTCAATGGCTGCAGAGGTTGCAGAGGTAGAGAACGAGAAAGAAAAGCTGCTACAGCAGCTGATGCAAAAGGAGGAGGAAATCTCCAAAATAAAACAAACTGCAATATCACTACAAAATCATATTGATAGTCATACTTGTACTTTTGTTTTCCCTTCAGGTAATGAATATCCTCAAGCACAGATTGCTCAATTGAATACTGAATTGCAGATGGCGGAAAGAGACCAGAAGAAGGCTCAAGCAGACCTAGAGACTGCATCGAAGATTATTCAAGCTGCAGAAAATGAAGCTAGTAAATACAAAATGGACAGTGAGAATGTCAATGCTGAGATCAAAAGCCTTAAAGAGAAATTGAAAGGGAACATATCTTTAATACAGGCAAAAGATATCATTTGGAATGATATCATTTCTGAAATGAAGTCAATTTGGGAATTCTTGATGGTGGTTGCAGAAGAAAGGAGTCTTATCAGAGAATTTGAAGAACAATTAATGACGGATAGACATAAGACAATCAATAGGGCTATTTGGGCAAAAAGATTCATTGATTTCATTAATTCCAAAACCGACCAAGAATTGGAGGAAAATGAGATTAAGTATAGAATCTTATATGCAGTAGAGATTAATAAGATGATTGTCAAGAATGATTACAGGAAAGCCACATAAAAGAGGTTGATTGAAATCAAAGAAGCAGTAAGTCAGTTTGATAAATCATTGGACAAATTAACAAGAGCAGGTTTACCTTCATGTTTGGTAATAGGAGGAGGTCTATTGTCATGGGATTCTTATGAAAACTTACTAGTATTAACAAAAAGAAAAGTTGATAATACACATGAAAAGACTCAGGTAATCAAGAGGGCAACGATGATTAACTTTCTTCAGAGACATTTTCAGCTGCTATGGTTGGTAAAAACTCTATTTACAAAAATACAAACTTACAACCGAATTACTGCTTTTAGGTTAGAGTATCACAATCTGGTACACTCACCCAAGACAAGACTATTCCTCCCATGTCGTGCCCCTCCTTATAATATAAAGGAAAAATCCATAACCACTCATTCCTTCTTGTCCTTTGATCATCTTTTGGCAATTTCCATTTTCAAATGTCGTTGCAGTATGTTCGTGTGAGAATGGGACCATACTCCCTCTTCGTTGCCTCTGCATATGGTCTCTGCAGTCCCATTATGGCCATGCAGCAGTTCCAATACTGCTTCACACTGTATTTTTTCCTTCCCCCCTTCTTCAACCATCCATTCTCATTAATGCCACCTCCCAGCGAGCGATTATGTGATCTTGGTTTCCACTCTTTCCCATCTACTACTGTTATGTCCTTTAGCTCTTGTTGACACATACCTCCTTGATCTTCCCTAATGCCCGTTAGTTGTATGCTCATTTTTATCATTAAACATTCCTTTCGCTAGGTGGGTTACTGCCCTCCTCCTGGCCTACCCCATGTCCTTCATGTTGCCCCTCTAACGTGGCTAGATCTCCCACCGCCAGTTCTCGACAATCTTTCTTTAGTTGTCCTTCCATTGTTTCCTCCAAGGTCATTTAGTGAGTTACCTGGTACTCTCGATCCCTTCGTTTTCCACTATGTCTGCCAACGCATTGGCCGAGCGTCTGACTAAGGTGAATTCTACCATTTTTAACTCATCCAGATGATCCTTAATCCTTTGAATTATCTGGTTGATACATCAATTCCTTGTGACTTTATTCATCAGGGTGCCACATTGTAGTCTACATTTCGCCTGGATGGCCATAGCTGACTCTCCCTAGAATAATGCATTCACCTTCCTTTCCTATCACAACATTTCCAATCCTTACTCCAGGGCCTGGAACTCCCCTGCATTATTTGTGGCTTGTCCCATGTTAATGAAATATAACCTCTATATTTTTCTTGTCTAGTTCCTGGTGATTCCTTTGGCACCATATTTTCCTGGGTTACCTTTGGACGCTCCATCGAAGTTCAATTTCGATAAACCTGTTGAGATTCAACAAGAAAATTTCAGCACCCATGCCTAGTGCATCAAGCACCTACACTAGGGTGGGGCCCATAGTGTTATTTTTGGGTGCATGTCTATTTTAGTTATCCCTTAATTAAGATGGACAGTAAAATGTAATCTATTCTCAATGATAACTTGAAATAGTTAACTGAGAGTGATAAACTCAGTTAGCTAGTGTATTTTGAGTTAGAGGTAGTTAGTGAGGCATGCAGAGTAATTCTAGTTGTAACAGAGTTCGAAGTGCAGTGGTGCATTAGTTAATGCAGGTTGTAATCAATTTAACTCAATTAAGTGAGTTAAACTTAGTTGTGCTAGTTGTAACTGAAGATACACTAGTGAGAGATCAAGTGAATTAAATATTAATTAATTCACAATCAGTGATCTCAAATGTAACTAAGGATTTACTATTATTAGCTGCATGCATGTCAGATCCAATGGAGACCCAGTTGAGATCTAGGCGAAAGGGAAGTTGACTATGAGTTGTAGGATTATTGGGTTGCACACATGCAACCAAACACCCATTGGAGTGCCCATGATACTTGCGCAGTCAAGGAAGGCAAGAATTCCTATCTTCTAGGGATTGCATTCATCATGGATTGCGCAAGCAAGGCAGATTGTCTAGAGGCTGAGAATTGGCTATGTGTTGGTCAGTTTTGTTCACGAAAGTGTTAGACAATTAGTTGAGTACTGTAGGGCTCTTGTGAGAATATTTTTGTATGTAATTTTTTCATGATCCATGTTGAACATACAGTAGAAGATATTGGGGTTTTTAGTTGTAAGCTTTCCTTGGGAAATTATTTGTGTTGTGTGTGATTTGATTCTTCTTTACTTCATGCGATTAGCGATTGTGTTTTTAATTATGCAAATATTTGTAGAAGCGATTCAATATTTAACTTTAGGACATTGTTAGATCAGGTGAATCCAAGATATGAATGCATGTTATATAATTTCTACATGGTATCAGAGCATAGGAAATTGCAGAAGTGAAGCAGGAGGTGAGTTTGTGACTGGATAGAATTCGAATTTGCAGAAAAACTTTCTTGGTGCTACAGCTGATTCAAGATTGAAATGGCTTTCAATGGCTTGAGGTTGGATTATGCACTCGAGGGCAGCTCAAACTATATTGCTTGGAAGGACAGGATGGAGGCAATACTCGAAGACAATGGCTTGAAGGAATTCATTGACAATGATGTTCCTAAACCCGTTGTGGCAGATGTTGCAAATCTTGATGCATGGCAAAAGAAAGTGGCAAAGGCGAGGAGGATCCTATTGGAGGGAGTACGATACCACATTGTCTCAAGCCACCATGGGAAAGCCACACCATATGCAATGTGGAGGGCTTTGACAGATCTATTCCAAAGCAGCAGCGACCATAGGAAATTGGCAATCAAAGATAAACTCAGGAAGATCAAGATGGAAAAGGACGACACCATTCCAAAATATCTAACAAAGTTTGTCCAATGTTGGGAGGAACTAGGGAGCATTGGAATAATAGCCTTTGATGATGATTTTGTGAGCTTGGCTCTCCTAGGACTTCCTAAGAGTTGGCACAGTTATCAAGAATTTGTCAATGGAAGGGAAAAATTTCCAGATTGGGAACGACTGTGGTCGGATTGGTGTAGGAGGAGCTCAAACGGAACACCAGAGATGGATCTTCATCTAAGAATGAAGATGAAGAGGATTGTGCTTTAGCTACCAAGGCAAGGAAGGGGAAGGGGAAGAAATTCCATCCTAAATTCGAGTCCAGGAGTGGCAAGAAGCAAGACAAGGTAAAGTGTTTTCACTGTCACGAGCATGGGCATATTGCTACTAACTGTCCACAAAAGAAGAAGAACAAGAAGGCCAGAGGATCTGCAGTTGGCGAGGCCCTTGCCTCGCAATTTGAGCTTGACTTCTCATTGATTGCATGCATGGTGTCCAGTGCATTGGGATTTGTGTGGTATTTGGATAATGGCGCTTCCTTTCACTTGAAGAGGGAGAAGGAACTTTTCAGTGACTTGGAGGAGAAGGACCTCCAGATGCATATTGAAATGGGTGATGACGGGCGGTACAGTGCTCTTGGGGTTGGTACCATTACGTTCCAGAGGAAATCAGATAAACCCTTTCAATTAAAATATGTAATGCATGTACCAATTTTGAAGAAAAATTTAGTCTCGGTCACAATGTTGGAGGATAGAGGCTATGATGTTTTTTTTAGTGAAGGAAAAGCTTTCCTGCGACATAAAACAACAGGAAAAACCAAGAGGATAAGGATTTGAGTTAATAATCTCTACAAGTTGGAGGTAGATGGCTTCACAGCAATGATGAGCAAGGCAGATCAAGTGGTGAGCTAGGATGAGGGCGAATTATGGCATAGGAGATTGGGCCATCTTCACCATGGAGCCTTGAAATTCATGCAGCAGATTTCTACTGGTCTTCCCAGGGGTACACTTGCATAGTCAGACACGTGCAAGGGATGCACTATGGGAAAATATGTAAAGGCCACCTTTCATGAGAAGGAGAACCGAGCTTTGGGGATCCTTGATAGATTTCACTCAGACGTGTGTGGACCATTCTCTGTTGCTTCGACAACAAAACATAAGTATTATGTAATATTTTTTGATGAATTTTCTTGTAAGTGTTGGATCTTATTCATGCAGAAGAAAGATCATACATTCTCTAAGTTCTTGGAGTTTAAGGCACTGGTGGAGAAAGGGTCGGGGAAGCAAGTGAAGGATCTTAGGAGCGATAATGGTGGAGAATACATCTCTAACAAGTTCAAGAAATTATGCAGCAAATAAGGAATTCGAAGAGAACACATAACGCCTCATAACCCATAGCAAAATGGTGTCGCGGAGAGAAAGAACAGAACTATTATGGGTGAAGCACGAGCGATGTTACATGATCAAGGCCTACCAATGCATCTGTGGGCGGAAGCATGCAACACAACGGTACATGTGCAAAACTGTTGTCCTCATAGGATACTTGGCATGAGTATACCTGAAGAGGCTTTCACTGGTAAGAAATTTGATGTTTCACACTTTAAGATTTTTGGCTCATCTATTTATGTGCATGTGACCAAGGATGCCAAGAAGAAGCTGGAACCAATAGCTGAGGTTGGGATTTTTTTTGGGTACACTGAAACACCCCATAATTATCGTGTGTATTTTCCAAACAACAGAATGAATGTGTGCGATGAGATATAGAATTTGATGAGGAGAAAGCCATGCAGCTGTCCCTTGAGAGGGAGCTGGACTTGCATGCAAAGGAGGAATTGTTGGTTCCCAAGGATGAGTCTGAAGATATGGATCAGCCACATGAGGAGGTTAATGGAGTGGAGGAAAACACTCATGCAGAGCCATCCATCAGAAATGCCAGATGGCACACCACGGAATCTGATAGATTGAGACTTGATGCTGCAGAGAATGTAGGAACCCCTAATTCACAGTGCAGACAGAGACAATCTCCTGAACGATTTACTGGATACATGGCTCTTATGAGAAAATGTATTTTGACTGAACCATCTTCCTTTCAGGAAGCAGTGCAGCAACCAAATTTAGTTGATGCAATGGTGGAGGAGTATGACTCCATTATCAAGAACAATGCATGGGAGATAGTCCCAAGACCGGTCGAAAAATTAGTGGTTGGATCGAGATGGATCTACAATGTAAAACAAGTTGTTGATAGGAGTGTGGAGAAATACAAGGCCAAATTTGTGGCCCGTGGATTCTCACATATCGAGGGGATAGATTATGATGAGACTTTTGCACCTATTACAAGGTACTCTTCCATAAGATCCATCCTTGCACTCTCAGCGCAGATGGGTTGGCACATTCATCAGATGGATGTGAAAACTGTGTTTCTCAATGGGATCATTGAGGAAGAGGTGTACATAGAGCAACCTGAAGGTTTCAAGATCTTTAACAGTGAGTCGCATGTGTGCTAACTCAAAATAGCACTATATGGGCCGAAGCAAGCACCCTATGCTTGGTACACTCGGATAGACAGCTATTTCACTGGATTGGGCTTCACCAAAAGTGAAGCAGATGAAAACCTGTACGAGATTGTGGTTGAGGGTAAGCTATTGCTCATTTTTCTTTATGTTGAAGATCTAATTTTGACTGGTGATGAGAAGCTGATACACTCATGCAAGGAGGATCTTGCAAGGGAGTTTGAAATGAAGGACAGGGGACTCCTTCATTATCTCCTTGGATTGGAAATATGGCAACGGGATGGTGAAATTTTTGTGTCTCAAGGAAAGTATGCAAAGGAGATACTAGGTAAGTTTAACATAGAGAGTTGAAAACCCATGGATACTCCTCTTCCAGGAAATTGGAGGAAAGAGGATGCTACTTCTAGAGAGGTAGTGGATGCTACTGTCTACAGGTAGTTTGTTGGTTCATCGATGTATCTAGTGAACACCAGACCAGACATTCGCTACGCATTTAACCAACTGAGTCAAGATATGGTTAAGCCTACCAAGATCTTTTAGAAGGCGGGGAAGCATGTCTTGAGATACTTGAGGGGAACATCAAAGTATGGTCTATGGTATAAACGGACAGAGGGAGTGAAGCTTCAAGGCTTCACGGATGCAGATTGGGCTGGAAGTCTATCAAACAGAAAGAGAACATCAGGAGGGATCTTCAGCATATGATTGACGGCAGTTTCCTGGTACAACAGGAAACAACGATCTGTGGCACTCAGTTCAGCGGAAGCGGAATACATGACAACAAGTCAAGCTACATGTGAGGCTATCTGGATGAGAAAGATCTTGTTTGGTTTGTTTGGTTCTCAGATGGATCCGACAGTGATTCCTTGTGATAATCAGAGTTTAATTAAACTCTCGATTAATCCTGTGTTTCATGATAGGTCCAAGCATATAGATATCTGGTACCATCATCTCATAGATTGTGTGCAGAGAAGGATAATGTTTCTTCAATAAATTCCCATGGAAGATCAAGACGCAGATATTCTGATGAAGGCGCTCACCAGGAGAAAATTCGAATACCATAGAGACAAGATTGGGGTGAAGGATAATCCCTTTCTTGTTGAGAGGGAGTGTTGAGATTCAACAAGAAAATTTCAGCACCCACGCGTAGTGCATTAAGCACCTACACTAGGGTGGGACCCACAGTGCTAATTTTTGAGTGCATGTCTATTTTAGTTATCCCTTAATTAAGATGGACAATAAACTGTAATTTATTCTCAATGATAACTTGAAATATTTAATTGAGAGTCTTAAACTCAGTTAGCTAGTGGATTTCAAGTTAGAGGTAGTTCGTGAGGCATGCAGAGTAATTCTAGTTGTAGTAGAGTTCGAAGTGCAGCGGTACATTAGTTAATGCAGGTTGTAATCAGGTTAACTCAGTTAAGTGAGTTAAACTCAGTTGTTCTAGTTGTAACTGAAGATACACTAGTGAGAGATAAAGTGAATTAGATATTAATTAATTCACAATCAGTGATCTCACATGCAACTAAGGATTTACTATTATTAGCTGCATGCATGTCAGATCCAGTGGAGACCCAGTTGAGATCTAGGTGAAAGGGAAGTTTACTATCAGTTGTAGGATTATTGGATTGCACACATGCAACCAAACACCCATTGGAGTGACCATGATACTTGTGCAGTCAAGGAAGGCAAGAATTCCTATATTTTAGGGATTGCATTCATCAGGGATTGCGCAAGCAAGGCAGGCTGTCTAGAGGCTGAGAATTGGCTATGTGTTGGTTGGTTTTGTTCACGACAGTGTGAGACAATTAGGTTAGTACTGGAGGGCTCTTGTGAGAAGATTTTTGTATGTAATTATTTCATGATCCATGCTAAATATACAATAGAAGATAGTGGGGTTTTTCGCTGTAAGCTTTCCATGAGAAATTATCTGTGTTGTGTGTGATTTGATTCTTCTTTACTTCATGTGATTAGTGATTGTGTTTTTAATTCCTCAAATTATTTGTAGAAGTGATTCAGTATTTAACTTTAGTACATTGTTAGATTGGGTGAATCCAAGATATACATGCATGTTGTATAATTTATACAAAACCTTTGGGGGGCAGCTACCACAGTGTAGCTCCCATATTTATACACCTTTATTTTGGTTTGAGGATCTTATCACTTAGCTAATCAAGGTAAAAAAACTTTAGAATTCTTGATTCATGAGGGTATGGTTGTTCTTCTGGGTTTTGAAATCCTTTGCTACTTATTGTTTTCTTAAGATGACGTCGAATTTCTTCCATCAAGCTTGTTGCAGGGATATTTTTATTTTTGAAATTTTTGCGGTTGTGTCCCTTCCAGGTTGACCATAGGAAAAACCCCAGAATCAAGTTCCAAGCCATGTTAAATACTCCATTCTTGGAATATTGCAACTGCGCATTTTTTCTTTGTTTCTTTCAGTTTGTTTGTAGATAATAGCCAACTAGTCCCATATAGCTTCCGTGTATCTACATGTATTCAGTAAATGGTTAATATTTTATTCTTCCTTCTCACACAGACAAAACCACGATGGACCTATCATTCCTCTCTTCATTAGGTTTTCCCAAGTTAACACCTTTATGTGTAAAATTAACCATAGGAATATTTTGATTTTTGGCCAGTGAGAAGCTGCCAAAAGTTTGCTCTAGGTCGGGTCATGGACTTCTATATTTTCAGCTCTAAGGTAATCCTTGACTTGCTCATTGTTGAAATCCCATCCATCTCGTTGCCCCCATAAAAGTTGATCTTGATCCTCATTTTCCAAGATTTGTCTTTTGTTAAGCTCCTCTGTGATATCTTGAATTTATGACTCTCTTAAATTTACCTGGAGAAGGATGTTTAGGTCCCATGTTCTCCACTTGTCATTTTCCAGTTCTAGAGCCTAGAATTGGTGGACCTCTCTATGTCCTTGTCACTCAATGGCTTCCTGAAGAATTCTCCATTCTAATTTGTTTAATTTTGGTTGTTGTTACCAGGAATCATCCTAGAATAGGGTGTTCTTTCCATTTTTTACTTCCCAAAACCCGCGCTTTTGTATAATTTCTATGTTGATCCATTCCAGGTTCCAAATAACTGACCCTTGGATTGAGCCTGTGAGCCTTACCAGGTTTTTTGTCTGATGCATACTTCACTTTCCATAATTTCGCCCATGGCATCTCCCCTCTCTTTAACCATTTGCACCACAATTTGGCTCCATTTTCATTGATAATTATCTCAAGGTCTGATCATGTTCCATGCCACCAGTGCCCATTTCCTTTTCTCCTCTGACCCTCACCATAGGAATTTTCTTTGGATCTCTTTTATTTTTTGGATAACTCCTTTAGGTGTAGGAAGAAAAGATAGCATGTATCCTGGGATAGCCTAAAGCGCTGGCTTTACTAGCACCAACTTGCCTGACAAATTCAATGCTCTCACCATCCACATTTTGATCCTGTCTTCCAGGTTGGATATAATCTTTTCCCAATTGGACTTTTTCCATGCTTGTTCCATTAAGGGAACTCCTAGATACATGGAAGGGATGGCTTTCCATTGGAAGCCCATGATACTTAAAATATTTCTTTGGATAACAATGTGATTGTTGAAAAATAAAATCATAGACTTTGATATGTTTAACTCCATACCTGACGCCTTCATGGAAGTATTCATAATGGCTTTGTAATTGTGGGCCTCCTTAACTGTAGGTACACCTGAAACATGGTGTTGTCCACAAATTGTTGGTGAGTGGTTGTCTGAGCATTTTCATGCATCTTTAGCCCTGTAATATCCCATTCTATATTAGTCGTTGTTATTACTCTTCCGAGTCCTTCCATCATCAAGATAAACATGAAAGGAGATAATTGATCTCCTTGTCAAATTCCTCTTGACGAGGAGAAAAGTTTTGAAGGAGATCCATTAAGAAGAAGTGAAAACTGGGTGAAGAGACCACTGCCATGATCCAATTAATCCAGTGGTCATCGAAGCCAAAAACCTGTAACACTTCTTCCATATATCCCTAGTTGATCTTATCATAAGCCTTAGATAAATATAACTGAATTATCATCCCAAGTTCTTTCTGGGTCTTCAAATAATGAACCACTTCATGCGCTAGGATTATAGTGTCCAAGATATGTCTTCCCTCCACATATCCTTATTGTTCCTCCGAGATCTGATATGGAAGAATTGTCTTCAACTGATTAGCAACTACCTTGGATATGATTTTATAGAAAACATTGCACAGTGCTATAGGCCTAAATTTTTTAGGGTTACTTTTCAAGTATTCCATTTGGATTAGGGTTATAAATGTTGAATTCATAGCTTTAACAATTGTTGCAGATTCTTGGGAGTCAACCACTACCCCGTATATGCCATTTTTGACAATTTCCCAGCAAGCTTTGATGAAGTCTATGGTGAATCCATTTGGCCCAGGGGATTTCCCATTCGCCATTTCCTTCAGTGCCAAGGCCACTTCCTTCATAGAGACTGGATTATTGAGGTTTTGGTTGTGTTCCTCAGTGAGTATCTTCGGGATATGCCTCACAATCTTTTGAATGTCTCCCCCTCTCTGCACCTAGGGCTCTTCAGCTGTATTTTTAAAGTGTTGGACCAGGACCTTATAAATGTCTTGGTGAGCCTCAAAGGTTCTCCCTCTTTCATCCTTTATTATGAGGATTATGTTAGAGCTCTGCAGCTCTATTGTTGATCGATGAAAGAATTTTGTGTTTTTCTGCCCCTCTATGAGCCATAACACTCGAGATTTCTGCCTCCATAGGATTTCTGCTTGTTTGCATCTCTCTTTCAAATTATTTAGTAATTCCATTTCCTCTTCTTTGCTTCCCTATGAGTAGCCATCCACGATCAACTGTTGTTGTAAAGATTCCATTTTATGTTCCAGTTACTTTTTCTCTTGAAAAATGTTTCCAAATTCCATCTTTTTCCACTGCTTTAGTTTCATCTTGATGTGTTTTAACCTGGCTCGTAGGGTGAAATCTTTGAGCCTCTGTTAGGGATATTTTCCTTCCACCATGTTTTGTATTCTCCATGAAGTTAAGGTGGTCTAACCAAAATTATTCAAATCTAAAAGGTATATTTTTGGGAGTTCCTTCCAACTGCATCATTAATATCATTGGACAATGGTCAGATCCCCCACAGGGTAGGATGTTTGTTGTTGCATCGACCCCTCTCATCAGTAAATATTCCAATATTAAGAACCTGTCAAGCCTAGATTCTACTTGATGCCGCCCTCTTCGCTTGTTACTCCAAGTAAAGCATCCATTTGTAGTTTCCATGTCAATAAGTCTGATCTCCTTAATGAATTTCCTGAATGCTTCAGAATCTTTGTCTATTCGCCTTTAGCCGCCTTTTTTCTCTGATAGAGAGGTTATCATATTGAATTCTCCCACCACCACCCAGGGGAGGTTCCCTTTACCTGTCTTTATTCTTCTTAGATCTTGCAGTAGCTTGATATTTTCCTCAATTCTTTGAGGCCCGTACACATTACTAAAAACCATTGTGCCAGGGGTTCCTACAACCTGCATTTATACTAAGATGTATGATCTATTGGCTTCAGAATCTAGAAGGAACAAAGCTTGGGGGTTCCAGCAGATTTCCAAACCCCCAATTGATCCCTACGCTTCCACTTCCATTGAGTCATACCTTCTTCCTGGCTTCCTACATAATTCATTTATTCTCCCTACTGAACATTTTGATTCTTGTATAAAAAAGATATCAGGTTTGTTAGTGTGAACTCTAATCGCAAGTGTACGAAAAAACTCACTTTAGTTGTGCATAACAAACAACCCTAACATCAAAGATGGTTATCAATTTCCTTAGATCTGCGGTTAGTGATCAGAATAAATGCTACAAAAATCCATATCTATGCACTTAAAGACATTAAACATCAAATAATAAGCAAGAGTTGCTCCATGCATCCAATGAACAAGACAAGATTTTTTAAAGAATTTTTTGTATTATGACACCTGGGAAGGGGACATAGAAAGATGTTACTGGTCCCCCTCAATGGGATGGGTTCTTGTATGTCCTCAATGCTTCAGATCTAAGATCTCTCTCTCTTAATGGTGCAGAAAACCCAAACAAAATGGAACTCAAAGGGAGCTCACAAGCAAAAAGTATAAAAATATGACAATGATGGTAGGATCAAAGTCAGACCAAATGTATAGATCAAGAGTGATCTCTAGGCAACAAAAGGTAGTGAATGAATGGAAAAACCCTTCTATTTATAACAAAATATTGAGTTGGTGCATAATTAAAATATTATTAACCAAATGTCGATCCAACTTTTGTGGAATATTTTATTATTTTTGTTGGAGGGAAAAAAGAATTTGAATTTGGTCAAATCCCTTTATTTAGAAATAATAAATAAATAAATTATTTATTTATTATTTTAAGAATGTGGTTGAGTAATAATTAAATAAATAATGATTTATTCAATTATTTATAAATGATTTAGTCAAATTTAACAAGGAATATTATTAAATACTGTTTTAAATAATTATTCCTAAAAAATAATATGATAAATAATGATTTATCTAATTAATTTTCCTATTTTCGGTTAAATATGACCAGGAATATTAATTAAACAGTGGTTTAATTAATTATCCCTTGAGGAAAATCAAACAAATAAGGATTTATTCAATTATTCCTCACAGGGTTTCCTGTTTAGACTAGAAACAACTTAATAAATTATGGGTTATTAAGTTATTTTTCATAGTGAAAGCAATTTTACTATGGTAAAATTGGTCTTACATGGTGTACTTTAGTCCATCTAATAGTAACAGGTTAGATGACCAAAAATTGGTGTAATAGATTTCCCCCCAAAGCGCGAGCGTTAGGAGCTAATCATATGACCGAAGTACGTTGTAAGAACTCAATCACTAGACAATGAAGGGGAGTCAGAGGGAGAGAAATATAAGGCAGAATGAAGTGCGAGAGGACAAGACCCTAAGGAGGCGAGGCTTACATGTGTGACAAGTCTCTTTTATGAGTGAGTACCTGTTCTACATGAGGCGGGGGAAGCATACATATGCCCGCCGAGATAACAAAGTACAAAGAATAATGATGTGTCCAGCGAACATGGGACTGAACTATATAGTACATGCTGGAATAAACATGGGCCAGATAAAAAACGTGATAATGGATCCCACATACATACTGTGCCTGGGACATCAGCCAGGACTAATACAATAATATCTGAGTACATGAGATATAAGTACAACCAAAGAGGCCCTGTAAAACATGAGAGGGCTCTGAAAATCTGAATGATACATGCAAACTAAAGAGGCACTGCAAGTCGCTGAGGCCGGAACCATCAAATCTATGGAGCTACATCCAAGGTTGTAGTAGAGAAGTAATCCAGGCATGTGGGGGGCTACCTGAAGGGCCACCCCCTCATGAGGTCTGAAACATCTCACACATACCTCGGAATCACTAGTACAATTCGCTGCATCATTGAACCATTGAGTATACGGATCTCGATCATGCCATGAGGAGTTGGAGCTTAGAAATAATCAAGTCAAAGGGAAATAAAGGGTCCCTTTGCCTGATCCGAGGTACCGAACAAGAGTGGAAGCTGGAACCAAGGTACACCGCCCTCTAGACCTGTCTTCTGGAATGAATAAATTGATGTCGAAAGAAGGAGGTCCGCTATAGGTGAGGCAATAAGGAATCCTCATCTAAGACACGAGGGATAAGAGTAGAGAAACTGATAGACTGACATAGGGATGATGATGGTATGGGGGGTACTGAGTAGCGGGCGAATGAATTCCCTTGTTAGAGCATAAAGGGCATGGATGACCTGGCGATTACTGACTCGACTTCGGAGGGGATAGGGGACAATATGACTGAAGGAAAAAATATGCGACACGAGAGAGGTACAAAGCAATGAAGGATGTAAGACTATGGCAGGAGACAAAAGGGACTCGGGACAAACTCCATGGATGCAATATTAGATAGACTAATGACTATGATATTCCATGACAAAACTTTCATGATTTAGATATGGTTCAAGGAGGGAGAACCTAGGGCTCTCATCTTAACTTAATTAATTAACATAGCTCCTAGCTCCTTTAGGGCGACACTCCTAGACTTTCTCCCTCTTTTTTTGTTGGCTTTGCCTCGACGCCAGCATCTTGTGAGATTTGTTTACTTTCACACCTAGCTAAGACCGCTTCATAGATCCCCTTGCTTTCTTTGGACGTGGTCTTTTCTGCCCTCTTAATCTCGTCTCTTCTCTCATTAAGTATAAATATTATATTATGTCCACTTGTTCTGCATTTATTGCTTTTATGCCTTGCTTTTTTTCCTATTCCACCAGATCCTCAAGAATAATTCCTTCCCTCAATTATCTCATGCAGTTCCATATCCTCTATTCCTACTTCGCTTGGGGTCATTTTCGCGTCTCCCTGAAAATATTTTGATAGATATGGGATATCTCCTTACGATTCATAGTCCCCAATCAGCTGTCCCATTTCCTCCTCTCTGTTTTCTTCTTTATCACTAGTTTACTCTTGTTCGTACCCTTGTTCCTCCAGGTTTTCCTTGGCTAGAATTTCAAAGCTATTTCTCTTAGCTCTCTTCCCATGGTTTCATTGTTGTTGTCTTCTATTAGGTTCTCCTTTTGTAGTGGGTCTAACAAATCCCTTTGCATCCTTTCAGACTGTCTCTTTGCTCTGTTCTTCCACTTTTATTTGAGGGCATTCCCTTATCAGGTGGCCATGCTCATGGCACCTATGACATCTGAAAGGGATTTGTTCATAGTTTACCGGTTGTAACCAAAATTCATCCTGGAACTCTAACTTGACTACTTTTGGAAGGGCTCCAGAGACATCCATTTTTACATATTTTTGCATATGCTATGTACCTTCCTTGTAACGTTGCTTCTGAAATTTTAATGAATTTTCTCAATGCATCTCCTATCAACTTTAAGGTTGTAGGAAGGCAATAGTCCAAGGGAAGGGACTACAACTTGACCCAAACTGGGATGCATTTAAATGTTTTCTTCTCCAGGGTAAAATTTTCCATACGTGACCGCATTTATAGACCCACTGATGCAAAGAAATATGGACCCTCGTCAAATATTCAGTCTTTGTCTTCCATATTAATAAATACCAATGTGAAGAAGCCTTTTGACCCTAGATGTAATTCTATTTCTAGCCTTGGTTTCGAGTGGTGTTTTATCCAATCATACAAAGCTTTTTCTATGGGCCAAAGCCCCATGATTTTTCATATGATAACATATGACCTCATTCATTCTCTAAAGGCTTGAGTCTCAGGATCGATAATCAATGTCGTTGGGATTACCACCATTTTTGGCTTGCACGGTCCTATAGGTCCTTTTGACTTATGTTGTTATTGTTGGTCCGTTGGCTTTCTCATTGGGTCGCTATCATCATTCATTCTCAATCCTTTACCACCTACCTCTGTTGCACCTTGGGCCTTCTCTGACATACCATCTACTCCAAAACCCAGCTGGATCCCCTACCCTTTTTCCATGACCACAATTCGATAGGAGGGAGCCATGCTCCCTCCCCCTCTCGAAGCCATTTGATTCAAACCCTAGTTGTTGCTGCTATGAAACCCACAAGGAATTCTCTCTGTCCTATTCACATGTATCGGGTGGTGTAACACTCTCATCCCTCAATAATTTTTTATATTGTAAAACAACCCCTTAAATTAAATTTTTTAGTAAACAATTTAAAATTGCAATTTGAAAGGTAGACAAATCCATATTGGAATTTGAATTTGAATTTATTTATTTATTTTTGTTAAGTGATGTGAGCCTTGAGATGAGAGCACACTTAACCCTTGTCTTGAGAAACCATGACCCAAGGGCATCTAAGTCGTTAAAATCACCCAGGGATCACCTAGCCTGAGGCACACCAACCCTTAACATGGTTGGATTTTTTCCCACGAAGTTTCGAACCAGTGACCTTCACTTCAAGGAATGCCTTAATAGTACACCTCATCGCCATCTATTCTATGCCTCGTGGACAATAAAAAAATAATATAAAGTGTAGATAAAATTTATACTTGAATTAAAAAAATAAAAATAAAAAAAATGCTTGCTATATGATTAACTTATTGCTTCCAAATTTAAAATAAATGTATTAAATAGAACTAGAAAAATCACATTTTCCGATTAACAATTAAATCATGAAAATTTTGTAATTTTATTGATGATTTGGGTTACTTTTCAACAAGTTTATAATATTTTTTTTTGTTTTTTTTTTTGCATAACATTCAACCAACTTTTTTTTTGTTATGGAGTTGCAAATCTTAAGTATTGGGATTGTACAATATATGAGTTGTAAGAGTGGTTGATGCTGCTAAATTAATTTGTGCAATATAAATTTGTGGATTTAAAGATGATTTTCAACAAAAATATTGGATCACCATATTATAATGAGATGACAAATTGTTAGTGCATTTTCCTACTCTTTGAAAATCTCTAATTTTACAAACCTTTACATTATAGATAATTTTTTAAGATCCAATTTCATTTAGGCAAACTCAATATTGAAAATTTTGCAATCTAAACCTCCAAAGCACACTATTTCTTTCCAAAATGGAGTAGTGTAATTATGTACTAAACCACCCTTTTCTTTTCATGATTTAATAGAATCTAGTAATGACAGATTCCTTTTGGGGACAATTTTTGATATTGTAAAAAGATCCTTAACTTGCATCTCCATTAAGCATTTTAAAATTGTGATTTGAAAATAAAACCTAATCTCTAATGAAATTTAAAATAAGGATAAAATTTGTTTACTATATCATTACTTTATTTTTTTCAAGTTTAAAATGAATCCAAAAATAGAAAAATCTCATTTTCTTGCTGACAATTAAATCATGAAAATTTTGCAATTTTAATAATAATATTGAAAAGATAAAGGGTTGATGATTTGGGTTACTTTTTTACAAGTTTATAATATATATTTTTAGTTTTTGCATAACATTCAACCAACTTTTTTTTGTTATGGAGTTGCAAATCTTAGGTGTTGGGATTGTAGAATATATGAGTCATAAGAGTGGTTGATGTTGCTAAATTAATTTGTGCAAAATAAATTTGTGGATTTAAAGATTATTTTCAACAAAAATATTGGATCACCATATTATAATGAGGCCAAATTGTTAGTGCATTTTCCTACTCTTTGAAAATATCTAATTTACAAATCTTGACATTGTAGATAAATTCTTAAGATTCAATTTCATTTGGGCAAACTCAATATTTCAATTTTTGCAATCTAAACTTCCAAAGCATATTATTCATGTTCCAAAATGGAGTAGTGTAATCATGTACTAAACCACCCTTTTCCTTTCATGATTTAATTGAATCTAGTAATGACATATTCCTTTTGGGGACAATCTTTGATATTGTAAAAATACCATTAAGCATTTTAAAATTGTGATTTGAAATTTAGACCTAATCTCTAATGAAATTAAAAATAAGGAGAAATTTTGTTTACTATATCATTACTTTATTTCTTTCAAGTTATATATATATATATATATATATATATATATATATATATATTAAAAACAAAAAACATGACATACACACTTATACACACTTATAGATAGATTCTTATTTTGAAAAAAAAAAAAAACAATAAATTCAGTGGAATGTTTAAAAAAAACAAAAAACAAAACTTTTATAACTACTAAAAAAAAAAAAAACATAACATACACACATACATATAAACTTAAAATTAATTGAAACCGAGGCTTCCAAGATTTAAATTGGGACTTCCTTTCTGTGGAGGCAAGATTCAAGCAATGATTGTTTCGATGTAGGCAAAGAACATTCTGCCCTTCTTGGTTTGCTGGGGTATTTGGAAGGAACACAATGCATCCATTTTTTAAGAACAAAAATTCGACATAGGACTTACAATTTCCAAAACCTGCGCACTGTTCTTTGAATATGGGAATGCTCCAACTCCAAAGAAGAACCATGTTCTAAATCCTCTACCTCCAATTTATTTTCCTTCCGATTATTTTGATGGAGCAGTTCAAAATCAAGTTTGTGGATGTTGTGCAAGCATAAATACTAGTGAATATCTATGTTTCTAGTTTAGATGGAACAAAGGACATGGCTCAAACAACAAATCATAAGTCATTTATCTTTGGGATTTGCTATATTGCGCCAGGTGGCTAAACCTTTATGTCTTGCATGTTTTTGGAGACTCCAAAACAACCATACACTGGATCAATAAGGGGTCCAATTTCACTCCTCCACTCATGAAGTATTAGATGTGTAAGATCCTCACTATTAAGGGACTCTTCCAACATGTATCCTTCTCCCATGTGCACAAGGAATTCAACTCCACAACTGGCAGATTATCAAAAGAGGGACTTAGAATGCTTTCAGGTAATATCTACTTCTTGGTCCATTAGTGGGGAAATCAAATTAGCTTTGGATCCTTCCCATGGAGTTATGTCACACCCTCTTCCCACATCTACCTAAGTAACCGACCAAGTAGGGTAAACATGTGACAAGAGGCTACTGATACGAGATTCAACCTCCTAGATGACCTTGAGGAAGTGGAAATGACAGAAACCTGACAAAAAAACCTTACACAACATCAACAACATCCCCAGGAGGTATCCCAGCCCTTCAAGCCTCTTACCCATGGGTTAGACTGACTTTTTGACCATTTTGAGCCTTAGCCACAGGTATGACACTGCATGCTAGCGGCGAGGAGGCTATAGCCATAGGCACAACACAAAAACCCCGCGACTAGGGCCCCAATTGCTCAATTCTGCGCCTGCAACTCCGGGATTTGAGCTGCCTTTTTAGGCCCAGAGCCCAGGTCACTGCCCAAAACTTCATAAAAACTTAGGGAATGATATATAACATTGGAACAATGATACAAAAGCATTCACATCAACAAGAACCCATCTGGACCCCTCCCAGGCATGGCAGGAATTTTGTCCAACATGTCACAAACATTGAATCTACATGTGTAAACAACATATTTAAGCATATGGGTCTCATACTTATCTGAGAATCACTAAGAAGCATTGCTCCCTTACATCATTAGCTGCAATACAATCTATTTTACCATAGATACATCATGCATTCATTTACAAGTAAAAACATAGATAGAGCCAAACATCATCATGGATAAAATACATGCTTATAACCAACATAATAACAACATAAATACCATGGATACAACAACAATAGAATCCACATAATAACCAATGCATTTGCATACCAAATAACAAAGGAATGAACTCTTCATTACTTAATGTAAAAATCAACCAGAGATGAGACTTCCATGTTCCACTCGACCATAGATTGGCTGAGCCAAATCTTACTTCATCCAATCACCCCCATGCCATATTCCAAGAATGAATGTGGGACTCGTAACCAACCAAAAAGAACCAAACAAGCATGAATGCTACCGGAGTTCTCCGCCTACACCGTGAGGAATTTGAGTGCCTCTTAGTCTCTCAGGCTTTATCATAATCCATAGTTTGAATCATGGATCACTAGGCCCTAAACCGAGACATACTCTCCATTCTTTACTGTACATCCCGTCCCGAGACTATTAGGCCCAACATAGAGCAATCCACCTCTTGCCTTTACCGTATATCCCGCCATTCACTGACAAGGATTCCTAGGCCCAACGAGGCACACAATCTGGCTTTATCGCAACCCATAGTCTGGTTCAGGGGTTACTAGGCCAATGGATTTACCATGATCCATAGTCTGGTTTAGGGACCACTAGTTCATGTGCTTGTCATTTCAGAGATCCACCCCACTTAGCTTCGAATCCATCCGAAAATCCAGCCAAAAAATAAAAATTAAAAAAATTAAAAACAAAAAACATGACATACACACTTATACACACTTATAGATAGATTCTTATTTTGAAAAAAAAAAACAATAAATTCAGTGGAATGTTTAAAAAAAACAAAAAACAAAACTTTTATAACTACTAAAAAAAAAAAAAACATAACATACACACATACATATAAACTTAAAATTAATTGAAACCGAGGCTTCCAAGATTTAAATTGGGACTTCCTTTCTGTGGAGGCAAGATTCAAGCAATGATTGTTTCGATGTAGGCAAAGAACATTCTGCCCTTCTTGGTTTGTTGGGTTATTTGGAAGGAACACAATGCATCCATTTTTGAAGAACAAAAGTTCGACATAGGACTTACAATTTCCAAAACCTGCGCACTGTTCTTTGAATATGGGAATGCTCCAACTCCAAAGAAGAACCATGTTCTAAATGCTCTACCTCCAATTTCTTTTCCTTCCGATTATTTTGATGGAGCGGTTCAAAATCAAGTTTGTGAATGTTGTGCAAGCATAACTACTAGTGAATATCTATGTTTCTAGTTTAGATGGAACAAAGGACATGGCTCAAACAACAAATCATAAGTCATTTATCTTTGGGATTTGCTATATTGCGCCAGGTGGCTAAACCTTTATATCTTGCATGTTTTTGGAGACTCCAAAACAACCATACACTGGATCAATAAGGGTTCCAATTTCACTCCTCCACTCATGAAGTATTAGATGTGTAAGATCCTCACTATTAAGGGACTCTTCCAACATGTATCCTTCTCCCATGTGCACAAGGAATTCAACTCCACAACTGGCAGATTATCAAAAGAGGGACTTAGAATGCTTTCAGGTAATATCTACTTCTTGGTCCATTAGTGGGGAAATCAAATTAGCTTTGGATCCTTCCCATGGAGTTATGTCACACCCTCTTCCCACATCTACCCAAGTAACCGACCAAGTAAGGTAAACATGTGACAAGAGGCTACTGATACAAGATTCAACCTCCTAGATGACCTTGAGGAAGTGGAAATGACAGAAACCTGACAAAAAAACCTTACACAACATCAACAACATCCCCAGGAGGTATCCCAGCCCTTCAAGCCTCTTACCCATGGGTTAGACTGACTTTTTGACCATTTTGAGCCTTAGCCACAGGTATGACACTGCATGCTAGCGGCGAGGAGGCTATAGCCATAGGCACAACACAAAAACCCCGCGACTAGGGCCCCAATTGCTCAGTTCTACGCCTTTGCAACTACAGGATTTGAGCGCCTTTTGAGCCCGAGCCCAAGTCAACGCCCCAAAAACTTCATAAAAACTTAGGGAATGATATATAACATTGGAACAATGATACAAAAGCATTCACATCAACAAGAACCCATCTGGACCCCTCCCAGGCATGGCAGGAATTTTGTCCAACATGTCACAAACATTGAATCTACATGTGTAAACAACATATTTAAGCATATGGGTCTCATACTTATCTGAGAATCACTAAGAAGCACTGCTCCCTTACATCATTAGCTGCAATACAATCTATTTTACCATAGATACATCATGCATTCATTTACAAGTAAAAACATAGATAGAGCCAAACATCATCATGGATAAAATACATGCTTATAACCAACATAATAACAACATAAATACCATGGATACAACAACAATAGAATCCACATAATAACCAATGCATTTGCATACAAAATAACAAAGGAATGAGCTCTTCATTACTTAATGTAATAATCAACCAGAGATGAGACTTCCATGTTCCACTCGACCATAGATTGGCTGAGCCAAATCTTACTTCATCCAATCACCCCCATGCCATATTCCAAGCATGAATGTGGGACTCGTAACCAACCAAAAAGAACCAAACAAGCATGAATGCTACCGGAGTTCTTCGCCTACACTGTGAGGAATTTGAGTGCCTCTTAGTCTCTCAGGCTTTATCGTAATCCATAGTTTGAATCATGGATCACTAGGCCCTAAACCGAGACATACTCTCCATTCTTTACCGTACATCCCATCCCGAGACTATTAGGCCCAACATAGAGCAATCCACCTCTTGGCTTTACCGTATATCCTGCCATTCACTGACAAGGATTCCTAGGCCCAACGAGGCACACAATTTGGCTTTATCGCAACCCATAGTCTGGTTCAGGGGTTACTAGGCCAATGGATTTACCATGATCCACAGTCTGGTTTAGGGACCACTAGTTCATGTGCTTGTCATTTCAGAGATCCACCCCACTCAACTTCGAATCCATCCGAAAATCCAGCTCAATCGAAGTATGAGAAACCCATCTCATGAAGCTATACGAAAATGGCAAGGCTAGGCTGGAAAACACTGTCACACCTGGCAAAACCCATGACATGACGGAAAAGAACAACACGTTGTTGAGACCTTAGTTAAACTAAGAGGGGGGGGGTGAATCAGTTTAACACCTTCAAGAATTTTTAAACTTTTGAATTAAACTTATTTACAATTTATCTTCATGATCAATTTTATATGGAAACAAACTTATATGTGCAGAAATGTTAAGATAATGTAACAACAGAATTATGACAAGAGCAGTAAGTATTAAGCAGACTGAATAACCATATTAACACATAGACATCACACACAAAGACAACAGATATATGTGGAAACCCATGAAGGGAGAAAACCACATCTTATTATTGTTGTGATGTAAAGGCAAGCTCCAACTCCCTCTCGCCACTGATTTTTTGAAAGCACCAACCTACAAGAGGCACCAACCTCAAATTCTGCTAGCTACAACTTGCAAGGAAGCTTCAACTCCCTCTTTTTTATAAAAGAAACATTTGATGATTTACCTTGGATATCAGCTTTGTTATGTACCTTTGATTTTTTTTTACTGTACTCCAATCTTCATATTTGCTTGATTATTTCTGTTTCTTCAATTCTGCATTCTCTTCTCTTTTATCAATTTACTTAGACAAATGTATCCATTTCAACTTTACAGTGGGATTTTATCTTTCTCTGGAGACTTGCCAATTACATCACAAACAATGTAAACAGTTAAAAACTTTCATTCAATTACAGTATAAATTTCGAATCATTTCAACAACTTTTCTCTCTCTCTGCTTTCCTCTCTCTTTTCAACAAAAACCTCGCCTCTCTTTTTCATTTCACTATATTCATTTTCCCTGTTCATTGCAGTTGCATAAATGCTACCTGTACAACTGTCTTTTAATTGAACATAAAAAAAAAACTCTTGGCGTTATTATAGAACCTTTTTAGCAAAACAAATATATCTGTACTCACAATCTTTATCATGAAATAAGACCTCAACCATCACAGATGTAACCTTTGGTTTTGTATTGAAAAGAAATGCTTTGACTCATTAAATATACATTCCGGATTTGTCATTCTCATAAGACAAATATCTTCTCGCCAATCAAATGTTTTATAACCATGGGTTTTATATTAATGAACAACCAATTAACCTTTGAAAGATTTGAGCCCCACATGTCAACCCTGTTTTAAATACACATTCATATGTGACTCCAATACTTCGCTTCATAACCCAAAAATATTCTATGCTCAAGGTTTATCTTTTGCATCTACAATATAACTCATGTGTGAGATTCAACTTTATCATAACATTATATATACTTTGACATGTATTACTCCTTTAATCAATCTTCCCCAAACTTTCCACACATCCATATAGTCGGGCCCACATCCTCGTTCAATGCATTTCATAACTCTTCATATTATTTGTTGGTCTATATGACATATAATAAACCAACAATAAAACTTTTGCTTTTCCACATAAGTTAATATGCATCAAGACTATATATTACTCCCAAATATCACACAGGCCCACTGCTTTTTGTTTCAATCTACATATATAAGACTCGGCGTATAACTCTGGTTTTATAATTTGACTCCAGTGGTCAATTAGCCATATTGAACCCTGCTTTATGAATGCATCAGTGAATATCTCAACTTTGTAATAAACCTCAATGTATTCGAGCCCACAATTTCGAGCTCTTTGTATCTCGTTACCCTTCGCGCATCCAACGGCTGTAATGCTATCGCGCCATCATACAATAATCCAACGGTAGTCGTGCTCTGAAAGCGCTCGGGGTATAATTCTTAACTCATGTGATGGAGATGGGGCCCAGCATTAACCTCCCGCTCACATCCAACGGTTGGGGCGTCGTCGCATCAACACCGATGATCCAATAGATTAAAATGCATATCGCGCAACCAAACAACACGAGGGTTAATCCTCCAACATCGTGTGAAATAAATGGTTTTCGTAAACCACTTATGGACACGCGGCAATCAAGAAGCTATATCGCGTTATTTTCTTCAAAACTGCTTACCATATTTGAGACCATGCGAAAACCACGGTTTCTTTGTTCCCCGGTTTCACTGTTCACTCAAGGTTCCACTCAACTTTATTTCTTCAGCGCTTTCATTATATACAAAGATATATATACTCCGTTCAAATATTTTCCTTATTATTTCTGCCTTAACATAAAACCCGTGTTTCATTCTTACTTTAATGTGACACTACCCTAAGATTTAACCCCAAACTCCTTTAGGTTTTCACTGCTCAAAGCTCGGTTCCACCTCTTATCCTCATGATTTCGTCTTGACCTTTCAATGGTTTATTATACACATTCTGTTGCACTCTTGGTGCTTCCGCATGCTAAATAAACAGTTCTATCAGAAAACTCAATGCGCATTCCAGGTTTGTATTTCGAATTCTTCGAAGCCCTTACTGTATTTCCTGTAAGTGCAGTTTGCTTCTCTGCCAAATGTAAACACCTGTCCTTTTAACTGTATTTCCTGTAAGTGCAGTCTGCTGCTCTGCCAAATGTAAACACCTGTCCTTTCATGCTCTATATGTATAGTCTTCTGCAGTAGTGTAAATCTGCTCCTCATGCTTCCTGTCTACACATCCTGTCACTGTACTCTGCTTTGCCTCTTTATCACTTTGTTCTCCTCATGCTCCTGCATATCCTATCACTATATTCTGCTTTGCCTCTGTTGCTGTCCTTTGCCACTGCTGCTGTCCTTTTCCATCAAAGACAACACTTCTAACAGTCTCCCCCTTTGGCATTGATGGCAATAACATGCTATTCTCTATTCTTTGCCATAGCTGCTTATAGATTTCCTCCCCCTTTGACATCAATGGCGAAAGGGTTGATATTCTGATCTTGAGGACCTGTTGCATGCTCTTTGTGGATCTCCCCCTGAAATGATGTTTTCTCTTCTATTCTCCCCCTGAAACGATGCTTTCTCTTTATATCATAGAGTAGCATCTACAGACACTACCCCTAGTCTATCTCTTAGATATTCAAATGGTTCTCTAGCAAGAGGTTTTGTAAATATATCTGTTGTCTGTTCTTTTGTTGGCACATATTCCAACTTCACTACTTTTTGAGCTACTTGTTCTCTGAGAAAATGATACTTGATTGGAATATGTTTAGTTTTTGAATGAAGCACATGATTTTTTGATATGCTTATGGCACTAGTATTATCACATTTGATAGAGATAGGTTCATCAATGCTTACCTTCATATCTTGGAGGGTTTGTTTCATCCACATGACTTGTGTGCAACACGCTGCTGCTGCTATGTATTCTGCTTCTGTTGTAGATAGAGAAATAGATGTTTGTTTCTTGCTTAGCCATGCCACCAGACTTTCTCCTAAATAGAATGCACCTCCACTTGTGCTTTTTCTGTCATCAACACAGCTGGCCCAATCTGCATCTGTATATGCTGTCAAAATGAAGTTTTTGCCTTTTGGATACCATAGCCCATAATGTGCAGTCCCTTGTAGATATTTGAATATTATTTTAATTGCTAGTAAGTGATTTTGTTTTGGTGTTGCTTGATATCTTGCCACAAGTCCTACAACCAGCACAATGTCTGGTCTAGAAGCTGTTAGGTATAACAGACTTCCAACCATGGATTTGTAAAGTTTTTGATCTACATCAGTTGTTCCATCATCTGCACAAAGCTTACATCCAGTAGTCATGGGAGTTGACACAGGTTTGCAGTCTTCCATTTTGAATCTTTTCAGCATCTCGTTTAGGTATTTTTCTTGTGAGATAAATGTGCTTGTGCTCTTTTGTTGAATTTGTAGTCCTAGATAGAAGGTAAGCTCTCCAATCATAGACATTTAAAACTCTGATTTCATCTCTTCAGCAAATTCTTTTGTTAACTCATCTTTGCTGCTTCCAAACATGATATCATCTACATACACTACTACAATCAGAAGCTCATCTTCATTTGATTTTATGTGCAAGTTGCTATCTACTCCTCCTTTCTTGTGTAGAAATTTGAATAACTGATATGTTATCCACCGAGATTCTCCTGATCACACACTATTTTAACTTCATGCACAATAAAGAATCTCTTCTACCATTGATCATTAATTGCGGAAATAAAAACAATCGCATGCGCACATTAAAACCATAAAAATTCACACATATGAACACAGTATTTTATGGGAAAGATTAAATCTTAAAACCCCCAACTATCTGTATATTATATGTCATAGAGATCATGTAACAATCATCATACAAAGCTCCTCACAAGATCTCAGTACAATCTCCAATTGCTACACACTAATCAAGCTAGATCTAGCAAAACACATGCTCCGATATCTACCACCTGATAGCCAGCCTCTATGCGTGATCAATGCTGTAGGATGGCTCATAAATAACTTCGAACCACTTGGCTTGTACTGCGCAATTCTCATTGGCTTCTCCAATCACTGGTTGTTGCAAATATGCAATAGTATAGTCACAACTGATAGTTAACCTGCTCTCTCACCTATCTCTTCATTGGTCTCCACTGAAACTGTCCATGCACTGAAGTTAATTGATTTATTCTTTAGTTGATTAATGAGTTTATAATTAGTGAATTAATTAATAATTAATTCACACCACTCTTCACTAGTGTATCGATAAGTTAGACTAGATCAGTTAGACTAGATACGAGTAGCTCAATTATGTTTAGCTTAAGTTAAGCTGAACACGACTCCATTAACTTCCTCCAATCAACTCCACCAAACTCTCTCACATGAGTTCTATTTGAAGTATCCATGCAATGGCTCATAACCCTTAGGAATAGCGTAATTCCTTGTCCGGTCCTGTGCCACATCTTGTGCACTTAGAGAGATTGTGAAGTCTCCGAGAGAATAAGAAAAAGATAATGTTTGTAGTTCAAATATTGATAGGAAGCTAATAATATTCGACATATCTATTTTTAGACTGGTAATCTAAAAATAGATTCCGCCCAATATGTCTAAAAATAGAAGTCCATCTATTTTTTCCAACTTGACCAACCATCCACAAATAGCATCCTGCAACTCATAGAATATGATCGCCATGTCTAAAAATAGACTTTGCGCCAAAAATAGCCTGCGGGCCTACTTAGTGAAGGCGACTTCTTTCCACTAAGCTCATCATCTTGTTGCAATCTCAACATCTTGAACCCTTGTTTTTGCAAATATTTGTCCAGCCTTGAATACCATGCTCGAGGAGCTTGTTTCAGCCCATATAATGCTTTCTTTAATCTGCAAACATAGTCTACCTTATCTGTTAAGGAGAACCCTTCTGGTTGCTCCATGTAGACTTCTTCCTCTAAATCTCCATTCAGGAAGGCAGAATTCACATCCATTTGGTATACCTTGAAGTCATGATAACATGCAAAAGCTAAAAACAGTCTGATAGCCTCCATTCTAGCTACAGGAGCAAATGTTTCATCATAATCAAGTCCTTCAACCTGTGAATATCCCTTGCACACAAGTCTAGCTTTATTTCTGATTACATGTCCTTGTTCATTCATCTTATTTTTGAATACCCATTTTGAGCCAATGACATTTTTCTCACTGGGTCTTGGAACCAGTTCCCAAGTGTTTTTCTTCTCAATTTGGTCCAATTCTTCATTCATGGCATTCACCCAATGTTTGTCTTTGCTGGCTTCTTCAAACTTCTTTGGCTCTATTTGTGACAACATTGCTAGGTATACCTCTTCAGTCTGTTTAGTTAGTTGTCTTCTTGTCTGTACACCTACACTCTTGTCCCCAATGATTTGATCTTCTGGATGGTTCTTTTGAATGCATCTTGAGGTGCTTTTTGATCTCAGGTCTGTATCTTCTGTTGGCTTGATTATTTCATCATTATCTTGATTCTCTTCTTCATGAACTTCTGAAGGATTGCTGCAATCTGTACTTCTTATCTTGTCTGATAATTCTTCATCAAACCTTACATCAATACTTTCTACAATTTTGTGAAGTGTTTTGTTGTAGCACCTGTAACCTTTACTCTTAGATGCATATCCTAAGAATATTCCTTCATCTGCTCTTGCATCAAACTTTCCCAGATTTTCATCATTATTTTTTATAAAACACTTACTTCCAAAAACTCTAAAATGCTTGATTGATGCTGGTTTACCGTGCCATAATTCATATGGAGTCTTGCCACTGTTTGGTCTTAAATGAGCTTTGTTTAGGATATGCACAGTTGTGTGTACTGCTTCTGCCCAAAAGGTTTGTGGAATGTTACTTTCTTGCATCATGGCTCTGGCAATCTGTTGTACACACTTGTTTTGTCTCTATGCCACTCCATTTTGCTGAGGTGTTCCAGCAATTGTGAATTGTTGCTTTATCCCATGCTCATTGCACATATATGCAAAATCATAATCTGTAAATTCACCCCCTCTATCTGATCTGATGCACTTTAGCTTGCATCCTGTTTGATTTTCTGCCAAAGCCTTGAATATTTTGAATTTCTCAAGTGCTTCTGATTTGTGCTTGAGAAATGAAACCCATGTCATTCTGGAAAAGTCATCTATTATTAGCATAAAATAGGATTCTCCACTTGGTGTTTTAGTCCTCGAAGGCCCACACAGATCCATGTGAACAATTTGAAGAGGTCTGCTTGTAGACAACTTCTCTTTGATTTTGAAGGATGTACGGGTCTGCTTACCTAGCTGACAGGATTTACATATTGTATTTGAAGGCTTCTTTATGGCTGGCATATCTCTGACTGCATTCTTTTTTCTTAGAGTAATGATATGATCAAAGTTTAGGTGTCCCAATCTCCTATGCCATAACCAAGATTCATCAAATTTGCTAAGATGACATGCTTCATTTTCTTCTTTTACTACATAGACATTGCTTTTTGTTCGAACACCTTTGATCATGGTTTTTCCAGTGGTGCTTGATCTTACTTCACATTCTTGAGCTCTAAAAAGAACTTCATAGTCTTTATCACACATTTGACTAACACTCAACAGATTTGCTTTCAGTCCATCCACAAATAGTACATCCTGGGCTTTTCCTCTGCCATTGTCCAGACTGACTGAGCTTCTTCCTTTGATCTTTCCTGCTTTATCATTGCCAAAAGTAACATTTCCAGATTTATTTTCATCAAAGGTTATAAACTTGCTTCTATCTCCTGACATATGCTTTGAGCAACCGCTGTCCAAATACCATTGGCTTTTTAGATCTTAAGCTATTAGGGCCAAGTCACATTTATTCACTTTCTTTTTCCACTGCAAGCATCCTCTTGTTTGGTACCTTTTCTAAGATGATGAACCATATTCTCTTAGAGGACATTTGGAAGACATATGTCCACTTTTATTGCATACACAACATTTGGATATATCTTTAGTAGAATTATAAGTAGGAGTAAACTCTCCATGATTCATAAACCTCCTTGAGGTTTTGAACATCAGTCTTTGTCCATATTTTCTGCATTCTATGATTTTATGGCCAAATTCATTACAATAAAAACAGTATCCATAAAAACAATTTGCATACCTGATAAAAGGTTGTCTCCTCCATTTTCCTGCTTGAGCAAAACTTTTTACTGTTTGCATCCTTTGCTGGTTTGTATTTATTCTTCTTGTATGACAATATGCAGCAATATGTCCCGATTTGTGGCAGGCATAACAAGTGGCATTTTTCATAGGAGGAAAAAATCTCCTTTGATGACTTCCAAATTTGACATATTCAGGAGTATACGAGTTTTTTTCAGTTGACAATTTATTTACTTCATCCTTTGTCATTTGAGCTTCCTCTTGGTTTTTATCTACTTTATTGTAGGATTCTTCTTCCTTTGAAATCTTCTGAGCTGCTTGGATATTCTCATGTGATTTTACAAAAATAATATTTTTTCTTTCTTTTTCTTTGCCTTTGCTTGATTCTCCTTCATAGCCTATCCCAGTTTTTATCAGAGGAGATCTTTGAGCATCTAGAATCTCATTTAACTTACCAAAGCTTGTTATTTGAGAAGTATGTATTTTCCTCTGGGCATTTTCTAATTTCTTCCTTAAGCAAACTACTTCTTCTTCCAACTTCTCTTGTTCCTGAGTTTTATCCTTGATCTTCTTAAGTAGAATATCCTCTACCTTCTTGGCTTCTTCAAGCTCTACTTTCAACTGAATGAGGGCTTCTGAATTTTGTTCCTCTCTTACATATTTGAGAAGAATGTCCTTCTGTTTTCTGCACTTCAATTTTAGTCTGTCAATTCCTCCAAGGCACTTCTTAGTTCCCCCTCAAGGTCCACTTTACCTTCTTCCTCATCTTCTAAAAGACATTCTTCCAACTCTTCTATAGCCATCAAAACAAATTATGATGTTCCTTCTTCACTTGAGAATTCAGTTGAGTCTTCTGATGCACTACTGTCTTGCTGAGCATAGAAAGATTTTCTATTGAATCTCTTCCCTTTCTGCTAGTTCTTAGATATGGTCTTCTCTGATTCCTGAGCCTGATTCTTTGTTTTCTTATAAGGAAACTTAGAAGCATAGTGTCCAACTCTTCCACAATTGAAACATTTAAATGGAAGTTTACCTTTATACTCACCTGAGCCTTTATCCAACTTCCTGATAAATTTAGCCTCTTCTTCATCAGAACGAGAGCATATATCTTATTTTTCTTCTTTCTTTTTCTCTGCCTTAAAAGCTGCCTCCCTTACATTTGACTTCCTCTGTGGCAGTCTCATCTCATAAGCTGTTAGTTTTCCAAGAAGCTGGTTCATGGTCAAGGTTTCCCAATCTGTTGTTTCTTCTATGGCAGAGACCTTGGGATTAAAAATAGATGGCAAAGATCTTAGGATCGTTTTAACAATTACACATTCTTGCATGGTTTCACCTAGTGCTTTCATATTATTGACAATTTCTACAACCCTTAAAAAGAAACTAGCAATATCTTCATCATCATTCATCTTTAAATTTTCAAACTAGGCTCTATAGACTTGAAGTTTAGCTGTCTTCACCTTTTTGTCTCCCTCATGAATATTTTCTAGAGTTTCCCACATTTCTTTGGCAGTCTCGTTGTGCATTACTTTGATGAATTCTGCCTCACACAGTCCATTCAAGATTGCATTCATTGCCTTTGCATTAGACACAAAATCTAGTTTGGCTTCTTTCTCTGGGACATTTGCCTTAGAGTCATATCCAAATTCCACAACAGCCCAAACTTATATTCCTAAGGACATTATGTATGTTCTCATTCTGATTTTCCAGAAGGCATAATTTTCACCAGTGAAAAAAGGGGCTTTGTTCGTTGAAGATCCTTCTTGACTAGCCATCCCTAAAAAACTAGGACCTCCTTTCAGTCGTTAAACTGCTACAAAAAGGAACCTGCTCTGATACCAATTGTTGAGACCTTAGTTAAACTGAGAGGGGGGCGGGGTGAATTTGTTTAACACCTTCAAGAATTTTTAAACTTTTGAATTAAACTTATTTACAATTTTTCTTCATGATCAATTTTATATGGAAACAAACTTATATGTGCAGAAATGTTAAGATAATGTAATAGCAGAATTATGACAAGAGCAGTAAGTATTAAGCAGACTGAATAACCATATTAACACATCGACATCACACACAGAGACAACAGATATACGTGGAAACCCATGAAGGGAGAAAACCACATCTTATTATTGTTGTGATGTAAAGGCAAGCTCCAAATCCCTCTCACCACTGATTTTCTGTAAGCACCAACCTACAGGAGGCACCTACCTAAAATTCTGCAAGCTACAACTTGCAAGGAAGCTTCGACTCCCTCTTTTTTATAAAAGAAACATTTGTTGATTTACCTTGGATATCAGCTTTGTTCTGTACCTTTGATTTTTTTTTTTTACTGCACTCCAATCTTCATATTTGCTTGATTATTTCTATTTCTTCAATTCTGGATTCTCTTCTCTTTTATCAATTTACTCAGAGAAATGTATCCATTTCAACTTTACAGTGGGATTTTATCTTTCTCTGGAGACTTGCCAATTATATCACAAACAATGTAAACAGTTAAAAAATTTCATTCAATTACAGTATAAATTTCGAATCATTTCAACAAATCTGCTCTCTCTCTGCTTTCCTCACTCTTTTCAACAACAACCTCGCCTCTCTTTTTCGTTTCACTATATTCATTTTCCCTGTTCATTGCAGTTGCATAACTGCTGCCTGTACAACTTTCTTTTAATTAAACATAAAAAAAACTCTCGGCGTTATTATAGAACCTTTTTAGCAAAACGAATATATCTGTTCTCACAATCTTTATCATAAAATAAGACCTCAACCATCAAAGATGTAACCTTTGGTTTCATATTGAAAAGAAATGCTTTGACTCATTAAATATACATTCTGGATTTGTCATTCTCATAAAACAAATATCTGCTCGCCAATCAAATGTTTTATAACCATGGGTTTTATATTAATGAACAACCAACTAACCTCTAAAAGATTTGAGCCCCACATGTCAACCCTGTTTTAAATACACATTCATATGTGACTCCAATACTCCGCTTCATAACCCAAAAATATTCTATGCTCAAGGTTTATCTTTCGCATCTACAATATAACTCATGTGTGAGATTCGACTTTATCATAACATTATATATATATATATATATATATATACTTTGACATGTATTACTCCTTTAATCAATCTTCCCCAAACTTTCCACACATCCATATAGTCGGGCCCACATCCTCGTTCAATGCATTTCATAACTCTTCATATTATTTGTTGGTCTATATGACATATAATAAACCAACAATAAAACTTTTGCTTTTCCACATAAGTTAATATGCATCAAGACTCCATATTACGCCCAAATATCACACTGGCCCACTACTTTTTGTTTTAATTTACATATATAAGACTCGGCGTATAACTCTGGTTTTATAATTTGACTCCAGTGGTCAATTAGCCATATTGAACCTTTATTTATGAATGCATCAATGAATATCTCAACTTTGTAATAAACCTCAATGTATTCGGGCCCACAATTTCGAGCTCTTTGTATCTTGTTACCCTTCGCGCATCCAACGGCTATAATGTTATCGCGCCATCATACAATAATCCAACGGTAGTCGCACTCTAAAAGCGCTCGGGGTATAATTCTTAACTCATGCGATGGATATGGGGCCCAACATTAACCTCCTGCTCACATCCAACGGCTGGGGCGTCGTCGCATCAACACCGATGATCCAGCGGATTAAAATGCATATCGCGCAACCAAACAGCACGAGGGTTAATCCTCCAACATCGCGCGAAATAAATGGTTTTCGTAAACCACTTATGGACACGCGGCAGTCAAGAAGCTATATTGCGTTATTTTCTTCAAAACTGCTTACCATATTTGAGACCACGCGAAAACCACGGTTTCTTTGTTCCCTGGTTTCACTGTTCACTCAAGGTTCCACTCAGCTTTATTTCTTCAGCGCTTTCGTTATATAAAAAGATATATATACTCCGTTCAAATATTTTCCTTCTTATTTCTGCCTTAACATAAAACCCGTGTTTCATTCTTACTTTAATACGACACTACCATAAGATTTAACCCCAAACTCCATTAGGTTTTCACTGCTCGAAGCTCGGTTCCACCTCTTATCCTCAAGATTTCGTCTTGACCTTTCAATGGTTTATTATACACATTATTTTGCACTCTTGGTGCTTCCGCATGCTAAATCAACAGTTCTATCAGAAAACTCAATGCACATTCCAAGTTTGTATTTCGAATTCTTCGAAGCCCTTACTGTATTTCCTGTAAATGTAGTCTGCTGCTCTGCCAAATGTAAACGCCTGTCCTTTTTACTGTATTTCTTGTAAGTGCAGTCTGCTGCTCTGCCAAATGTAAACACCTGTCCTTTCATGCTCTATATGTATAGTCTTCTGCAGTAGTGTAAATCTGCTCCTCATGCTTCCTGTCTACACATCCTGTCACTGTACTCTGCTTTGCCTCTTTATCACTATGTTCTCCTCATGCTCCTGCATATCCTGTCACTATATTATGCTTTGCCTCTGCTGCTGTCCTTTGCCACTGCTGCTATCCTTTGCCATCAATGACAACACTTCTAACACATGCAATACCATGCATGCCATATCTAGCAAGGAAAAGACACATGCAAATCGATAGCTGCCAAGAATCCTGCTGTAGCTGCTTGCTTCCTGCTCCTCCTTGCTTGCTTCCTCCTTCCTGCTTTCTTGCCCCAATTCCAAAGTGCTCCAAGAAACTCCAAGTTTCCGAGAGAGAGAGAGAGAGAGAGAGAGAGAGCTCCAAAAATGAACTGACCAAACTTGCCCACTGCTCCCCAAAAGCCTTTTAATTAATGAGGCCTCTAATTTATTCATTTTCCTTTATTTTTCCTTCATTTTCCTCCTCATATGCAACCTGTGACCTTTCATCTCCCTTTTCTCCTATTTTCCATTATTTTCATAAATAAATGTGTCAAATATGCCATTTGCCTTTCCAAATGCCTTTTCCTTTGCCAATTTCCTTACCTTTCATCTCCCTTTTCTCCTATTTTCCATTATTTTCATAAATAAATGTGTCAAATATGCCATTTTCCTTTCCAAATGCCTTTGCCTTTTCCTTTGCCAATTTCCTTAGCCAAAATAAACTGATGAACACCAACACTAGGATGTTTTTCCCAACATTTAGCTTGGAATAAGTGTCCCATCAACCGTGGTAATTATTTTTAATACTTATTTTTCTAAAAATATTTAAAAATCCTATCAAATATTAATAGAATATATATACATAAATTCTTAATTTGAAAAACAAATTATAAATAAATACACAAGAATTAAAAGATTTTTCACACCTCCTATGAAAAAATAGAAAACATACAATACATGTAAATTTAAGTAATGTTCTTTTACAATTTGGATTTATTAATACTAATAGAGTTTAGATATAAGTAATGTTTCTTTACAAATTGGATTTATTAATACTTATAGAATTTAGATATAAGCAAGGTTTTTTTACAAATTGGATTTATTAATAGTTATAGAATTTGATTTAAATTATCTTTGTTTAGTTAGTAGTTCATTTTTTAGATGTAAAGACAAACTTTAATAATTTGAAATGTAAATATATTTAGCAAAAGTAAAAATAATTTTTTATATTATTTAATTAATTAATTTATTGAAAAATAAAAATATTATAAATAAAATAAAATAAAGTTAATAAAAAAAGTTTACATAATAAAATGAAATATATATATATAATTTTCCATTAATATAATCTATTTTTAATTTTTATAATTAAAATAATTTAATAACCAATACAAAATAAACATTAATTTATTAAAAATAAAATTATTAAAATTAAAATAAAATAAAATTAATAAAAAAAACTTTACATAATAAAATAAAATACATAACATATATAAAATTATAATTTTCCATTAATATAATCTATTTTTAATTTTTATGATTAAAATAATTTTAAAAATCAAAATAATTTAATAACAAGCACAAAATAAACGTTATTCTAGAATAAAGAATAGAAAATCAAATTATATTACACTTGTGTAAGAAATTCTTTCCGTGAAAATCACATGTAGGGAATTTTTGCAAAAATTCCCTACATGTGATTTTCACCGAAAAAATTTCTTACACAATTTTATGGATCACAGAAGCAAAATTCCCAATATATTACACTTCTTCACTAAGGAATAGAAATTCAAATTATATTATACTTCTTCAATAATTAAAATAATTAGATAATTATAATTTTTTATTAATATGATCTATTTTTAATTTTTATAATTAAAATAATTAAATAACAAATACAAAATAAACAGTATTCTATCAATTAAAAAATCAAGAATAAAGAAGAGAAACTCAAATTATCTTATACTTCTTCAATAAATAAAAATAGAAACTCAAATTATATTATACTTCACTAATTAAAATAAATAACTCGATAATGTATATTTTACATAACTATATATATATAAATATATATATAATTAAATTTGGATTAATTTACTCTATTCTTAATTTTTATAATTAAAATCATTGGATAAGAGTTAAAAAAAAAAAAAACATTACTATATCAATTAAAAATACTTCATTATATTATATTTAAAAACTACTAATACGTCATTAAAATTATATTTAAAAACTACTAATACATTATTAAAATTATCTTGAAAAACTAAAAATACATTATTAAAATTATATTATATTTCATTTAAAAATTATGACTATATTTCATTTAAAAATAATGATTATATAGTAGCTAGTAAGTGCAGTGAAATTAATGCACTTGAATAGGTAATGTTTTGGCTCTTGTACTTGGATAACACGAGGTCGATCCTCCAAGACTGCCACTATAACTTCCAGGTGTAATTGCATCGCCCCAAGCACATCAGCACAAACGCCTTAGTAGCATGGGCATCCGGTACGTGTTATATTTTTTATAATTAAATTTATTAAAATATGTTTTTATTATAATAATAAGTCATTTTAAATTGAAAATATGAAGAAAAAACTATAATCAATGAAGATGAAAATAATAGAAAAAGGAAAAAATAAAAAAAATAAAAACTAAATAAAACAAAAAATAAAAAATTAGTAAGTAATAGAAATAGAAGTTACTAAACAACCCATAATAAGATCTCAACCAATCACCTTGTAAATAAATAAATTTAAATAACAAAAAATGAATTCCCAATAATAAATTATGGATAAGGTACATCTTAAATAAAAAATATGGAGAAAAAACTAAAAAAAGAAAAAAGAAAAAGAAAGTTATTAAACAACCCATAACAATACCTCAACCAATCACCTTGTAAATAAATAAATTTAAATAACAAACTATAATCAACAAAAATGGAAATAATAGAAAAGAGGAAAAAATTAAATAAAAAAGAAATAAAACAAAAAACAAAAAAATAAAATAACTAATAGAAATGGAAGTTATTAAACAATCCATAACAAGATCTCAACTAATCACTTTGTAAATAAATAAATTTAAATAACAAAAATAAATTCCCAATATTAAACTATAGATAAGCGACATAAATTTTTGGTAAAAATAAATTAATACACACTTAAAGACAAAGCTAAATGCATAATACCAATATCATGGATATCACAAATATAATAATATGTATATTTTACTTAAAATGCAGATTAATATTTTATATTTTGAATTTTATAATTTTATAGTTTGATTATAAATTTTTGTTATTTAAAATAATTTTTTAAATACATAAACAATAGTATTCTGAAAATTAAATATTTTTTGAAAAAATTATATAAATTTTAAGAGTTTTTGACTCTTATCAGGTTTTAAAATTCTTTTACCTTAAATACAAGAAAACAAGGTAATGATGATGATGAAAGACTCAAAGTATGTGGTAAGAGTGCAAACTTATAATTGTACAATCTATAATAAGTAATTATAAGTTATAAAGTATTTTTACCATGTTTTAAAATTCTAAAAAGTTATAAAAAAAGAAACAAGTTAATGATAAAAGACTTAAAGTATGTGGTAAAATTGAAACCTAAGGAACCAGTAATAAATAATTTATATTATACATCATATATATAATGAGTTTACTATGGTAGAAGGATAGCTATACTGGAAACTACGGGCTGAGCTGATACGAAGACTACCCATTGGTGTAGGTTCGATTAGGAAGCTATAATGAGTCTAGTCTACTATGTTAAAAAAATAACTATACTGGAATCTAGGGGCTGAAAGTGGTATAGGTTCGATTAGGAAGCTATAATGAGTCTAGTCTACTATGTTAAAAAAATAACTATACTAGAAACTACGGGCTGAAAGTGGTATAGGTTCCATTAGGAAGCTATAATGAGTCTAGTCTACTATGGTAAAAAAATAACTATACTTGAAACTACGGGCTGAAAGTGGTATAGGTTCGATTAGGAAGCTATAATGAGTCTAGTCTACTATGGTAAAAAAAAGACATATACTTTACGGACGCCTAACCTTTGGTATAGGTTCGATTATAAACCTACACATTTCTTAAAACTAGTTAGGGAGATAGAGATGATTCGATTTTTTATAACTTTTTTTATTGTCTTTACAATGATTACCCTAATTTTCTTTATTATAATTTTCTATTGTTATTCAGAAACGCTTAATCAACTGGTTAAAAGAGAGGCTATTGCGAGGTTAAAAGAGAGGCTATGGCGAGGGCGAGGTTAAAAGAGAGGCTATGGCGAGGTTAAAAGAGAGGCTATGGCGAGAATGAGGCTACATTAGTTCAATTTTTGAGAGCTTTTTTTCTTGCCTTTACAGCGAGTATTCTAGCTCTCAAATTAGGTCAAGCACTGTATGAATAATTTTTCTGACCTGCTTGGCCTGGCCATCGGCCAGGCCAAGCAGGTCAGAAAAAAGAGAGGAAAAGAAATAACTATTTTGAACGAAATGAGCAATACGATTGACTAGATTGTTCTTTATCAAACTGAATAATTGCAATATTCATTATATTGCCGATACAATCCGTACATACTATGGTATACACCTTTACTCCACCATTCATTTTGTTACACATGAACTCTTCCATCTTGGAGAGATGGCTGAGCGGACCAAAGCGGCGGATTGCTAATCCGTAGTACGGATCATCCGTACCGAGGGTTCGAATCCCTCTCTCTCCGTTCGTACACTATTGGTCCTGAAAACGAATAACCCCGAATCTTTCTACGGAACGGAAAAGACCCATTAACCTAGAGACTGACTTCCTATTTTGACCCTTTGAAGAAGGATAAAAATGGCAAAAAAGGTCAAAACAGAAGTTATACTTTTTTTCATTGCATAACACAAAATGATAAAGTTCTCATTTTGACTGAGCATTTTAACTATGCTCAGTATTTTCTTTTTTCCGCCGTAAAGTATTCCTGTTCCATAAACAGTAATAGCTTCGCTCTTGAGTAGAAAAATTCTATTTTTAATCAAAAATTATATATCACCTGGTCCATAAATTGCAAAGGTATCGTTCATGGACGAATGGAAGGATGGACGAATGGAAGGATGAGAAGATATCGTTTCCTCTTTTTTTTTATCAATATAAATGGGACCAATCCCTACATTGTGTATTGGTACATACAAACGATAAAATATCTTTGTCTCTACCTGCAATTATATATGAACAAAATTGTTTCAAACCTGTTCCATCATTAGCAATGTCCAAGTGAATAGATGTTCACTTTCGAGATGATCCGGGTCTAGCTCGATAACATGATCTCTTCCAATCCAATGTGAGAAACTTACATAGTGTCTACTTTTTCCGATAAAGAGGTGTTTGCATGGGTTTGCCTTATGATAATTATAAGTTACAAGGTTTTCATACTTTACCATGTTTTAAAATTCTAACAAATTATAAAGAAAAGAAACAAGTTAATGATAAAAGACTTAAATATGTGGTAAGATTGAAACCTCATCCTTGTATAAACTATAATAAATAATTATAAGTTATAAGGTTTTCTTGAATAATAGTAATGAGTTAATGTTGCATTAATGGATAGTAACTAGTGATAGCTCTATGCTACTCATATATTCCAGAAATTATTTCTAATATTTTAAAAAATAAATTTTATTCGTCAAATTCGCATCAGAATAAATTTCGAACAAAATTTTCAAAAAAAACGCCAAAAAAAAATTTTAGACCACGGAATTTGCTTTATATATGACATAGCCAATGACGATTCACGGCATTTGCTTTATGTTTTCCAGGGAATGAGGTAACTGATTACGATTCTATATTGATCCAACACGCCACGGATCCGGCACAGGCATTTGGAATGGTAAACAACTGCCACGGGTGGGGAAAGTCCGATGTCAAATCGCTTTACGCCAAACTATTATTTTAATTTCTGTTTGGCCAAGCGATTCGCGAATCTATTATGGTCATGGCGATGGCGATGGCGATGGCGATGGCGATGGGTTATTCCATTCGATGGTACATCGAAGGATCAGTTATTAATGTTTGATCAGGCCAAGAAACTATATATTCGGATGGAAGGGGAACAGAGCAGAGCACAGCGAAGTAATCCAGTCCTTGCTGATCGAGAGAGCAAAACGGAGTAAGAAAAAATGGCGACTAAGAGTTCGATGCAATACAAGAACCTGGGGCGAACTGGGCTGAAGGTGAGCCAGCTCTCATACGGAGCCTGGGTCAGCTTTGGCAACCAGCTCGATGTCAAGGAAGCCAAAGGCTTGCTGCAATGCGCCAGGGACTATGGGGTCAATTTCTTCGACAATGCTGAGGTCTATGCCAATGGTCGAGCCGAAGAAATAATGGGGCAGGCGATAAAGGAATTGGGTTGGAAGAGATCCGACGTGGTGGTGTCGACCAAGCTCTTTTGGGGAGGCCCTGGCCCTAATGACAAGGGGCTTTCCCGCAAGCACATTGTCGAAGGCACCAAGGCTTCGCTGAAGAGGCTCGACATGGATTATGTCGATGTCCTGTACTGCCACAGGCCCGATACCTCGACCCCCATAGAGGAGACTGTAAGGGCCATGAATTATGTTATTGATAATGGGTGGGCATTCTATTGGGGCACCAGTGAGTGGAACGCACAGCAGATCACCGAGGCCTGGGAGGTCGCCAAGAGGTTAGACTTGGTCGGACCTAGTTGCGAGCAGCCCGAGTACAATCTCTTTTCTCGTCACAAGGTCGGTTTTTGCTTACTTTGTTATCTATTCCTGTTAGGGTTTCATGGATGTCTGATGATAGAATAATATAGGATTGAGTAAGAATTAAAAAAAAAAAAAATCCACAGAGCCATTGTTGGGGATTGTTAGGGAAACTTTAAGTTGGGAAATTGATTTAAACGTTTTGATTTTAGCCTTTAGATTAGGTTTATGTCTTTTAATTACTGAAACTTGGTTCAAACCTCATGAAGTTGATTAAGAAATTGATGATTTGAGATATTAGGTTTATGTCTTTTAATTACTGAAACTTGGTTCAAACCTCATGAAGTTGATTAAGAAATTGATGATTTGAGATATTGGATGATGGATTTATTGCTGTGCATTTACTGTGCAGGTAGATTTGTCATGTTTTTAATATCAATAAAATAAATCTAAAAATGTCAATAATATAAATCTTAATCAATAAGAGGAAATAAATCTAAAAATGTCAATAAAATAAATCCTATCAATAAGATAAATCTTAATCAATAAGAGGAGGTTAAGACGGATCTATACTGATTTATTTTCCATATGTAGTATGTGGTATATGTTTTGTTGACCGCTCAAATTCCTTTTCTTCATTCCCAAAAAAAGAGTTATTGCCTACTTAAACCCTGGTTATATATGAATCCATCTTATTAATTAATGAAATATATTAACATAAATCCATCTTAACCTTTAATAGATCCATGGTTGAGGTGGATATATGGTGATTTATTTGGTATATGTATGATTTTCCGTTAAAAATCCTTTTTTTAATAAAAAAAACAATTTATTCCACACTTAGAGCTAGGGGACTATATATAATGGAGATACTGGCAGTATATCATTTTTTGTTACCAACTGGATTCCTGAAGGAACAAAGATCCCTGTGAGATCATAGATCCTGGTTTGCTATTGATTTTGGAAATTTTCCTTGACCATTGATATTGCCAGTGTCAATGTGCCAGCTTGATTGTTCATTATTTGGGACTTAAAAATCATGATAAGCCCCTGATATCACTCTGTACCTGAGATATACACTAAATACGGGAGAAAACTTTTATCATTTTTGGCATTAATATTTTTAAACCTGATCGTATGTCCTGGTTTGCTGTGAAGTTGGAGTTTCTTCTTTGCCCATGATATTGGCAGTGCCTATCAGGTGGTCTGTTTATGAATTTGTTGGGCTTCAAATTCCATGACAGCCTCCTGATTTCCTTCTGTACCTGAGATGTATACTAGATGGATGAAAATTAGTTGTGTTCTTGGCATTGATGTTTTTAGAACTTTGAGAGCATAGGTCTTGGTCTGCAATGGATTTTGATTTTGTTTTTTTTCAATTGCCCGTTGATATTGGCACTGGGCAATATTTATATATGACCTTGTTGATTGAATAACATGCTTAGAACAATTTGTCATTTGAATATTCTTAATAGAATACTTTATCATGTGTGTGGTGCTGCTATTTTTCTTTTTATTTTTTCACCTTCTTTAGAAATTTTAAATCGCATTAGCCATGTAATTATGTTTGAAATTACAATCATAGATGAATATCTTAAAGCTACATATTGCCAGATCTGCCTTTTTGGGGCCCGGCTATTGGAGTTTTTTAAATCTGAAAATTTGTCCGAGGATTTAAGTTAACTTCAAGTTTGAATTCATGTGATAAAAGTTTGATTAATCTTAATACTAAAATTGATTAATCTTAATACCAAAATTCAACCATTATTGCATTTGTTTTATAACCTTCCTACAATTTCAACATTTCTAAGCAATGGCATATATGATATAATCTTATTCGCATATATTCCATTTGTCATTGATGACCAAGAACAATTGCACCCTATATAAAACCTTTTCAACCATACTCTCTATCATTGAATATCATTAGGCATCTTCAACCATGGTCTTTCCGTTTCAGATGTGCCCGTGTTAAATTTCTTTGTCATAAATGCAAAGCTTTTACAATTCAAATAAATCTAGCATCCTCTCATTTTGTTTTTTAAAAAGCTTTACTTTTCTTTTCATGTGCCAACTCATCCATTTTACTATATTGGTTTCATTCATTTTTCCAACTCTACTGCCATTGTTGTTCCTTTCCATCGTCTTATTGGCCAAATTATTCTTTTCCCATACAATCTATTTCTATTAAAACATAGGAAAGATATAAAAATTATTCTGGTTATTTGAAATTATTAGCCAATTTATACATACATTCTATGGGAAAGAATTATAAAACTATCTTCTTATTGCTGGTTTCCTCTTATTGTTCAAGTTTCTACCCAAAGCTTTAATGCCCATCTTCACTATTGGCATTCTTAATTCACCCAATGTCATATGCCCTGGTTAGTTTTTATTCGCTTTATTATCATTATCTTATAATGAAATATCGTTTTTTTAATCTCTGGACATATTTTGTCGATTTGGGTGCAGCTCTCTATAACATGAGATCCATGGTTTGGATTACCAATGCTTTAATGATGTATTTTGTTGTGAAATCGATTGTTAAACTTAATTCTAGTATGCAAACAATTGATTACCACAACCCCCTCTCTCTTGGTTCCATTGATGTGTAAAAGAGACATTCTTGTATGTGTAAAAATAACATTCTTGTGGTTCTATTCATTTGAATGAATACATGCTATATATATGATTGAATAAAAACAAAATGCCATACAATATTCCATGATCCAAAGTCAAGAATCCTTTTAGGAGCTTCATTCACAAATAAGGAAATCCTACCTAAGTTTGTCTATCCTTTCTTCTTTTTAGAACCTTGCAGGCATATCTGATTCAAGAGGGAATTTCTCTTAGAAAAGTGATATCAATAGTTATTGTGCCTTGGCATTCTTAGCCCAGTGGTCTTGGAAGTCTGAACATTGACCTCCTTGTTATGCCCCATTTTCAGCTGAATATAGATCCGAAAACTTATTTGTGCTGCTGGTTCGATGGGAAGGCAGGGGAAGTGTTGGTTCTTGGTGTGTTATTCGATAAAGAGTATCAAGTAGAGATAGAGAGATATAGAGAGCAAGGACAGTGAATCCATTAATCTAGGGATAGTTAATCCAGTCACCCATTCATATAGATAAAAACCAATCTATAAGTGGACACTAATCTTACCCACGTAATAGGCCCCTTGCGGTGGGTGTGAAGGCTCTCTCGGTGTCTTGGTTTGGCAAAGTGGTTGGCTCATAGGGAAATACTCCTCCTCCTCAAACTCATACTCGATCGGTTGACTCTTTGGGTAAGCAGACTCATCAATCAATCCAATAGCATTGCGAGCACTTCGATGAAAGTTGACTTAGACTCACCTTCACCATAGGAAATGGCAGTAGAATGTCTATCTTCATCTTGTTTTAAGCATCATGATTTTTAAATTTGTATATCTAATCCTTTAGCACAACGTTTGAAATGTGTGTAGGAGGAAAATTATTTAAAAGTTTATCACATTATTTCTAAGTGTGAAATGAAAATATGCAATCTAATTTTTGGGTACGGCATTGTGTTAGCAAAGAATGTACTTTATTTTAATTTAAAATTAACCCTATGTGGTGATAATATTGACCGAAATTATTTTGCAGGTCGAAGTTGAGTATGCACCCCTTTATAATAACTATGGTCTGGGTTTGACTACATGGAGTCCACTTGCATCTGGAGTTTTGACTGGGAAATACAGTAAAGGGAACATACCTCAAGATAGTCGTTTCGCATTAGAAAACTACAAGGTATTGGATATTGTGAAGCATTATCTTTTAATAGAAAATATGTATACATTGTGTCATCAGCAAAAACTTATGTGATATCATGAAAGCAAACTTTCAAAATTTCTTTTTCCTGGTGTGCAATGGACAAGGTCTCATTTTATTAAAATGTAATCTTTTGTCTATTTGTAGAGTACGTATCAATAATGAAAAGCAGGATTAAACATGGTGAATTATGTGATGTTGTTGTTATGTTTTTAGTATCTGCCATCTAATGATGTTGTTTTTGTTAACTCGATGAGTATTTTCAGTGTTTGTTTACTATTTATGCATGATGCGCAGAACTTAGCAAGCAGGTCATTGGTTGATGATGTACTAAAGAAGGTGGAAGGACTTAAACCCATTGCAACAAAATTGGATGTGCCTCTAGCACAACTTGCTATTGCTTGGTGTGCATCAAATCCAAATGTTAGCACAGTCATTACTGGTTCAACAAAAGAAAGCCAGGTGAGTTAGTATTCAGTCTTGAAATTGAAAACTTTATAAAATCTTGAAAGGTACTGTTCAATGCAGATGAAAAATATTACTCTCAACTTTTAAGTAAAACTTCTTTGATTTTTGTAGCTGAGTTTTTACTATTTGTGCGAATATTTGTAGCTGTAGCATATGTTCTTAGTCATGATCCATGAAAACATTGTTGTGTCGAGAGGCACTTTACAGCCCAGTATGAAAACATTGTTGTGTCGAGAGGCACTTTACAGCCCAGTATGAAGGATGTTCTTAGTCATGATTGAATAGAATCCATCGAAACATTGTTGTGTGGAGAAAACATTGCTGTGTCGAGAGGTACTACAGCCCAGTGTGAAGGAGATCTTGTAGTGAAGCTTTTGATAAAAAAGTAATAATTAAAAAAATATAATGTCAACTCAATTAAAAAATAAAGAAATAATAATAAAAAAACTTTTGATAAAAAAATAATAATTAAAAAATATGATGTCAACTCAATTAAAAAAATAACGAAATAATAATAAAAAATAAAATGTAATAAAAATAATATTACATTTAAAAAATATTGCTCCATAACATGGAGGAAATGTTGTCACCTGATAATACTACATCAAAAAAATAATGCTCCATAGCATGGAGGAAATGTTGTCACCTAATGTTAAGATAATACTACATCAAAAAAATAAATACCCCGATATGGGTGGACAAGCATGGAAATGGGGGGATGGGGGCACTTCCGCCACCGCATTGAATCCCAAGATTCATCAAGAGGGGGGTGGCATGGCATGACCCCCATGCACCATACATGCGGCGTAATGTTTAAACCTATGACGGGTACTTCTCCAAGTCTCTTGATTCTTCTCTGTAATTTTTTGTCGATGAATGTTGTAAAGCCAAGGGTGGTAGCGTAGGAGAATAGGTGCTCCTGCAAGCCTAGTTCTAAGCCCTTATGAAGGTAGTTTGCAGTTTCATTGGTTCTCCTGTGCGAAACTTTGGCCGGCAAAAGCAAGCCCGAAAATCCTGAGACTCTGGTGTTTGGAAGGTCTTAAGTTCTCATGTGCAGCTGGGCGTGGATTGGGAGCGGCCGAAGGTGCAACACTTTGGTGCTAGTCCGTGGTTGGGCTTCCCCTTCTTTGTCCAGTCCAATTATGAGGTAATTCTGGGTTCCTGGTTGGTCTGGTTCATTATCTCTGTCTTGGCTAATTGATGGATTATTACTGGGTTTCGGTTTCATTTGGCTTTGTATTGGTCCTGGAAGTTCCGTTCTCTATACGGTCAAAATATTCTGTGGAAGGGATGAATGAATGGAAGAGTTTCCGGTCGATCCATTCAATATTTCCCTTCTTGGAGGATAAATTCCCGCATTCAAATTATATATCAGATGCACGAATACCCTATTCTATTCATCCGGAAATTTTGGTTCGAACCTTTTGTCGCTTGATCCGAGATGCTCCCTCCTTGCACCCATTACGCTCTGTTCTCTATGAATATCGAAATAGTCCAGAGAATTTACAAAGATCAATTATTGTCGTCCCAAGAGTGCTCTCTATTGGTCTATGTCTTGTGGGTTTGGTGGGTTTTGTCAAGAAGATAGGCCGCGGGCCTCTGGTTCCCACAACTCAGTTTATGTCCTCCAGTGGCTCTGTATCAACTTGTTTGATGGGATTTTGTATGCTGTGTCTGCCGCACTTATTTACAAGCGATTTCAACCACCATTTACCTCTTTGTTATTGAGGAGAGGGGGAACACACAGTCCTTGTTGGTGTTAGGTATGCTCAGAGGCGCCTTGCTTTGTTGGTGTGGTTGGTCCTTCTCCTAAGGTATTTTTGTGGTTTAATTGAGGTCTGTTTCACCCGATTTCTGGCTCGGCTCACCATTTAAGACAGCATGGTCGTGCCCGTTGGGGTGCAGGGGAGCGTGGATAGTCTAGTCGGTCCTTGCTCTGAGGCTCAAGTCCAGGCGGCGACAACGACATTTCAATCTGCAACTTCTCCCAGCACGCAAGAGCACATTCGTTGCCTTGAAAGGTTTGTTCAAAGAGAAACGCAATCGTTTTTTCGACATTGAGCTAATCAGTGAAGTCTGTCAACGAATTTCAGACCTTGGGAATAATAGAGGGAGAAGAATTCAATACATTCATTTGGGCACCCTGCATTGTCAGCTAATGTGTCTTCTGGCTTTGGCCTCCGCCTGGCTAAAGTCTGGGGAATCCAGCTCTGGTAACCTCATTAGATTCTTAATGGCTATCTGTTGTGTTTTGATCTTGCTGGCATTTTGGTCTTCTGGTCCCCTTCGGTTTTGGACTACGACTTAGTTTCCAAAAATAATCATTTTTGAAAACTATCTATTGGCCAAAATTTTTTGGTAAGAATAAGGCCGATAGAATTCTGACAAATAATAAAAGTGGCTCAATTACAATCACCATTACACATTACACATTGACCCATCTGAATCCCAAATTTAAATTGACCAACATTTGTATAATTAACTTATAATAACTAGACTTTCCCTTTTGCATTTCTCATGAAATAAGAAAACTACGGTTACAAACCATGAGAAGTATTTTATGTATAGAAGTTGAATTGAAAAAATTAGGTTAAACTATTTGCAAGAATACAAGTACAATGATTTAGAAATTAAACAATATGCTATCATTAGCAATGAATATATATCAAATATATGTTTGGAATAATGTGAAAAAGATAGAATTTCAATGTGAAACTATAGAGAGAGAATCTCGAATCTCTTTTATTCTTTATTCTAAGAGGTTACAGGTCCAAGTACAATTATGTATGCCTTTGTAATAATCCAATTTTAAAGTCACTATCAAGTGATTTGATTGCTAAAATCTACAAGGCATACATACTCTACCCCACATTGTACTTGGACCTGTAATCTCTTACAATGAAACACATGCTTTCTATCTCTCTATATATTATATAATATATATTTTTTTTTTCACTTTAATACCATTTTATATATATACATATATTTTCACTTTAATATGCTTGTTTATGATTAGACCAATATACTAGACTGTTTATGCATGTAGTAGATGAATAATGGTGAATGATGAACATTGATATAAAGGGGATTTAGGGTGATTTATGAGCTTAAGTCATAACTAATGGTTATATGACTTAATGGTTATTGGGTTGACCTTCTTCGAGGATGTCACTTCTCAAGAGGGGAAGAAAAATGGTATAATGAGCATAGTACAATGAACTGATCAATGCAATTTGTAGCACTAATTTCAACTTATTTTGTATTTAAAAAATTGAAATGTTTAATGTTATTTTGTATTTGGTAGCACTAATTTCATGTTATTTTGTATTTAAAAAATTGGAATGTTTAATGTTATTTTGTATTTGGTATAGGTATAATTAATATTATTCGAAGAAAACCAAATATGTCGTAACTTGTGTTTTTAGAAAATTAGTATAAATATATTAATAATGTATTTCAGAATAAATGATTATACTCTAAGAGGAATAAGCAAAGAATATGATAATGACAGAAATTACCATAGAGATAAAAATAATGATAATGACAGAAATTACCATAGAAATAATAATGACAGAAATTACCATAGAAATAAAAATAGAAATTGATATATAAAGTGAAATTGAAAATAAATTGAAAGAGATTGAAATTGACATGTACACCTCATGGATATATGAGGTTCTGAGTGTTGTTTGGTTTGGTTGGAGAATTCTATATTTACTAGGTAACATTAACATTAATAATGCAAAATAAAAATAAAAAATTGAAATTGAAATTATAATAAAGGGAACCTCAAATATAAAGTAGTGAATATGTTTAACTTCATCATACATCAGTTTGGGAAAAAATTATACATATTTAAAATAATAGTTATATAATAAAAAAAATTAGAAATAAGAATATTTTTAATTATACATATTTATAATAATAATTATATAATAAAAAAAATCAGAAATAAGAATATTTGTTATTATACATATTTATAATAATAATTGTATAATAAAAAAAATGAAATAAGAATATTTTTATACATAAAGATGAGATATTTATATAAATATAATAAATAATAGTATAAAGAACTAGCATAGATGCATTTTAACATAGGAGTTATCAATTACTGAGAGGGCTCAAAACTTTGGAGCTACAAACTTTCCACAAGTTTTGCATTCAAAAAGAGGTTTGCACCTCTAGGGTTACGATGCATCTATGTTGGTTAATTACTGATGTTTTGCACTCAAAAAGAGGTTTGCACCTCTAGGGTTACGATGCATCTATGTTGGTCAATTACCAATGTTAAAGTGAGACATGCACGAAAAGAAAATGTTCAATACATAATCCAACACACACACAAAATCAAATGGGTTAGCTCAATTTGTTTCTAACTGCTTTTATGGCTAATTGTCAATTATCCTTTCATTCATAATTTCTGCAAAGGAAGTGGGAGTGTTCCACAAGGAAAAGTTTGCTGGACTCCATGTTGTTGATAGCCTTTGGGTTGACTAAAACTTGATTTTTTCCCTCAGAATACATCCATCGATCCACACACACATTTAAAATAAGGAAAGGCTCTTGAGGATGCTTCCTTTAGACTTTTTAATTAGAATTTAGTGCTCTCCCTAGAGTGTGGATGGATTTAATTTTCAACCAACAAATCACTTGTGATTCATTTATTTGATTGGTTTTGAGCCTTCTATATCAAACAACCAAGTTATTATCAAATAATGGGCTTCATGGCTTACCTATGTTTTAACACAATGCTTGACCCCACAATGTGGATGGACTTAATTGCGTACCAATATGTCACTTTTAAAGTGATTTGTTGTTTGGATTGTTTATGAGCTTTAGCTACCAACCAATCAACTTATGATTAGGTCTCATGGGCTTCATAGCTCACCCATATCTTAACACAGTGCTTGGACTCAAGATGTGGTTGGATTTAATTGCCAATCAATGAGTCACTACTTAATAACCTAATTAGTTATTAGCCTTTCCTACTAAATAACCTACCTATCATAAAATCTCATGGGTTCCATAGACACAATACTTGCCCCATAGCATGGATTGAATTAACTGCCAACCAATGAGTCACTTTTAAAGTGATTTGTTGGTTGGATTGGTTGTCGTTGGCTCCATAAACTACTTATGGCTTAAAACAATTCTTTGTCCTAGAGTGCGGATGGACTTAATTGCCAACCAACAAGTCACTTTTAAAGTGTGTCACTTGTTGATTGTTTATGAGTTTTTGCTTCAACTTATGATCAAATCTCATGGTTTCCCCCACAATGTAAATGGACTTCACTCCCAACCAATAAGTCACTAAGTCGCTTTTAAATTCATTTACTGATTCAATTGGCTATGACTCATTAGCCTTCGTTACCACCCAACCGACCTCTGATCAAATCTTGTAGGCTCCATAGCTTGCCTATGTCTTAACATAGTGCAAGGCCCCATAGTGCGGATGGTCTTAATTCCCAAATAATAAGTCACTTTTAAAATGATTCATTGGTCAAATTGGTTGTACTACTTACTTGGTTGTACTCTTGACCATTTGGTTGTAGTGTTGATCTGCTCTGATACCACTGAGTATTCATTGTCAATCGACCAACCAACCAACCTATGTTGAAATTTGATGTGTTTTGTCACCACAAAATCTAGTAGGCATTGGAGAGGGGAACGTTACAAGACAAAAGCTAGAGGCCCAATGTCACCTCAGCGAAAACCTCCGCTCTTTACGGATTTGCACCGATGGGAGGAGTCTTGGTAAGAGAGGAAGAGATAAATTCTAAGATAAATATGTTGTAGATAAGGTATAAGATGATCTCACTAGGGCTCATTCAAGAGAGAGACACAATATAATTTCAAAGGCTTCTCTTAGGAAGCAATTCACTCTTAATGAAAAGGCCTAGAAAAGGGAGGTGCAAGACCTAGGGTTTGGTGTATTTGACGATAATGGGAGTTCCAAAGGGGCCAAAGAGAAAAGGTTCATTGTGATGGATTCTAATTATTTCAAGACTCATGAAACCTTCAATAAAGTCCTCAAGTTGAGGGAGAAGAAACTAGGGTTTCCTTCTTAGGGAAACACCCAAGGAAAGAGATTTTATGGATGAAATATGAGTGGATGCCCACGAAAATGATAGGTCATGCAGTCAAAACGTACCTCTTGATGTTTAGGGCCTTAGGCTCTCAAAATTACCAAAAACCCTCCTCCTTAGAATTTCACTCTAAGCCCTAAAACTCTCCTCCTTAGAATTTCACTCTAAGCCCTAGATTCTCCTTCCTAGCCTTAAAAGGACCAACTTTAAGGAGAGGAATTTATGGAGGAAATTTCAAGATGATCACCAAGTGATAGGACTAGTGCCTTGCCCTATGGGCATATGGGGTCTAGGATGCTTAAGATAAGCCAAATTTGTTTCCAAGGAGGCTGAAAATTGATGCCCTAACTATCAAATTTCCAACATTTACCCATTTAATGGAAAAATGGAGTTTCATGGGAGAGCTACAAGGGGATCACCACTAAGAAGATTCATTACATTCTATGATGAGGAATGCATACAACATTCATCTAGATATTCTTCAATAAATTGATCTTCAACAAATTAAGGCACAAAAGGGATTCACATGCTGTACTAAAAGGGATTCATATGCTGGAATATGAACTTAACAGCCCATGATGAAGGCAAGGAACTCTACACTTCATTATATTCCTTAATATTAAATGCTTGAAACATATCCTTTTTAATGCCTTCTATTGATTCGTTGCTGCTATCTATAATCACCGAATCATTTACATATAGAATAATAATAATGATCCTATTTTAGTAAAGAGGACGATCTGAAACACTCTTCAACCCTTTTATTTCTGTAATATTAATCAATCTTTGTATACTATGCTCTATGGGCTAGCCTATACAATTCCTTTTTCAATTTGGATTCCTGTTTTTTTTTGCCGCTGATGACAAATCTTTATGAATAGTTCCGTATAGTTCCGTCTTCAAGTTCTCCCTTCAGAAGAGCAAGTGACAACATCCATCTAGTACAGTGCCCATTAAAAATGAGAAGCTGGTTGTATGAAAAGTCTGGCAGTGTTTATCCATCTAACATTTTATACTTTGCTTTGACCAGCGATGACAAATCTGTGCTTTTTACTTTAATATACCCATCCAACTCTCCTATGACACTCTTCGTATTTAAGCAATTGGGATAGTTTCTATGTGTTACAGCTTTTGTAATCGCCTTTTCGAACCGTCTTGCGTTGTCCAATATTTATTCACCTTTGATGGTCGTGTAGTGTCACTTTTGAAGCTGCTTTACCATTCAGTGTTACTGATGAATTTCTTTGTTCTGGTAATGACTCAGCTGGCGTTGGTTCCGCCCTTCTTGTTTCTTCTTCTTAATCTAGCTCCTCATCCAGTTGTCTACTCATGCTTCTCTATACTTCGCGTAGTCTTCCCACCATTGGTTTCATTAGATACCACATATTGACTTGCAATAATACTCTTTGTTCTTATTTAATGCCTTTTTAGGACTTACACTGACACAAAAAACTGTTCTCCTGAAAAGTTAACTGGTAGTATTTATTTATTTATTTATTTTTTTGTCTGTTATATTTATATTTATATTTTTGGCACACTCTGCTATAGTATATAATTCTACTGAAAGCATCGAATTCTGAAAAAAAATAAAATCAGACCTGAATTATATCATAGCAAAATCTTGTAAATTTGGAATTGAATTTTTGTATCAAAATATTATACTGAGTAATTTTTTGAAGCAAAGTTTTATTGTTTGAAGTTAATTTTTGTTCTATTGGTGATTAGGATGTACATAGTGCTCAAAAAGTTCTTCATCTAGACAGACTTTCCTTCTGCGCCTTGTTAAACAACTTTTGGAACTTGCCATGCTTCATTCTAAGTCAACATAATGACTATTAATGATGGCCGTAAGCAATGCATATTACAGTATGTTTTTATGTGCGTAGTATATGCAAGAACAACAGGAAAATTTGTAACGTAATTGAAAATATGTTTGTTGGGTATACGCTGTTATTATGTGGAAAAAGGTAAAACTTGTAGCTTTTGATATTCTTCCAATTCTGTTTTCCCAAATCCTCTTAAGAAGCCAAAATTTTAAGAGACATTTACACAGAGCTATGTGTACACCAGGGGTTCATGTAAAAACCCCTTTTAGTTACAACACACTGAATAGTTTGAAGCACCACTGCGTGTGAATACAACATATTGAGATATTATTCAAAGTCATTTCTAGGTGGAGAGACAACTTGAGTACAGAGTAGGGAGCATAGGCACGAAATCTAAAAGGTAGCTAGGCAACACTTTACAACACAAATTGAAGCATCACTGGGTGTGAGGACAACATATTGAGATTATTCGAAGTCATTACTAGGTGCAGAAACAACTGAGTACATGGAGAGCCGAGGCATGAAATCGAAAAGGTGTGGAAAATTAAATGTAAAAACTAGCCGATTCTTTAGTTATAACACGGATTGAAACATCAGTATGGGACCTGGACCTTTCTTAGCGATATGGGACCTTTCTTTATGGGAGAAGAGTTTTATTTTTGAGTTTTGTTTATAATGTTTTTTTATAGCCAAACTAGAGACCAAATTGATATATGAAACTTGCTTGATTGCTAAAATCTAGTGAGATTTACATACTCTTCCCAACTCTCTCTCTGGATCTACATACTCTTCAGGTACGCATCGAATAAATACACAATTATGATGCAATTTCTCTTTTTCTGGCTTTGCCATCTTTGAAATAACTATTTAGTATTTACACTACTCTAGTTTAAGGCGTGTTCTCCTTTCTCTCTATGCTGCAAACAAAAACTTCACACATATACATCAGGCATGTTTTTTCATAAGAAAAGTTGGCATTAGAAAACCAATAATGAATAAAATTCCTAACATGGCGTGTACATTCTTATTTTTCACAAAGTTTATTGTCTCAATTGCAGAATAGGGATTGCATGGTATTGCACATAAAGAACTACATTTGATTGTTGATATTTCTCTTGGAAGTTATCTATATTCCTAAACCTTTTCTAACCCCTATTGTCTTTTGCCAGATTCACGAGAACATGAAAGCATTGGACGTTATTCCAAAGTTGACACCAGATATCTTGGAGGAGATAGAATCTGTTGTCCAAAGCAAACCAAAACGACCAGAATCATATAGGTAGATTAATACTTTGAGTTTTCATATGGGGTAAATTAATACTTGAGTTGATTATTTCATGGCGCCCATTTTTACAAAGATTAGCCAAAATATTTATTCAATAACATTTTTGGTGCCATCTAGGAGCTAGATATCTTGTTCATTAAGAGTTTTTGGTGAGTGTAGACAGTTCTGGTATTCATATTTGAGTATATTGCAGAAAACCTTATAAACAATTTTTCTTAATACTATTTTATTAATTTTGCAAATCTGCTAAATTCTACCTTCTTGTAGAATGGTATTAATATGCTTGTCTTTTGTTAAAAACATTTACCATGATTGCAAGTTGTGTGTATATCAAGGTGATCTATCTTTATGGAATGCAAAGGCAAGAGTTCATGCAAATCATGTTTCTCAAAATGAAAAGCTCTTAAACGTTCAAGAGATTAGACTGCCTCTTACATGAAGCTCTGTTACATATTAATTTTGTATCATGTATACTTTTCTTAGTACATGTGATCTTGGATTTGATAATTTAGTATTTGTTATGCTTTCTACGCTTTTGTTCACTTACAACATTTCATACATTTTATGCTTACATGGACTTGAATTCTTGCATGTTTATTTTACATTGTTATGTCGATAGTGTCTCTGTTTAAGTGTAGTTTTTTTCCAAAATTTTAATTTAATTTTTATTAATTATTTTATATTCACATATACTTGAATTAATTATTTTTATATTCACGTAATTTTGGTATGTTTATTTTACATTGTTATATTTATGGCGATATGATTATTCTGAATAGAATATTCAGAAATTTACTTGAAATATACTTGAATTTTGGTATGTTTATTTTACATTGTTATATTTATAGGTGTCTATATTTATAGATATGATTATTCTAAATAGAATATTCAGAATTTTAATAGACGTGTTTATTTCAGAATAGAATATTCAGAATTTTAATAGATGTGTTTATTTTAGAATAAAATATTCAGAGTTTTAATTTAATTAGCATTAATTATTAGGTAGTAGTAATCACAAATCAAAGTAGTTATACCTTTTATGCCATTGTAATTAAGTTAATCAATAAAAAAATAGGTCATATGCATATGTGAATCAAAGTATTTATACCTTTTATGTCATTTTAATTAAATTAATCAATAAAAAAAGTAGGTCATATGCATATGTGAGTCTTATGAAATGAGTTATGGTTTTTTAGCTGTGGTATTACGACATTTTAATTAAATTAATCAATAAAAAAAGTAGGCCACATGCATATGTGTCTTATGAAATGAGTTATGGTTTTTTAGGCATGTGGTATTGTAACAAAGTTTATGTAATCTCCATGGTAAAATGAGAGAGAATTTATATGATTAAAAATCTAGTATGCTTAACATATCTATTAATTATTTTTATAATAATAATAGTAATAATAATTTAAAATAAAATTCTAATTTAATTAAATTTTATGATATTAAAAATCTCCATGGTAAAATAGAGATGAATCTATATGATTAAAAATCTCGTTATATTAACACATCTATTAATTATTTTTATAATAATAATAATAATAATTTAAAATAAAGTTCTAATTTAATTAAATTTTATGATATTTTTAATCTTAGGAATGTGAAATTAATTAAATTATATGATATTTTTAATCTTAGGAATGTGAAATTTATTATGTAGTAAGTGTTTTTATTATAAATTAATGTCTATCGACATTTATCACTATTTGATTTAATTTATATAACTATGTTAGTTTTTTTCTATGGGAAAATTGTAACTTTCTATTAATTATAACTATGTTAGTTTTTTCTGTGGGGAAATTGTAACTTTCTATTAATTATAAAAAGTTACCTAACTAGATGCACCTAGTGCTTTCCTTTACTGTCCCAAGCTGCACCACTCAAAACACTGGTGCCCATAGAATCAGAGCTTTAAAAAAAAAAAAAAATTATAAAAAATAAAATTGGGGCTAAACAAAAAGTCTTAGTCACCTTTTTCTTCTTTTCTACTTTTCACCATTCTCTTTGATCAAGAGTGGTTGGTACAATAATTAGTTGGTTCTCTTTTGTTTGCCTTGGATGTTCCTTGTCCAACTCTGAATTCCGATATGTATAAGGACATTTGAATCTTGCTATCTCTTTCTCGTTTTACATTTCTTGGCCCAAGTGTCCTTTTGCTCTTAGATTTTGCGATGCTGATCTCCCTGTTCCGTATTGGCTCAATTTTTTGTTCGCTGAAGATGTCTGTGGATTTGGATTTCCTTAGTGATGGGGTCCCAAGTCCTCTTCCTTGTCAGGTTGTGGTGTTGGGAATTGCCATCCTTTTGGCCTTTTGACTAGTTTCTTTTTCCTCCTGGGATCTTTCTTTGCCAAAGGACTTGGTTTGTAGATGTCCAGTTTCAAGACACATGCGACATCTAAATGTTGTGTTCTTATAATCCAAGAACTAAGTCTAGTATTGGTTGTTGTGTGTCAAAAAGATACAACTAGGTAGTCCTTCACTGAGGTCTACCAGAAGTGTAGGGGTAAGTTATGCAGTCTTATCCAGACTGGTATTTTGGAGACCTTCATTGTATTAGCATCAAAATCTGGGAACCATGGGGTAATAAATAATCTTGTGTTTCCCCAGAACCAAGGACCTTATGATTCAAATTTTACTATGAAAAATCTCTTTGAGCATAAGTGAATCTCACAATTTACAATTTACTGTCCAAGTCGTACAGATCCATTGAAAAAGATCCACAGGATTTGGACAGAAAATGTTGACCCTGCAAATGATTGCCTAGAATTGTTAGGTTGTACAAATATTATTGATCTCTACTAGATCTAATGTCATTTCTGAAATATCATTCATCTCCTTTATAATATAGGGCCTAAGAGTATTAAGAGTTTGTTAAGGTTTACTTGATGCTGCAACCTTTCCTTTCAAGGCGTCTTTGAATGATGTAGAATGACGTTGATCCATTGGTTTGGGCCCTTGGGGATATTAGATCCCGCCAAACCTCACTGCAACCGCAGGTTAATGATGATGATCGAGGAATTTTGTTCTATGCCATAGTCTTGTCTTGTAATCGCCTTTGGTCTTGCATGGATATCGCCGCATAGATTGCAACCGAAGGTTAATGATGATGATCGAGGAATTTTGTTCTATGCCATAGCCTTGTCTTGTAATCGCCTTTGGTCTTGCATGGATATCGCCGCATAGATTAGGTTTTGTAGTTCCATTGGAATAACAATTTTGTTATAAATCTCCAATTTCAGATCTTGCACCACCAGTGAATCCATTCGAATCTATTCGAATATACGGGATGGTCAATTTCCTTGTTGGCGTTTGTGCAAAAATTTGGAAATCTGCATCCTTGCCAGAAACATAAGTTTTATGGTAGCTTACTGATGGATCTGCAGAGAACCCATCATTATTGCTCATTTACTCATAAAAATCGATAGATCCATGGTTACCCCCTCTCCCAGTGGAAGGATCTGTGAGATCTGGGTCGCCAGGTTAGCAAACGGTCGAAGAACCCTTCCATTTGCTGTAAACGTGTTCTGCCGGAGGGATCAACTTGCCCTGCCCTGTCCCATCCTTGATTGTCTCTGCATGCTCTGTTCACTGTGAGCAGCCAATACCACAGTTGCCATGGGGCTCGAGAACTCCGATATATATCAGATTGCTGCAAGAAAAAGTGTATTGAGATCCAAGGACGAGATAGGGAAAATCAACACCCTCAAATTTACATCTGCGAAAAATAGCACTCGCACTCGCTCCTATGAGTTTGACTCTGCGGACGAGGAGAGTAATCTTTGAAATCGAGCCGATCCGTCTCCTCACAAAGCCCACAGGGTGGCTAAAGTACAAGCCCTGCTGTGGATCGAGCCAACATGAGAAAACCTCCGACCACAGGGTGGCTAGAGTACAAGACCCGCTGTGGATCGAGCTAACATGAGAAAACTTCCGACTGGAAAAATGAGATAATGCCATGAGAGCTGCATGCGGTCGTCGCGTTCTGAGAAGCCTGGGGCAATGAAACCCTGATAGCCATTTTCAGCAATGCCACAAAAACCAATTAAAGATGATGTCATCCAATCAATGTTCTCGACTGTGTCCAAAAGTATGCTATATATATATTTAATGATTATGTGTCTATAACTATGCTAATTATATATATATATATACTAGCATTTGCACCAAAAAGGTGCAAAGACACGCTGATAGAAGTGTAGATGAATGTAAAGCGACGCAGAAGTAGCATTACAGGAAGAAGGACGTGGACGAGGAAGGAATGAGGAATCAGAAGGGTAAAGTATTGGTAAAATAGAGATTTGCAAGTGGGTAAAAGTGCGTTGTAGAAATTGCAATATATAATAGTTTTTTATCACTCCATCATCACAATTTTGATGATAAGATTCCAAGTTTATGTTTTTGATTGTTTTAATTGATAAAAGTAAGTTTGACATAAATCATCAGTAGAATGGAATTTGATGGGGAAAATTATGTATCAGATGGTGATAGACAAATTGTCTATGATAAGGTGATTTGCCTATTCAAAACCGTTAAAAAAATGTTGTTGCCCATATTCCTTTTATGATAAAATAAACCAAAAGAATATTAGAGTTGCAAAAAAATTCAAATTTAACAGATGCTTCAATTTTGAAATTCCAGCCCAAATAATCCTCACACAAATTTTAAAAAAATTATAAATATAATATTTTGATGCCCAAGGATTATAGAACATAAACCATTCAATTGACTAATTACTAATTAGTCACTAAGGAGCATTTTGAGAAAGGGCTTGTTTACCCACCCGTTCCGAAGTATCAGGAAAATATCCGCTCATATTGCAGCAAGAGTTGCTGAAAAAACATATGAACTCGGTATGCATCACTTGTCACTTACTCTAGTTAGTTGGGATTAAAATGCTGAAAGAATGTGAACTTAAATACTAATTGAATTGGCAGTTAAGTTGTTATATTGTTTTTCATTAGTTGGATTTTAGTGATTAGTTCATCCCATTCCCCTTTTAGAAAAGCGATTTGTGAGATAGAAGTTAGTCATAATTATTAGTCACGGAAGTATTCCATTAGAAAAGCGATTTTAGAAAAGCGATTTGTGAGATAGAAGTTAGTCATTAGTCACGGAAGGATTCCATTATTATGTAAGGAGATACATTCCAGCTGATTGGCCATCTATGGAGAAATTTGGTGAATTGTTTGGCTGAATTTGCTACAGGCTAGATTTGTGGCTTTAGGCAAATTGAATTTCTGTACCAATCAACATTTATAGTCTTCTTTCAAATGCTATCTAATTCAGAATAGTTATTAGGTACTAATTATCTGAAATGCGGATGGCAAAAAAACCATGTAATTCTCTCGCACTATTTCTAAATAAGCGAAATGTGGTGCCCAATAACTCGGTTTTCATTAATGCGGTTATTTCTAAGTTAAGTGCTTGTTGTGAAGGTGGTGCCTTGCCACTCATTCTTCATTCCCACAGTTTTGTGTTTCACTAATGTTTATTTTATAACAAGCCACTTGTGACTGCGGTGCAAATGTAAATGCAAAAACCAGCTACCCAATGGGCCTAAGAATGTGATGCTTTCATCACCACTACTACGTGGATTGCCGGTAAGGACAGGCAGAAGGTATAAAAGATGATATGGACCAGTGAAAAGGTCACATTTTTCTATGCATTCGCGTAGATGTGGTGGTCATCACGTTTCAGAAAAACATGGTTTGGAGTTTGGAATTTTTCACTAACACTGCCACATGTGAACCCTAGAAGGTTTTCAGGTTCAATGAGTTTTTTTATGCGCCTTGGAAAGGAGAGACATTTTGTGTTCAAAATTCAAATCATGGTACTTTACAATTCTACTTATTTTAATGACCAGGGACCACGTGAACATAAAACCTAATAAGCTGCAACGATGGATAAATTTTTGGAACGAAAATTCCCATTAAAATAATCACAATCCAATTCCCAGAAACAACACATAGCGTTGGATATATCAAGTTCCCCAGAATGAGAAAAAAGTCAAGATTTTGGTCCTGGATAAAAAATACGATAAGTTGGTGCTCGCTCTTACCTGAAAACTGACAGCTTCGCCAGTCACAACCCCTTTCCTTAACTTCCCTGGGCTTGGCATCTCAAAAGAACTCTGGAAAGGTCCAACTTCCTCAGCAACAACAACATCAACATTTTGGCTGTCGGTGGCAATATCAACTAACCTATAAGCCTTGTGAGTGTGTGTCTTTATACCTTGTGTGATTATCAACTTCTTGGTCTTTAGTTCTAACTTGGTTCTCTTCTTAATTCCATTCTCGGGTCTTTGTGCATTGTCAACAAGCAGGGCGTGATCATCATTTTGACAGGATTTAATATAAAATAAAATAAGAACAAGATTATATTTATAAGACCTGACTTGAGCACAGAGGGCTTTAAGGGAATCCAAGCGACATTGTTCCTCTGCTTCATCTATAGCAACTTTGTCCGTGACCTTCTGTGCCTTCTGAAAGAGCTCCACAGTCCACTAAATCCTTTTCCACGGCCCGTCGCTCTACTGCGGCTGCTATTACCTAACCCTAACCTTTGACCTACCTCAATATGAACATCAACAGAGAGTGCCAAAACACACCAATTTATGCTGCTATTGCTTGAAGCAAATTCCTCAGAGAAGGTGAAATTGTCCACAATTTGCTATTACATCGATAAATTGTCTCAACAGAAGAAACAATCTCCATCCCTGCAGTTTGACAGCAAGCAAGTGCATAATTTGGCAATTTGGCAATCTGCATAATTTGGCAATTTGCCTTGGAAATCCAAACAATACCTTTGCGATTGATGCCGAAAGCTGCGCAATTAAAATGAGCTGGTTGTCCATAAATTTTGTGAGTTCTAACCTCCAAAAAAAAAATTCGAAATCCCATCTCAAAAAAAGCAAGTGGACAAAATAAGCATACCATTTTTGTGGTTAGTTTAGAAGGTGAAACGTTTCGAATCTTTCCATTGCAATTAGGAGGAGATGACCTTAGCGCCTGGGCGGGGCTGATGATGTCACCTCATGAGCTTTCTTCAAGAATGCTGTTTATACAAGAAATACAGTGAATCAAAAAGGCAAAAACAAAAACAATGATACAGCAAGGAAACCCCTACCTTAACATTTACCTTTCCATCGCGCAGGTATTAGGTGGTTTAGCTGCTTTTCATTTTCTTCAAATTGTAATATGCTTGATTCACGGAACCAAATTTCAACAGGGGTGGTGGCGCAGTTGGTTAGAGCGTAACCTCCCTCTTTGTCTTTACTAACTCTATCTTCCCCAATATCCCCATATTTATATCTAATAACTTTTTCCCCACCTTCATCGCTTCCAGAATGGATACAGAATGTTACTAAGCTTAATGGATACAGAATGTTACTGTAAAATTCGGTTGCTCGCAAAAACCGTACGGTGAGTTTTCACAATACCATAACCCTTCTTGAAGAAAATAACTGTGGATATCTAATATTCACTTCATATTTTGAGGCGTTGCAACATTTTAACAAACAAAGCAGTGGAAAGACCACCGTAGACATATAAGCCAGAGAAAAGACAGAGACAGACACTAGTGTCATCTTACTTCTGGATCTCATCGAACTTTTAACATGAATCACAACTGTCCACCATACTTAAAACTGTCAAAGACTTGAAAATGATGAGAACCCATACCTGAAGAGTAACAAAGTTGTCAAGATGAGATGGGATGAAGAATGATGCACAGGTCTGATCAGATGCGAAAACCTTGATACAGACCGCTAATAGCACATACACTACCTGAAACAAAATCAATTGGAACATATAAGAATTTAATGTCATATAGATGGAATGAAGTGACCGCATCAAAATTACATGAATTCAAGCGGATAAGAAATTCACAAGTAATTTCAATGAGACAAAATATTAAGACCCAATAAAATGAGTGGCAGAGAAACACACTAAATTTAACCGATACCAAGCAAATTCCAAGAACGATATTAGATTTCCCAATAGTAAAAATATACATTGTCAGACAAATTATTCAGTTATTGCAGTGAATTTCGAAATCAAAACTTTCGTTTACCCCTAAATCTCAGTCAATTCCCAGTAAATCGAAAGTATCGACCTGAAGGTGAACAGATCGTTAAACTTTCTCAAACTCGCCTATATCCCCCTTCTTCTCGACCAGTGCTTGCTCCCATGGTGAGAAACTTGCAAGTGGGTCACTTTTCCTAACCCTAGTTTTATGCTCTGCCCATGTGACTCGACACCTTGACGTCTGTCCACGGTCTTCTTGGAGGACACCTAGTCGTCGACCTGGTCGGCACGAGAGGGAGGAGCAACAGGAGCGAATTCTCTTTGCTCTCTGAACTTCCTATCCCAAATGCCTCCTCTGACTGCTACTCCTGGATCTCGATCGTGGGACGTATTAGATGCATTTCCTTCTGATGACGAGAAAATGGTGGTGTCCGGAAGAGGGCGGGATCGACGCCCGTGGAAATCTCTGAAATAGTGACTCTTCTTCTTCCTCTGTTTGTTAACGTTGGCTGCCGCCCCGCTGCCTCTCGTGCTGCTCTCTCTTTCTGTTTGGCCTCTTCGCGTTCGGCTTCTTCCGCCCAAGTTTCAATCCGTCCATTGTTTTTTTTGTCGTCGCCATTGTTGTCTGAAATGAAATCGAGAGTAACCCCAATTTGAAGTTAAAGAATGTGATGCAGATACTGCGAGTGACGAGAATTTGGTGTTAAGAGAGTTTAATGCGGACCGAGATAAGAATTTGGCGGTATAGAATTAACTCTGGTGAAGTCACTGGTGACACTGTTCAGATTTTGGGATAGCTGTTGAGAACGACGAATCTCAACCGTGTCCCAAACAAAAACCCTATAATAAAATGCCTATCGGCATAATAAATAAGACTAGCATTTGCCCCTAAGGGTGCAAAGGTACACCGAAGGAGTAGACTTTGTACTAACTCTTGTGCCTATCAAAGAGTTCGGCCTAGTCGTACGAGTTTTGTTTGAGATTAACAATTGACATTTTCGAATAAATTAAATGTTAAGAATAATGGAATACTATTTATAGTTTAAATAGTATTCACATAATTATATTAACCCATTCAATTATTACTATGACATCAAGCTTTAATTAAACACTATGGCTTCGTTCAAAAGGCTATATTAAGGTTATTCACATAATTACATTAACCCATTCCATTATTACTATGGCATCAAGCTTTAATTAAAAAAATTTAAATATTAAATTTAAAAACAATTATTGAAAAAACAAATAAATGTTAAATATAAAAATTAAATTAAAAAATATATATACTAAACTTTATTAAATTAAAAAAAATCATTAATATTAACATTAAAAATAAATAAATTAAAAACAAAAAATATTAAATTTTAATAAATAAATAAATTGATAAATAAATTTTAAAATAGAGGAAAAAAAAATTAGAGTTAAAATTAAAAAAAAAGGAATACAAATTAATTTAAAATAAAAAGGGGGAAAATTAAATAAATTTAAAAAATAAAATAAAAAATAAAATTAATTTTTAATATAAAACTGAAAATTTAAAAAAAAATTTAAAAAACTAAATTTTAAATGTTAAATTTTATTTAATTAAAAAAAGGAAAATTTAAAAAAATATTTAAAAATACATATTTAATTTAAATTAATTAAAAAAATAATTAAATAAAATATTAAAATTTATCAAATAAAATTAAAAAAATTAAAAATTAAATTAGTTTAAATTAAGGTGGGTCCGATGCATTTAAAGTAACAATTTTTTAAATGTGTGAGTTTTGTATGGTTTGATGTTTTAATCCGTCCGTTCTGCGTAAAATCATCGCAACCGTCCGTGGCCGCCGACTCGAGAAGAAGGGTTAACCGTGGCCCTAAAACCCTTATATCCATACGTATTAAGGATTGGAGTTAGCAATCAAAGGTTTTTAACGCCGATTAGAGCCCGTGATCAGTGCACCCATCCGACGGTCGAAACCAATTCGAAAGATCTGACCGCTGAAATCAATATCGCGCGAGTTACTTACGCTATCGTTAACTCGCGGTGAGGGGGGTTTTTCAAAACCGGTCAGGGACACGCGTCCCTCAGTCTATGGAATCGCTGCAATTTCTGAAATACAACTTACCGCTTTTGTGCCTCGCGGAATACTGTCGGGTTTCCAACTCCTGGTTTCACGGGATTAACCTCCGAGCAGCTTTGAATGCGATCATCGCTCGATCTATTAACCCTTAGATCCGATGTCCTCCATTGATATCGCGTTGTCTCTTCAACGCCTCCAACGAATGCGCAGAGAGCGGTTTTAGGCTCGTGACGTGGCGATCTTCCACTGGATCGCGTGAATTTTAAGTGGTTTCACATCCAGGCAAAGGTGGGGGCGGAATGAGCGGTTTTTGGGAATAAGCCCGGTGGATCCCGAACGCTGATGCCATCATTTCTATCGTTACCGCCTGAATGCAAAAAAGGGCCCAAACGGAAATTTCGTGAGACTGGGAGGAACGCCACGGTAGATAAGTGACAGTGCGCGCTGAAGCATCTGTCCAATGAAACGCAGTCCCTGCCCAAGGAGGGGACTCCCACAATCTGCCCCCAACTTCTACGCATGACGAGAGGGTGTTATACTGCTCCAACACTCAACCCACAGCAGGAGCGTTATCTCGCTGAGCATAAAGGGAACGCTAGTCCAAAGACGCACAGTGTGTAATTATGTCGACACATTCAACGACTGTAACACTATATCAAATGCTAATCCCAGATGCTAAGTGACCGAGGACAACGTAGTCCCTATTGGAAAAGAATTAATGCGCCCTTCACGAATGGATCGGAACTTTAGTGCTTGCGGATCAGCATAGAACTAAACGGGAACGATGGTTAAAGTAGTGATGGCAGCGCTTATTTTTCAAAAGAAATGGGTGGGTGTATTTAAGCGGATCCACTTTTTAAGGACCGCTGAGAAATGTTTTCTATTCGGTCGTAAATGTTCACAAAATTTTCCGAAGAAATTCGGGAATAACGGTCTATGTATGGCTTTAAATCATTTGAATCGTGATTAATCAGAGAACCTTCGGTGAGAATTGAGAATTTTTCGAACAGTGCAGACATGATCAATTGGCGAGACCAAATTTGGAAATTTTGCTGTAAATTTTGCCAAAGAACTAAAAAAAAATTGGAAAATTTTCGTTTGTAAGATAGACCTACAAACTATACAGTGAGCCCTTGAGTTGGCTACATGCCACCGGCAGTTTCTGATCTGCAAATCACAGTAAAATCGCCGTCAAATGACATACTTTGATTGACAAAATCTCTGTTCATAAAATCCTGCAGCTGGCTCGCATCCCAGGCATCTTCTGGCACAATATGAGGCGGGATATATATATATATATATATATATGACCCGGAGCCGTTCACCAACAACTCCTAAACTAAAATGAAAATGAACGCCCACGGGATTATGAAGAAAGTGCAGAATTGATAATGAGCCCGCAATTTGGTCAAAATTATCATCACGCAGAATCTTAAGGCCTGAAATTATCTGTAAACTTGCAATCCTGCTGTCTTAAAAATGATCAATCCAAGCCAGCAGACTAGCCATCGAGCCCGCAGAGTGCACCATCACGAAAGGAGACAGAGCATGAAGATTGGAGACCGAGTCGCTCCGCTGGAAAGGAGACAGAGCATGAAGATTGGAGACCGAGTCGCTGCGCATAGCAGTCAAACCAGAAGGAGCAGGTGGTACTTGACACGTGTCAGAGATTGTGTCGAAGACGACGAATCTGCTACAGTGTCGACGAATCTGCTACAGTGTCGTGGGCTAAAGCCCCACAATAGAACACCTTCGGTGTAATTAATATGCATTGATTATGTGTCCACAACTATGCTAATTATATATATACATATATTCAAGATTAATATGCATTGTTCCTTTTTTTTCAATTTGCAGGGCATAATTTTCGAAGTGTATGAATGTGTCACTTATCCGCATTGTTTTTTTTTCCAATTTGCAGGGCATAATTTTCAAGTGTATGATGAATGTATGTCAGTTATCTTATAATTGTATGACTAAAGAGAGTTTTAAAAGGAAGTAGTTGAGTTTAAAATTTTATAAGGCATAATTTTCAAGTGTAATTGTATGACTCCGAAGGTTTTGAAAAGGAAGTAGTTGAGTTTGAAATTTAAAAAGCTTTGCAGAGAAGAAAATATTTGCTCAATATAATAGCATAAAAGGAAAAATTGCCTAAATTAAAAGTTCAAATCTCAACATTTCTGAGTTGCTAGTTTTTTTTCGTGTGTCACTTCTCTTATAATTGTATGATTTAAGAGAGTTTTAAAAGGAAGAAGTTGAGTTCAAAATTTTGCAAATTTCAAGTATATGATGAATGTAGGTCACGTTTCTTATAATAGTATGACTTCATATGGTTTTGCAAAGAAGAAAATATTTACTCAATATTTTTGTAAAGAAAAATTAAAAGCTCAATATTATAAATTAGAGTTTTTGTAAGGAAAAATTAAATGCTCAATATGATAATGTAAAATAAAAGTTTAACTAATAACTAAATCTCAACATTTGTGAGTAAAAAATATTTACTCAATATAATAACATAAACTAGAGCCTTGTAAAGAAAACTTAAAGCTCAATATATATTAATATAAAAATTAAAAGCTCAATATATAATAGCATAGCATAAAATAGGGCCTAAAGGCTCAATGTATAATTTTAAGGAAAAATTAAACATAAAAGTTAAATTAATGACTCAATATCAACTTAAATTGAAAGTTCGAATCTCAACATTTGTGTAAGCATAAACTAGAGCCTTTGTAAGGAAAAAGTAAAGGCTCAATAAAAGTTAAATTAATGACTCAATATCAATGTAAATTGAAAGTTCAAATCTCAACATTTGTGAGTAGCTGGTTTCTCCAAACAATATTCTTGCGGGGGTGTTCGAATTGTAAAAAATATTGTTATTTAAAAGGGGTGGTGAAAGAATGGATGTGCTTAGAAGATTTTTCAAATCTTTTATAATTATATAGAATTTTCAAATATTATATAGAATTTAAATATTATAAAAGTGTAAATATGTTTTAAATATTATAAAAGTGTAAATATGTTTTAAATATTATAAAAGTGTAAATATGTTTGTATGGAAATGAATAATATATATATATATATATAAAGTGAAAGTGTAGATATATTTACATTGAAATGAATTATATATATATATATATATATTTTGAAATGAATGATGTATAAAAGTTATATGAAATAATTTTTTTTTTTTAAAATTTAATAATGATATTAAATAATTTTGTGATATATTGAATTTGTATTTTATTATTATTGAATAATATATTATTAGTAAATATTTTTTATATATTTAATATTTTATTTTATTTTGTATAAATTGGAAAGATTTTTTAAATAATTTATAAATTGATGGATGACTATATTTGATGATCGTACTCTAGAAATTGATGGATAGATTTGTTGGGAAGGTTTTTAAATTGATGGATAGATTTGTTGGGAAGGATTATACATAGATTATCTTGACCAATAGATAAAGCCTATCAAAACAGTGAAACCAGACAAGTAGAGAAACCATATTCAACATGAAACCAGGTAGAAGTAGAATGATTACCTAGATGGGTTGATGTCCCCCTGGATGTAGCCACTTGGTCTTGGAGTAGGTGCAACATAGGTATTAATGCCTCAGTCTCTCCCTCATTTCCTTTTGGTTGAGTACCATGTTGTCCAACATCATCAAGATCTCTTCCTTGGCATCAATTCTATCCATAAGAAATCTATCCAACAACATCTTCATTCTCCAATAGAGGTCAAGTCAACATGTATTGGTTTTTCCTACCTTATGCCTCTTGTCATGCACCCATTCTTTGATATCTGCAAGTACCTTTGAATCAGATAGACAACCTCCCTCCACAACAACTGTCATCAACTTCAAACTCTTGTAACTCATCTTGAATCTTCGTCGGGATTTGCTCCCAAAAAATGTGTGTTGAGGTTTGTAAATTTTCGAAGATGTTTTATGCTTGATGCAACTTTACTTTAAACCTGATAGCAAATAGCAATCACATAGACATGAAAGTAAAATGCTGATAGAACATACCAATAGATTGACGAAAGACAAGCCACAAATACACTTAACTTGATCAACAAAATATATGAGTTATGGTGCGTTACGACATTCAACAGGATGCTTCAACCAGCAGAGTCTCCTAACGATCAGTGAACTAGAAGAGTCACACAACCCTCAAGACAAATCCACAAAAGTCAACCCAAAGTCAACCTTGTCCAGTCAATGGTCAACATAGAACAACATCAACGTAAAGTCAACATAGCAGGTCAAAGGTCAATGTTTAGCCTCGATTTTTGTGCCAAAAAATGTGGACTGCAGAAATCAGAATTTTGGGAGAGTTTGAGGTCAAATGGACCAAGCATTGACCAAAGTCAACACTGGTCAAAGCTATGCTGAAACCTAGACAGATCTGAACCGAAACCTTAGCTACTGTTTTCCCATGTGTGAGAAGAGAAGCCTTCAAATGATGATCGAACTAATCAGACAAGAGAGAGAAGTGTGTGATGAGTGGATGATGAAATGAACTCCAAGTCTGTGCAATATATATCCATCTATGAGGGTGTGTGACACATCTGTTGGGGCTCCAAGCCTACATTACAATTCTGGCTAACCTTACACATAAGTGGAATAAATTTAAAATAAATTTTCTGCTCATCCGATTAAGATGATCTTTAGATTGATCTTGTACCTCTCCGAAAGAGGAATCCAATAAAAATATTGGTATCGTCATCTGAGCAGTGCAACATGGAGTTTGGACCTTGTTGCCCAAAATTAACACTCCCTCTCAACTAGGGAGAACTCCATCCACCTGTGCCATCCAAACATCGTGCGTCATCCCGCCGTAACTTGCTTTGTTGGCTTCTTTATTTCAAATGGTGAGTCACAAAGACATCACTAAACCTCTATAGGAATCAAAGGAGTCTCATACTAACCCGAAGTTGGTTTAACTGACTCGAAGTCAATTGGTGGTCCGAAACCTCACTAGACTTGATCCCAGATCAAGTGTTTGGACACGTGCCATCCTAGACATAGAGAGTACGACAATATCTGATGCGTCTATCAATCTTGCTATCGGTCTTTATCCACATTTCCCACCTCATTGGCCAAGATGAGATGTACTTCCATGAATCCGAGACACCATGGGTAGGATGCATACGGGGCACAGATCAAAGAGGGGTTAACCAACTCAATATCATCACCGTGGGGCGGAAGCACACCAACAAGGTTCGACAAGCCTAGCCCTGTGGTTGCTTAATGCTCCAAGAAGCTATCCCCAAAGCCCCCTAGAGCTCCCAGAGCTCATCATCCAATAGGACCCTTAGCATAGGGTCGTTCCACGATTCCAAGATTCTCACGGAATGTTAGGAACTTGACCTTCCCCAAGGGATTTGTGAAAATATTCGCGACCTGCTCATCAATTCCTATATGATCGAGCCTTACGTGCCTCGCTATACCATATCCCAGATAAAGTGGTACCTAATATTAATATGCTTGGATCAATTTTGGAACATGAGGTTCTATGACAAACGAATCCCACTCTGGTTATCACAAAGGATAACGGTGGTATCTCGCACATGTCCGAACACCTCACTCAAGAGTTTTCGCAACCAAATAGCTTCACAACAAGCCATACTTGCTGCAATGTATGCGGCCTTAGCGATGCTCAAAGCCATCAACTTTTGTTTCCTGCTCATCCAAGATATCGAAGCAGATCCATGTGTGAAGCAACATCCAGATGTGCTCTTGCGATCCACCACACTGCCAGCCAATTGGCATCAGTATATCCATGGAGTCTCAAACTCCCAGCAGTTTATCTTAGTCCATGGTTTATTGTGCCCCGAAGATATCTCAACAGATTCTTGGCACCAACCCAGTGAATGTGATGAGGATCAACCATGTGTTGACTCAAAGTGTTCACTTCAAAACATACGTCCGGACGGGTGTTCACTAAGAACATCAGGGCCCCTATGAGTTGTTGATACTCGGTAGGATTTGCTAGCACGGGCCCAACAACGTTTCCACTCAACTTCTTAAAGTTGAGCTCCATCGGTGTCGACATGGACTTATAGTCCACCATTCCAAATCTTTCTAGAAACTTCACAATGTATTTTCCTTGAGAGAGGAAAATCTCGCCAGGACTCTGCTAGACCTCCAAGCCTAGGAAGTAATGCATTGGTCCTAGGTATTTCATCTCGAACTCAAAAGCGAGCTCCCTCTTACACTGATGAATGAGAGGTTCAACATCTGTCAGGAAGAGATTGTCCACATAGAGAACCATAATGAGAGGCTTTTCTCTATCAACCTTGAAGTAAAGGTTCGGATAAGCATTACTTCGAGTGAATCCCAATTTCATCAAGTAGCTATCTATCCTCTCGTACCAAGCCCTGTGGGCTTGCTTCAAGCCATAGATGGCTTTCTTCAACCTGCATACATGAGAGACTCTATCCTAGAATTCAAACCCTAGAGGTTTCTCCACATACACCTCTTCCTTTATTGAACCATGCAGAAAAATGGTCTTCACATCCATCTGATGAAGACTCCATCCTTGCATAACAGCAAGGGAAATAATAGATCGAATGGTGGTATAGCGGGCCACGGGTGAAAATATATCATCACAGTCTATGCCTTCCTTTTGAGAGAAGCCTCGAGCAACGAATCTTGCCTTAAAATTTTCAGCACTACCATCAGATCCATGGCCTTGATCTTATAGAGCCATTTCGAGGTGACAACAGCTTTGTCCTTCGGTATCGGAATCACATCCCAAACATCATTCTTCATAATGGACTCGTACTCTTCGTGCATATCATCTTTCCAGACTTGATGCTTTACGACTTCTTCAAAAGATCTAGACTCAGAATGTACGATTGTACTCATGGCTGCTAGATATCGTTGGTATCTATTCAACTTCTTGCTTTCACGGAATGTCCCCCTTGGGGCCATATGTCTCTCGACATATTTGAGAGTATCTTGGAGCCATGAGGATCTTCTCTTCATTGAAGGAGGTGGATCAATGGGGTCCATCGGTCCTTCAACATCAGGCATCATCTCATCCTTCGGCTCTTCCTGATTCCCTGATCTTACATCATGATCTTCCTCAGAGCTCGGAAGATTTATCACTTTCCCGAGGGAAGCATCTTCATCAAAGGTAACATGGGGGAAAATCTCCACTTCTCTTTGACCAGACACATAGACTCTATAAGCCTTTGAAGTTTCACTGTAGCCCACAAACATTCCCTTCTTCCCAGAAGCATCCAACTTGCTTCTCTTCTCTTTCGGTACATAAAAATAAACAGGACAACCAAAAAATCTAAAATGAGAAACATCAGGTTTCTTACCAGAGAAGACTTCTTCTGGAGTTTTCGAGTCTAGAGTGGAATGTGGGCATCGATTTTGTATGTACACAACAATGTTCGCAACTTCTCCCCATAGAAACTTCGAAAGGCCTTGCTCACATAGCATGGCAAGGGAAGCTTCCACAATGGTCCTATTCTTTCTTTCAGCAACACCATTTTGCTCAGGAGTATACATGGTTGTGGGAGTATACATGGTTGTGGTCTCCCTCCTAATGTCAGCGTCTCTGCAAAAGTTGTTGAACTCGTTCGTCTCATATTCAGTGCTGTTATCGGTCCTCAAAATCTTGATCTTCTTCCCTATTTGATTTTCCACCAAGGCTTTGAAAGTATGAAACCACATGAATGCTTCATCCTTCTTCTTCAAGAAGTATATCCAGGTCTTGCGAGAGAAGTCATCTATAAACGTCATGTAATAATAACATCCTCCCAAAGATGTCACGGGCAATATACCAGATAGATCAGAATGTATCAATCGCAAGGCATCAGAGATCTTTGTGACACTTGAGGGAAAGGTCCCCTTGTATGCTTTCCTTCGGCACAAACCTGACATACACCTTCATGATCCTTTTTAAATTTGGGCATCCCTGTCACCACCTTCCTTGCTTCTGGAAGGGCTTTGTAATGAAGGTGTCCAAACCTCTGGTGCCATAGTTCGGTTTGACGAATTGTATCACATGTCATAGCCCATAATGGACTTCCTCCAACCTGGTAGAGTGTATCAACTCTAAAACCAATCGTGAGAGATTCCTTGAAACTCTTCTTCCAGATGTGTACCTTTCCATCGATGAATGCCACCTTGAAACCTTTGTCTTCCGGGGCCGAAATAGACACAAGGTTCTTCTTCAAATCAGGTACATACAATACATCTTGTAAGTAGAGGACTTGACCTTGAGATAGATGGAGGGTCACAGTCCCTGTCCCTTTCAAGGGATAGGTGGCATTATCTCCAAGGATAATTTCCTTATTAGTATCCTTCTCAATCAAGTTAGGAAGAGCTTCTTTAAACCCAGTGAGGTGCCTTGAAGCACCACTATCAACAAAATTAGGTTCTTCATACTTGGAATTTCTTGACCTTTTGAAGGGTTCCCCATTTCTATTACAACCATAGGGATCCTTCCTCTTTCCTTTGAACCTGTTGTTCCTTTGATTTCCATTCCTCTTGTTGTTGTTGTCATCATCCCTGTGAGAATCCCTTCTATTAGGATATTCTCTAGCATAGTGGCCAAACTTGTTACATGTGTAACATCTTCCTTTATTTCCTTGGGCCCCTACTCTTCCATGGTTCCTCAGATCACCATTGTTCTTCTTCTTAGCATAAGCGGTGAAGGCAGCATTACCTTCATTTTTCATATTCCATCATTCTTGTTTTCTCTTGAGTGCATCTCGACAATACTTCGTCAAAATCAGGAATCACATTATTATTGAGAATGGTAGTAATGAATACATGCCATTTAGAGGGGAGACCTCCAAGTGCGGTGAGAACCATTTCTCAATCAACTATTGTTTCCCCAATGGCAAGAAGGTTATTCCTGATTTCAGTCAACTTTAAAAAATAGGATTGAAGCCTTTCTTGAGATTCTTCAATTGGTTTTTAAAGAAAAGAACTTGATTTGCATTATTAGCCCTGAACATATTGACCAACTTATCATACATATCCTTAGATGTTCCCAGCTCAGAGATGTAAGCAACCGTAATTTTATGGATGGAATCCCAGATGATTAGATTAGCTTTGATTTCTCCTTTCTATACTTCGTCTTTACGGCAGCAGGTGCAGATGATGGAGGCTCTTGGATTTTACCCTGCACATAGTCTATGACCTCTTGATCTGCCAAGACCAAGTCCAAAGACATCTTCCAAGCATGATAGTCAGACTTGCCAGTCAACTTATCATTAGCTTTGAAACCATTATAATTTGAGGTACCCATGAGTCCTTGACAAATGATACTTCTTCAGTGATTTCTCTCAACATAAACTTGGGCTTTGTCTTCACCTTAGCTCTGAAACCATGTAAATTTTCGAAGATGTTCTATGCTTGATGCAACTTTACTTTAAACCCGTTATCAAATAGCAATCAAATAAACATGAAAGTAAAATGCTAACAGAACATACCAATAGATCGATGGAAGACAAGCCAAAAATACACTTAACTTGATCAACAAAATATGAGTTATGGTGCGTTACGACGGTCAACAGGATGCTTCGACCAAAAAAGTCTCCTCACGGTCAACCAACCAGAAGAGTCACACAACCCTCAAGACAACTTCAAAAAAGTCAACCCAAAGTCAATGATGTCCTGTCAACGGTCAACGTAGAACATCAGTAACATAAAGTCAACACAACAGGTTAAAGGTCAACGTATAGCCTCGATTTTTGTGCCAAAAATGCAGACTACATAAATTGGAATTCTGGGAGAGTGTGAGGTCAAATGGACCAAGTGTTGACCAAAGTCAACTCTGGTCAAAGTTGCGCTGAAACCCTAGACAGATATGAATCGAAACCCTAGCCGTTGTTTTCCCACGTGTGAGAAGAGAAGCCTCCAAATGATGATCGAACTAATTAGACAAGAGAGAGAAGTGTGTGATGAGTGGATGATGAAATGAACTCCAAGTCTGTCCAATATATATCCATTTGTGAGGGTGTGTGACACGTGTTGCGACTCCAAGCCTACATTACAATTCTGGCCGACCTTGCACATAAGTGGAATAAATTCAAAATAAATGTTCTACTCATCTGATCAAGATGATCTTTAGATCGATCTTGCACCTCTCCAAAAGAGGAATCGAATAAAAATATTGGCATTGTCATCTGAGTAGTACAACATGGAGTTTGGATCTAGTTGCCCAAAATTAACAAGTTCTCTACCATTGAGCGAGCTTGGGAGCCTTTGAATCCTCCTCGGTTACCACTTCTATGCATGCATCTTGCTTGTTTTCTAACCATGGTTGTGGAACCAAGGAGCTAGATTTGATGCATACAATGCAAGAGGGGCTGCGAGCTAGAGTGTTGAGGAATAACTAAGGCATGAAAAACATGCTCCAACATGTAGTGTCCATGGAAGATCATAAGTGGTAAGAATTCCAAGGACCATAGCAAGGGAAAAAGCAACAGGAGGGGCGACAAGCTAGAGTTTAGAAGTATATTGAAGGCATAGCAGGTCAGAGACCACTTTGAGAAATACCGATAAAATAGAGTGGGGAAGGGTAGAAATTACCCTAACAATGGAGAAAGCAACATAGATTACATTTCCAAAGAATGGTCGGGAGCCATAAATCAATGCAGGAAATGAGCAACAAATGTGAAGGATTGAGCCAAATTTGAGAAGCTATCGCCAAACTCTAATCCTTGGATGTAATATTATTGTAAATATGGAGCATGACACCATGATAACCCCCGTGCCTTTGTTACATTGATGTGAATCTCATACCATGGTTAAAACTTGTCTTGCTAAGCTGCATGTCAACTTTAATGTTGACGGTGCTCAACTAAGGGGGTCTCCCTAGTATGAAGTCTCAACTAGACCTCACACTGTTTGGGGTAGGAGCCCCAATCAGGAAATAAGGTCGGTTTCCATTTTTCTTAGGAATTTTCTTTGGCTGTAATTATTAACATAATAAATTATGCAAACAATATCTGAAACAAGCAAGTAAGTTGACACTGTGAGGCATACAATTGCAATGCATATAAGGTACTTTCGCTAAAGGCAAACGAGTGAGTGAGCCTCTAGAAGAAAATTAGGAGGAGGCGCATTTCCCTTAAACAATTAATATTTTTGGAGGAGGCACAAAGGGAAAAACGGATGGTCAGGATCAAAGCGCAGAACTAGAGCGGAGAGATAGAAGGCGAAGATTAAATCCCAAACCCCAAATCGCAAGTTTCAAAGGATAGGCATGGGAGGTAAGTGATAAAGTTGTTGAAGTGCGACGTGCGATGCAAGGTGGGACTCGATCGCATAACGCACATTGCAGGTTTTAAAAGATAAGTGTTAAAGAAAAGGTTAAAGTCAGTGAAATGCAAAGTGCGATGTGGTAGACGACGTGGCCCTGGCCCGCATACTGCACAATGCAAGTTTTAAAAGTTAAGGGCGAAGGGTAAGTGTTATAATCGCCAAAGTGCTATGTGTGATGCAGTGGGGCCCGATCACAAATCATGAATCGTAAGTTTTAAAGGATCACCGCTGGAGGTAAGTGATAAGGTCACCGAAGTGTGATGTGCGATGCCAAGTGGGATCCGATCACATAGCGCACATCGCAAGTTTTAAAAGATAAATGCCAAGGAAAAGTTTAAGACGACGAAATGCAAAGTGTGATGTTGGCATGGACGCGATGTGGTTCCAAGATGAAATCTAAAGGATTTCAAGTCTGGGGTTATGCGATTATGCGCCATTTTATGAAGAAATAGGCAGAACGCGGCAGAAAAACTCGGGTAAGTGACCCGATGCAGATTAAAGGAGAAGAGACAAAGTTGAGTAACAAGTTATATGATTGATAGCGTTTGAAGCATAGGGGCATCAATAGAGTCAGGCACTGAGGCAACGTTACAGAGCTGTGAAGCCGTTGCATCATAACCAAAAAGGACACCTGGACACTTCGGGAGGACGCATCAGCAACATCAGATTCAACAAAGCGAACAATATTTCAAGTTTTAATTTGTTTTCTCAAGTATGATTGCAGAAGTAATCTTAACAGTTTAGGTAGTCGAATAGTTTCAAGAAGTTCAGGAGTTACGAACCACTGTGATGTATTTAAGTAGATAGAAATAAAGAAAAGAGGTTCCGAGTTTTGGACCTCTGTAGGATTGTTAATTTGGTACTGAATTTTCTGAGAAATAAATGAAAGAAGATTAAGTTTCCTGCAGCTGTTGATGTTGATATGTCTTTCCAGTTTCTCTATGTGTTTATTCCTCTTTGAATGAAGTGAAGTAAAGTAGTAGCCGGTCTCTTAATTACATCTATGAGTAAGAGTTAAACAACCTTAATTTGCGCTCCTTTACCTCATCTCTTCTTTCTTCACAAAACCCTGATGAAACTTTAAAGTAATAGATTCCATGTTTGCAGCATATTATTTCGAGTTTCCTCTCTCTCTCCATGAATTTCCTCTGAAACTTAAAAAGTGATAGATTCTGTTTCTAAACATATTACTTCAAGTTTCCTTTACATTTCTTCTTTTCATTTCATTTGGATATCAGCAGTTTATGGCATTGCGAAGGCTTTCATTATATCAGATTATTGAGTGTATTAAATAATTAGATTCCAAAGGTGTTAAGCAGAGGCCATTTGATATTATAATTGTGACATACATTTACAAAATGTCTTAAGCACTGATTCCTTACCATAGCCAAGGGATTGTTTTTTGAGATACAACATTTTCTGGCGCTGTTGCCGAGGACGAAGAAACAAAGTTTATTTTCCCTGGGTTTTTCACATTATTTCCTCTGGTTGTTCAATGAGGAGGAAATATTCCACTTTTTTTGTTATTTTCAAAATTCAGGGTTTCAAAAGGCCTCACACGAGGTTATATACCTCATAGCAGATAGTCCCTAATTTGCCAGATCTAGAAAGATTGGTTTCTAAAAAGGCTCAGAAACCCGAAACTACTTCAATACTTGATCCTTCATTTCCTGCTCCTGGCAGCAGTTCTCATAACCCTTTGTTTGAAGATATTTCCAAGGAACTCCCTTTCTTGGAACAAAATACTCCTTCCACACCCATTTATTTTCAAGAATCTCAGTTAGAAGAACATTCTTTCGAGTCTATTTCTTTTACCTCCACTCAAGCTCAACCAAATATAGTTGCTCGTCCCTCTGCTATTGTCCATCAGCCCACCCCCATATCAGAGTTTTGCCTCCACCTTCATTCACTTTCACAGCAGGTTCATCAACCTCAACCAACCAAGAAGCAGTGAACCAAGTTGTTAATATGGCAACACCAACTTTCTTAATGGATAGACATGTACCACTAAATCTTCCGCAACCAATGAATGCCATGCCTCAAGAATGCCTCAAATTACTTCCTCGTTTCATTAGAGAAGATGAAGTAACAACATAACAAAATTTACCCTTGTTTTGCACTTTTGCTGAGAATTTAAATTTAGAACATCTTGATGTTGTGATGAGACTATTTGTGCAATCTCTAAGTGGAGAGGCTAGGAAATGGTTCAAAGGTTTACCAAATGATTCCATAAATGACTGGGAAGAGTTAGAAACTCAATTCACTCAGAGATGGTGAGAGAAGAGAGATCATGGTTACTCATTGACAAAGTTTAATGCAATTAAAAGAAAGCCTAATGAAAACATTTCTGAGTTTGTAAAAAGATTCAACAAATTATACAATAGTTTACCTATAGAGATGAAGCCCCCCCTGTAGGAGCAAAGGTATTTTTTGTTGGGGATTCTGAAGCTGAATTTAGCTTTACATTGAGAGAGAGAGGAATCCCTACTCTTGAGCAGATACAGATAGATGCTTTAGAGATGAAGCTAATATGACTGTAGCTGGAAAGGCGAAAGGGTAACAACCAATCCAAGAGAAGGGGAAGGCAAACTAAGAACCATCACAAGATTTAAGAATTGAATATATGACAAAGGTGGTACAAAATCTGAAAAATAAGCTAGCTAAGATGGAATTGGAAAATAAAAAATCCCAAAGACAAGTACAACAAAACCGAGGGTGTTTAACCCGCAATTCAGAAGACAACCCCTGCAAATCTTGCAGAGGGAAATAAGAGATCAAGACCATGTTCAAGCTCCATTGTATATAGAAGCAGCACCCAGAGATCCAACTAAATATGACCGAAGGGAGGCCGAGGATTAGATATCTTCTATGTATGCAATAGAAGAGGATGAAGAGGAAGATTGCGAGGGAGAATATGCTGAAGCTGAAGTCTCTTTTGATCAAGATGAAATGGATGAATGCTATAGGCAATTCACATATTACATGCATGTTGAGTTACATAAGGTCTAAAAAGAGATCTAGAGTGTAGGGTAATGAAGGTGAACAAGAAGGTTCCATTCTCCTCCAATGGCGACTCCACTACAAAATGACCCTACGAAATAGGTCAGTAATAAGAAAAAACCTGTAAATTCACTTAATAGAACAAATGTACAACAGGGTGAATCTTCCCAGAACAAATTAGTTGACACTAATATCTTGGAGAGAGTTGTTACTGTATTAGAACAAGCAACAAATTCTAGAAAGAATGAAGAAGAACCTGAAAAGAACGTTAAGAAAACTCATGCTTTCAATTTGACAAAAGAGTTGGAGAAGGTCAAAATTCAGGTGCCTCTTCTAGAATTAGCCAAAATACCAGCTTACAAGAAAGAAATTTCAGAATTTATTAATCTCACATAGGTGGAAGACATAAGTGACACAATGAACTTACAAGAAGAAAAACCAGTGGTCACCTTTGGTCCTGATGTAGAAGAAATAGATCCCTCTATTCCACCCTTCTATATTTCTATGTTGCTTCATGATTATACTCTACATAATTGCATGCTGGACTCAAGAGTGTCCCATAATCTCATGCCATTGTCTATTATGAAGGAACTTAACTTGCAGATTACCAAACCTTATAGGGATCTATAGGCATTTGATTCCAAAAGGGTGAAATGTGTTGGGTTAATTAAATATGTAGCAATTATGTTGGCACAAATCCTAACAAAGAGTATAGTCATGGATGTAGTGGTTGCTGACATCCCAACCAGGTTTGGAATGCTCCTGTCAAGATCTTGGGGAGAAAATTTGGGAGGTGTACTAAAATTAGATTTCACTTATGCTATCATTCCGGTTTTTAATGGGGAAGAAAGGAGGTTGTATGGGGAAACAAGGTTTGTGAAGACTACCTCCAAGAAAGATGTAGGAAATTCCCCCATTTCTTGTTTCATGCTGCTTGAAGATGCAGAATTTGCTGAAGACACAGGGAAGCAACTCTCTTCAGTAGCTGTAAACAATAAGCTGCACTCAAGGAAGATTTGGAAGTGCCACTTTGATGATGCCTACTCCAAGGAGGGCGCAGGTGCTGGATTATTGCTGACATCACCAAAAGGTAAGCTCATGCCTTTCTATTTTAAAATAGAATTTGATTCAACAAACAATGTGGCTGAGTATGAGGCCTTAATCTCAAGCCTTCAAGTTGCTAAAAAGATGGGAGTTGAATGTATTTCAATTTTTGGAGACTCTGAATTGATAATAAGGCGGATTAAAAATCATTGTTAATCCAAGCATCCAAGATTGAGATCATATAGGAATGAAGTGTGGGATCTGGTAGAAACCTATTTTGAAGCATTCAATCTTTAGTATATTCCGAGGGAGGAGAATAGATTGGCCGATTATTTAGCAGTTGCAACCAGCACCTTCAAACCTCCAATAAATCCAAGGTTAAGGTATGAGATTGAAATTAGGCATAGACCTTCTATCCTTGATAATGTGAAACATTGGAAGGTGTTTGACGATGATGAACAGATAAGTCAATTCATAACCATGATTGGAAACTTTGAAGATGCTAAGATAGACTAAGAGGAATAACAAACAGAGCAGAAAGCAGAAATAAGAAACCTTAAGCAGTCAATAGGTGAACATAAGATTGAAAGATAATGTGCTCCCCAAAGGGTTGGTTCCCATTGAAAGATTATTCGATTCTAATGATGTTGCCGTTGATTCAAAGAAAACACATCAAGAAGAAGAGATGGAATATTGTAATTTGGGAACTCAACAGGAACCCAAAATAGAGAAATTGTTCAAAGGTGTTCCCAAAAACTACAAAGAAAGATAAATTGATCTTCTTAAGAAATATATGGATGTGTTTGCCTAGTCGTATGAGACCTGAAAACATATGACAAAAGCATTATTCAGCATAAGATTCCATTTAAGGAAGGACTCAAACCAAACATACATAAGCTTAGACAAATCAATCCATTGTTGTTAGCTCCAATCGAAAAAGAAGTGAAGAAAATGTTGCAGGGGAAAATTATAGTCCCTCTTAGATATTTAGACCGGGTTTCTAATATGGTCCCTATAAGAAAGAAGAATGGAGAGATAAGACTGTGTGTAGACTTTAGGAACTTGAACCGAGCATCTCTAAAAGATAATTATCCTTTGCCGAAAATGGATTATGTCTTACAGAAGGTGATAGGAGCTCATAAGTTGTCTATGGTTGACAGATCTTCTGGAAGTAATCAGGTAGCAGTATAAAAATAAGATCAGAAGAAGACTGCTTTCACTACGCCATGGAGCACCTTCATGTACTCAAGGATTCCATTTGGCCTTTATGAACGCAGGTGCAACATTTCAGAGGGCCATGGACATAGCCTTCATTGGAGACAGGTTTGTAGTTTTATATCTGGATGTTGTAACTGTTTTCTCAAGGCCAGATGATGAACACTTGGAGCATTTGCAAAAAACTTTTCAAAAGTGCAGAAAGTTTAGTCTGTCATTAAATCCTAAGAAATGTTTATTTGCCTTAAAAGAAGGTAAATTATTGGGTCACATAGTCTCTAAACAAGGAGTAAAGATTGACCCAGCAAGGGTGGAAGCCATTCAGACTATTCCTTTACCTAGAAGCAAGAAGGATATCCAGAGATTCCTGGGAAAAATAAACTTTCTGAGGAGGTTTGTGCCCAATTATGCTGAGATCATGAGAATTATAACATATATGTTGAAGAAAAATGCATAAGTGAAATGAGATAAGGAAGTAAGATATGCATTTGCTAGAATAAAGGAAGCACTGCAGGATGCCCCAATTTTGATTAGCCCAGACTATAAAAAAGCCTTTCAGGTATTCTCATTTGCATCCCCCACTACTATTGTTGCTGTGTTGTTGTAGAAAAATGAAGACAATAAGGAGTAGCCAGTTGCATTTTTCAGCAAAGTTATCAGAGATGTTGAGCTCAAATACAATATTCTGGAGAAAAAATTATATGCTTTGGTCAAAGCACTGAAAGCCTTTAGGACTTATCTATTGCAATCCCAAATAATTGCTTATGTTCCTAATTCTGTTGTGAAGGACATGCTGGTCCAAAGTGATGTTGAAGGAAAAAGGGGGAAGTGGATAGCAAAAATCCAAGAGTATGATTTGGATGTCAAACCCACCACGCTGGTCAAGGGATAGGGGTTAGCGAAGTTGTCGACAGAGACACATTTTCAAGCCTTGGGAATTAATCTGTTGGCACCAGTGGATGGAGCTGTAAATGAAGAGGGTCAAAGCAAGTTCTAAATAGGTATCCAATACAAATTTTTGTGCTTTGATTGGTATAAAGATATTTTGCATTACCTTTGTTTCTTTTCCTGTCCAACTTCACTGAATAGAACAAAATACAGAGCTCTCAAGCTCAATTCTCAGCCATATGTTATTGTATAAGCGAAGCTATACTGGAAATATCCTGCTGGTATTTTGCTGTTAGGTTTGACCGAAGGAGAATCTATTGAAGTCACCAAACAATATCATGAAAGTCTGTGTGGAGGACATTATAGTTGGAAGGTCACTGCTCATAAAATTATTAAGTCAGGCTTCTATTGACCAAACCTGTTGCACATGTTTATAGACTGGTCAGAAGTTGTCAGAAGTGTTAGTTGTTTGCTGAAAAGAAAAAAAACTTGCTCCATTGCCTCTCATCCCAGTATTTATTGAAGAAACTTTCAGGCAATGGGGATTGGATTTTATTGGAGAGATCAATCCGCCATCAAGTGGATAGTTCAAGTCGATTCTGACTGCCAATGATTATTTTACAAAATGGGTTGAAGAAATACCCACTAAGAAGGCGAATGACCAAATGGTGATGAAGTTTCTAGAGGAAAACATTTTCAGCAGATTCAGATGTCCAATTAAAATTGTGACTGATGATGCTCAGGTATTCAACTCTGCTCGTTTCATTAATTTCTGTCAAACATATAATGTGATTTTATTAGATTCCACAACGTATCATCCCCAAGGGCATGGATTTGCAGAGTCTTCAAATAAGACATTGGTCAAAATATAGAAGAAAGCAATCACCGAGAATCAGAAGGATTGGGATATGAAGTTGAAGTTTTCCCTCTGGGCGGTTCGAGTCACTACCACGATATCTATCGGGAAGTCTCCCTATGAAATGGTTTATGGAACTCAAGCACTATTTCCTACTCAACTGGCCAAACCAGTGATTTCTTTCCTTCAAGAAGCTCAAGAAGAATCGAATGCTCTGGTAAGAAGATTGAACAAAATAATTGAATCAAGTGAAAACAGAAACAAAGTCAGGGATAACTTGATTACTTATAAGGAAAAGATGAAGTCTATATTTGATACAAAAGCAAAAGAAGTTCTCTTTCAAGCAGGAGATTTGGTAATAAGATGGGACACTAGACGATAAGAAAAGGAGAATCATGGTAAATTTGACCCTCTCTGGTATGGTCCATACAAGATCTCTGAGGCAAGGTCAAATAACACATTCATTTTGGAAGATCTAGATGGAGAGACAGTACAACTGCATGTGAATGGGCAGTATCTGAAGCATTATTTCCAGCATTAAAAGTCAGTATTCCACCATTGTAAATACTGGATTTCTCATTGTTCATATGTCACCAAGAAATATTTGATTCCATGCCCAATGGATAAGGCACCAATTTGCGGTTCTTAGCGCTTCCGTGGAAAATATCACTATCCCCAGGTGGAGCCAAATGTTGTGGCTAATTTGCATTTACCTTTGAAATATTTTTCAAAACACCAAAAAATCATATATGATAGAGAATGTAAAATTTTGTGTGTCATAGAAGAATTTTGATTTATATATTGGTACATTAACATTACGTGATGATATGTGAAGGTGGGTCAAGTCAGGTTCATTCACGTGTAGAACAGTTCAAGAGCCAGACCGATGGGCACGTTCAGAACATTTCATGCCAAACAGGGTTGAGTCAGGCTCATTCGCAAGCTCAGGAGGGACTAGCGTGACATAACACCATATAAGCTCAGGAGGGTTACACTGTGGAGCAAACAAAATAATTTTCTAAAGGTGGAGAAAGGGCGCATTTCCCTTAAAAACTTAAGACTTTTGGAGGAGGCGCAAAGGGAAAAATGATGGTCGGGATCAAAGCACAGAACTGGAATGGAGAGATAGACGACGAAGATTAAATCACAAACCACAAATCGCAAGTTTCAAAGGATAGGCGTGGGAGGTAAGTGATAAAGTCGCCGAAGTGCGATGTGAGATGCCAGGTGGGACCCGATCACATAGCGCACATCGCAGGTTTTAAAAGATAAGTGTTAAGGAAAAGGTTAAAGTCAGCAAAATGCGAAGTGCGACGTGGCAAGCTGATGTGGCAGATGACGTGGCCCTAGCCCGTATACCGCACAACACAATTTTTAAAAGTTAAGGGCGAAGGGTAAGTGTTATAATCGTCGAAGTGTGATGTGTGATGCGGTGGGGCCTGATCGCAAATCACGAATCACAATTTTTAAAGAATCACTGTGGGAGGTAAGTGATAAGGTCGCCGAAGTGCGATGTGCGATGCCAGATGGGACCTGATCGCATAGTGCACATCACAAGTTTTAAAAGATAAAAGTTAAGGAAAAGTTAAAGACGATGAAATGCGAAGTGCGATGTTGGTACGGACGCAATGTGGTTCCAAGATGAAATCTAAAGGATTTCAAGTTCAGGCTTATGTGTTTATGTTCCATTTTATGAAGAAATAGGTAGAATGCGGCGGAAAAACTCGGGTAAGTGACCCGACGCAGTTCAAAGGAGAAGAGGCAGAGTTAGGCAGCAGGTGATATGATTGACAACGTTTGAAGCATAGGGGCATAGGAAGAGTCAGGCATTGAGGCGTCGTTACAGAGCTTTGCAGCCGTTGCATCATAACTAGAAAGTACACCACGACACTTCAGGAGGACGCATCAACAACATTAGATTCAACAAAACAAACAATATTTCCAGTTTTAATTTGTTTTCTCAAGTATGGTTGAAGAAGTAATCTTAACAGTTTATGTAGTCGAATAGTTTCAAGAAGTTCAGGAGTTACGAACCACTGTGATGTATTTAAGTAGATAGGAATAAAGAAAAGAGGTTCCGAGTTTTGGACCTCTGGAGGATTGTTAATTTGGTATTGAATTTTCTGAGAAATAAATGAAAGAAGATCAAGTTTTGTGCAACTGTTGATGTTGATATGTATTTCCAGTTTCGATCTGTGTTTATTCCTCTTTGAATGAAGTGAAGTAATGTAGCAGTCGATCTCTTAATTACATCTGTGAGTAAAAGTTAAACAATCTTAATTTGCGCTCCTTCACCTCATCTCTTTTTTCTTCACAAAATTCTGATGAAAATTTAAAGTAATAGATTATGTGTTTGCAACATATTATTTCGAGTTTCCTATCCCTCCATGAATTTGCTCTGAAACTTAAAAGTGATAGATTTTGTTTCTCAGCATATCACTTCAAGTTTCCTTTACAATTTTTCTTTTCATATCATTCAGATATCAACAGTTTATGGCATTGCGAAGGCTTTCATTATATCAGATTATTGAGTGTATTAAATAATTAGATTCCAAAGGTGTTAAGCAGAGGCCATTTGATATTATAATTGTGATATACATTTACAAAATGTCTTAAGCTGTAATATTCCAAAATTTTCCTATAATAATTTGGAATATTAATTTTTGCTGATTTCACGGAGGAGGAGAATAAATGGGTAAGGAGGCCCATGCATAATGATAATCTCAATAAAATCCCTCATAGTATGAAAGGGGATCATCATTGGAGTTGGTTTACACACCCTCATGTGTGAACATGGTTATTTGCAAGTGGACAAGGTCAACTTTGACCAAGTCAACAGCGCTGGGATAAGAGATGGAGAGCACTTGGAGAAACAACGCAGTATGAATGGGAAGAGGGTTATTTGGTGGAGGAAACCCTAAGAGGAGTGGGACCCATGGAGAAGGGCTTTCACTTGTTTAAAAGGAGGGCAAGGCAGCCATTGTTTCCCATGCTTGGTATTATTCATCTCATTGTCTATTCAGATAATTGTGCATTCTTTGCTGTTTAGTAAGAGTTGCTGGGGGAATCCCTGTTTAGGATTCCTTCTCCTTCTTGAGATGCCTCTTGAGGGATTGCATTGATTTTCCTCACATATAGGCTTGAGGCCAAGCATCCTCCATCAAGACAACGTTATTTCTGCAGCAGAATAATGTTGTGTTGTTGGGTGTTGCAGTGAGGGTTCACTACACCACCTCCATCAGCTATTTTTCAGAGGGAGAGTCTCTCTTTCCCTTGGAAGATCAGATTGGAGGCATTCTGAAGCTTATTGTAGACTTTGGCATCAAGGCCAACTCATTCCCTAGCCCTACAACGCAGTTTCATCCAGTGACTACGTTATTTTAGTGGAGCATTTGCAGTGGGGCTTTGCAGATATCTTTGGAGGGTGAGATCTTAGGTAAGAGGATCAGCCTTCCATTCTAGAGATCCATTGGAGGAGGTATTTTCATCGGATGCAACATCTTCAGCCTTCTCCACTTATTTCCAGTTCTTGAGTTGCTGCTGCTACCCAGCAACTCCGGCATTTTGCAGATTTTGTATATTACAGCGAATCCTTCTAGGATTGACCTGAGGTAGTCTTTGGGAGCTGAGATATTCACTCCCAATGTTGTATTGGGCCATATAATTGTACATCCATGTATTTGACATATGTAGCATGCAGTTTGTCTAGAAAACTGCGCTTTCATAGCTTGGACATACATGTGTAGTAGTGGTTTTGTCATGACTCATGTACTAGTCTCTTGAGGGGTAGCATTGCTTATCTCGAGTATTATTTTCCTCAAGATCTTGTATTCATTTGTTGCTGCTATTTCTTAATAAGATGGCTATGGATTTCTCTCATGTTTCTATGAGTTGAGCGTTACTGCTGCCCCATTGTTGTGTTTGTATATTGCTGGGTCTCCAACTTTAGAATATCTTGAGATATTCTCATTGTTGTAGCATTTTCCTGATTTGGAATATTATAGTGGTATCAGAGCATGATCTCTGGCTCAACTGGTGGATCTCAGCCATCATGCTATCAAGGAGAGAGAAGATGAAGACTCCACTATGTGGAGAGAAGAAGGAATATAAGCTTACAAAGATTCTTCCGAGATCTGTACAGAGCATTCATGAAGAATTTGAGAAGATAAGGAGGGAGATATGTACAGGATCTCCAAGAGGGTTTGAAACTGAGTCAAACTCTAGATTTTCTTATAGGGAGTGTGAGCATGCAGCCACACCCTATGATGTACAGCGCAGTCACATGGCCATCTTTGCCATAGGAGAAACAGAAGAAGAAGGAATGCCAAAAAGAGGAACTCTTGGTGGTTTCTTGCATGAGTATGAATCTCAAACTCAGAAGTTTAGAGATCATATTACTTTTCCGGAGTCTTGCAAGATCATGGTGAGGAGGAGCAAGCAACATAATGAGGATAGATTTCTTCTATTTATCTTTGATGGTTCCCCTACTTATTTAGCTAGGGCTTGGATAGAAGAGCTAGACACCTTTTTGCAGCAGCATCAGATTTCCGAAGATGAAGCCATTAGAGTAGCAGCGCTGCACTTGGGAGGTAAGGTCTATGCATGGTGGTTATTTGAGTCATTTACCTTGAAAAATGCAAATACCTTTTCCTATGCAATGTTCATTAGAACTTTGATGAAGATATTTGGTAGGAGGAATTTTGAAACACATATGGAGGAAACAAACACATTCAAACAAACAAATCCGTTGCATGTGATGGAGGAAACCATAGACTCAGAATCACTTCAAAGAACCATGAAGGAGGCTCATATCTTGCATGATACTTTATTGAAGGCAAGACCTTCATCTTTTATTTTGGCACAAGGAGGCAAAGAGATCCCTTTTCCAAAAGAGGGTCAAATCATTGGAGGGTTTCCCACTCATGTTGAGGAGGCCGAGGGAAACAAAGCTGTCATTTCTAGAGTTGATCTAGCACCTCATGCAAAGGAAGGAGGAGCTCTTGCTCCAACTAGAGTGATTCTTGCAACTTTTCAAGGAATTCCCCAGGATCTTATACATGGAGGTCCAAGCACAATCAGTGAGCAGCATGATTGTGCAACATTGAAACTGGAAGTTGAAGGAAGGGAGGAAGAGCAACATCAAGTGATGAGAGGCACACACCCTTATCTATTTCAAAAAGCTAGTGCAAAGAGGAGGCAAACTATATTACGCTGCGAGAGAAAGGGCAAGGCTGCCCAACCATATGTACAGTCCACTCTTAACATTGATGTCTCATTGCATAGAGGCATTCCACCAGGGAGGCCACCAGATCTATCATTGATGAGGGACATTTTGTCTTTGGATTCACTACTCTTGGATTTTGGAGAGGTGAAGAGTGTGGAGGATAAATTTGGCATGGGGGATGTCAAAGTAGCAGACAGCAGCAGGAGGAGAGCTTCACATGCCAGATCACCAGTGCTGTCTCTTGGGAGGATTGATCCTTATTGGAGATCTCATCTCTTAGTAGAGTACTCCAAGGATCTTGGTGCATGCATGACTCTTGATGACCCGGAGAGAGATGACAGATACATTGTGAATGATATGGTCATCTATTCACATGATAGAGTCTTCTTGACTAGAGTTTCTAAGCTCAAGGAGAAGCTGTTGTATGCAGCATATGAGGACTTCTTTTCCATACATTTTGATGCATATCTTGCCTTGGCAGAGGAGTTCATTTGGGAGGGCATCCAACAGGACATACATCAGCATACGGAGAGATGCATAGCCCAGATGATGATGGTGAGGATGTCACGACCACCTTCCTACTTATTGGGAGTAAGGAGCAATTTCAATTGAGCCATTTCAGCTCAAATCCTCAAGTACATAATGGAGGATGTACAATTTCACCTTATGTTTTGTACTTCCTGTTTTCTTATGAGCAGCATATTGTCCCAAGGAGGATTATTTCTTCTTGTCTATTGCATGATGATGTACTTGAAGCCATTTGTAGCATTGAGATTGGATATCTCATTGGTGGGTTGTGGGGAGAGCCACATGATTTTTGGTGTGCACCATTGACACCCTTTTGTACTTTCATGTTCACATCCTGTAGAATAATTGTGGCAACAAACAAGCGGCTAGAAAAGCACTTGTTTTTATGTGATTTGATGCAGGCAAGGGATGTACTGCGCTGGTTACTTGTATGGGACCTTGATCCACTTTCCAGTTGTCATGTGACAACTTGTTTCTATTGGTTTTTGCTTCCATGTATTGCTAATATCTCTATTTCATGGGAAGCTTTGATTGGAGAGTGGGCTTGAGATTGAAGATGCCCATTGGGAGCATGATTCTCCCTACTATACATGCTGTACATATCAGGAGGAACCATGGGCCAACCATGAATGCCATATTACATTTCTTTTCTTCTTGTGGGAGGAACCACTTGAATAACTTGAGGAGGCACTCCATGGATCATAAGGAGTTGGAGGAGTTAGCACAGTCAACTCTTTTTCCTTGGAGGATGAGGGGAGAATCATCTATGAGCCACTCCATTTGTATGAGAAAAACATATGGTAAGAGTATTGATGACTTGCATAGTGATTTTTCTATATATATGCATCTCTTAACCATATATGTGTAGGGATTTGCTCGAAGAAGGGATATTCTTCCTTCTAGATTTGGTGGTCTACATAAGGCCATTATGGATGATCACTCCCTAAGAGGATATGGGGAAGATATTTCTTATGGAGAACATACTCACATTGCACATTACATCATTCACTTTCTCCAGGATATTGGGGCAGCAAGCAAATGGTGGGGAAGCCACCCATCATTTTATTTTCTATGGTAGTGGAGAGTCAAACTACGTTGGCTACATTTGAGGGACCATTGTCCTTCTCCTTTACTTCACATGGCAGCCAGCATGATTCTCCTTATGCTTCCCTTGGTTGATGTTGCTAGAGCTTCTCTTGGGAGCATGATTGGAGGAGAGACACATTGGGTGAATGTGTCCTTGGAGGGAGAAAAATCCCACACACTTTGCACTACATGTTCTAAAGGGAGCATGGGAGATGGTATGGCCACTACAGCAGCTCATTTGTTTCCTTATGAGGTGAGCCATATGAGGAATGTGATGCCATATGATGATGACTTCCAACTCATCACATATGAGATGATTCAGGGCAACATGTTTCATAACGTTGGAGGAGAGATCCTTAGAGGTCTAATCTCCATTTTTCCATTTGAGGGCAATTTCATTGCAGCCCAGGATCAACATACACTCTACACTTATCCTAAGTGGAGAGGAGGACAGCGTGGGGTAGGCTCTTTTGTCTACCAGGATCAGATTTTCAGCCCACCTACATTGCCAGAGCCAGAGGTGGAAGATGTCTTTCAGGAGTTGCCATGTTGGGAGGTAACTCATTTTTCCTGGATGATTGCTTGGGGGATGGAGGATCTACATGAGGAATATGTTCCTCAACAAATCATAGACTCCATGCCTTGAGAGGAGGCTTTCCAGCTCTGTCCTTGCAGTTGCTTGAGGACAAGCAACATTTGGGAGGGGAGGACTGTAATATTCCAAAATTTTCCTACAATAATTTGGAATATTAATTTTTGATGATTTCACCTAGGAGGAGAATAAATGGGTAAGGTGGCCCATGCATAATTATAATCTCAATAAAATCCCTCATATTATGAAAGGGGATCATCATTGGAGCTGGTTTACACACCCTCATGTGTGAACATGGTTATTTGCAAGTGGACAAGGTCAAGTTTGACCAAGTCAATAGCGTTGGGATAAGAGTTGGAGAGCACTTAGAGAAACAACGCAGTATGAATGGGAAGAGGGTTATTTAGTGGAGGAAACCCTAAGAGGAGTGGGACCCATGGAGAAGGGCTTTCACTTATTTAAAAGGAGGGCAAGGCAGCCATTGTTTCTCATGCTTGGTATTATTCATCTCATTATCTATTCAGACAATTGTGCATTCTTTGCTGTTTAGCAAGAGTTGTCGGGGGAATTCCTGTTTAGGATTCATTCTCCTTCTTGAGAGGCCTCTTGAGGGATTGCACTGATTTTCCTCACATCTAGGCTTGAGGCCAAGCATCCTCCATCAAGACAACGTTATTTCTACAATAAAATAATGTTGTGTTGCTGGGTGTTGCAGTGAGGGTTCACTACACCACCTCCATCAGCTATTTTTCAGAGGGAGAGTCTCTCTTTCCCTTGGGAGATAAGATTGGAGGCATTCCAGAGCTTATTGCAAACTTTGGCATCAAGGCAACTCATTCCCTAGGCCTACAACGCAGTTTCATCCAGTGACTGCGTTATTTTAGTGGAGCATTTGCAGTGGGGCTTTGCAGATATCTTTGGAGGGTGAGATCTTAGGTGAGAGGATCAACCTTTCATTCTAGAGATTGGTATTTTCATCAGATGCAGCATCTTCAACCTTCTCCACTTATTTCCAATTCTTGAGTTGCTGCTGCTACCTAGCAACTCCGACATTTTGCAGATTTTGTATATTACAGCCAATCCTTCCAGGATTGACCTGAGGTAGTCTTTGGGAGCTGAGATCTTCACTCCCAATGTTGTATTGGACCATATAATTGTACATCCATGTATATATGACATATGTAGCATGCAGTTGCTCTATAAATTTGCGCTGTCATAGCTTGGGCATACATGTGTAGTAGTGGTTTTGTCATGATTCATGTACTAGTCTCTTGAGGTTGAGCATTACTTATCTCGAGTATCATTTTCCTCAAGATCTTGTATTCATTTGTTGCTGCTATTTCTTAATAAGATGGCTATGGATTTCTCTCATGTTTCTATGAGTTGAGTGTTACTGCTGCCCCGTTGTTGTGTTTGCATCTTGCTGGGTCTCCAACTTTAGAATATCTTGAGATATTCTCATTGTTGTAGCATTTTCCTGATTTGGAATATTACATAAGCACTAATTCCTTACCACAATGAAGGGATTGTTTCTTGAGATACAACAGAAGGAATCATTAGTTAACCTATAAAGTAGTTCACAATATAAAAATGATCATAAAAGAAAGTAATAATGCACATTCAATAAAAAGGATACTAGAGCCAACGAAATAGTTCATTTTCATTAGTATGCGTAACTTGGCATAAACATACACTGTAAACAATGAAATAATAATCTCACAATAATTCATGACATATGCATGAAAGTATGCTGACTCTTAGAGCTTCATATATTAAGTGAAATTCCCAAGATACACGATTACAATGTTGCCACACTAGCCCTAATAATGGAACATTAATTCACCAGTTGCTCCTCCAAAGAAAGATCTTTTCTCCTATGCCAAACTAGAGAAGCCAAGGTGAAAAGTCCTAAGTCCTTTCCCTTGAGCTATGAGGGTATATTTATAACAAATGAGGTGACCCTCCACCTCCCATGTGACTCTTGATCTCCCTCGTGACTTGAGCTTCTATTGTGACTTTTCAAATTCCCATACAACCTTTGAACTTCTGATGACTCTAGAACTTTCTAGTGACTTTTCACATTCCATGTCGGACCCTTGGTTTTACACAAATTTTACATTTTCTCATTTCAGAAATACAATAACTACATTCCACAAATGATGTGGCGAGATACATTGACACATATGACTTTGTGATGAAACTTGGACAAGCCATGACTTGGCATTGATGACATGGAATTTATTGTGGTGTGTCCGGGCCAATCCTTTCTCCTAACTTCCATATTTGTATCTTCTTCATGATGGATCTTTGCTTGCTCATCTTCACCCTCCAAAGGGTCTGGATCAATGTTAGAACCTTCCAAGTCAACATGAGATTCCACCATTCTGTTATGGTCCAATATTTATTCATGTCATTCATGATGTTTCTTTCTTTTTCCCCTTCTTCCCAAGTGCTCTCTTATAACCCATCCTTGATGATCTCCTTTGAGGATCACCTTGCCATGTTGAACGGTAACACCTGTAGATGAAGTCCACTCATGACAAGCTAACATCGGTCATGAGGCTTAGGATATTGCACAGTTGGGCGAGTTAGTGACATAGGGAGGTTCCACTGTCTATTGCAACTGCACAATGCATAATCCAGGGTAAGATAGGACAAGATACTGCGTAGTTGAGCGAGTTAATGATGCAGTGTGTAAGGTTCGCTTATTGTGATTGCACAATGCAAAGTTCTGGGAGGACTGGGACAATATTCCGCAGTGCACAGTGGAAGCATGATTGGGCAGTGATTGCGCAGTTTGCATGTGCATGTGATCCGGATTTATGCAGGAACGCAACAGAATAAACACATAACCATAAATACAGAGATGCAACGGAAATAACACTTCATTTCATTAATATCAAAGAACTGAAATTTGCTTACAGACAGAATGGAAATAAAACTAGCTAGGGCACTGGTAGCTATCTCTGAGAAGAGATGTGGCGGCAACAGGCCTCTGAACTGAGTTACAATGAGGCTCGAGGGCCTATTTATTATTAAGAAACAATGAGAACCCTCAACATCCCAAAACCTAACCCTAGGAGATGAAGCGCTCAAAACTATGGGCCCCGTTTGGGTAAATTGTGTTTCAACTTCCTGTGGACGTAACTTTGGCATACTATCTCCGTTTGACGCACATGATACATCATTAGAAAGCTCTATCCGAGGACTACAACTTTGTGACAAAATTAAATTTGATACCCAAAACGTCGTTAGGGCCTCAAAACGTTCCCAAGTTCAGACCCTAAAATCGCGAAAAATAGTAAGTTATGCCAAATCGAAAAAACGAAAGAGACAATGGTGGGGGGCCAAGTGGAATAGGTGGGTGGCCACCAATATCCACCCGGATCATTCCTCCCCCCTTAGGAAGCAATGGTCCCCATTGCGTTAAGTTCCTCCATGAGATGAGGAAATTTCTGCTGAACTTGGTCCCTGGTGAACCACTTTCCTTGGTGCAGGAGCTGGCCAGCTTTGACAACCCGATACAGTTGGATCTGCTGTTGACGAGTGTTCTTGATTTGCATGTCCATGATACAATCTGTGGTGGCCTGTTCCATGCAATCTGGGTTTAACTCTGTTGGTGTGAGTTGTTCTGCAATGTCCGAGGTGTCCAGTAGAGGTGGAAAGTAAGGACGAAGGCGATCCACATTGAAGACTGGGTGCAGACCAAGGAATGGTGGAATACTAAGCTTGAAGGCATTGTTACCTACAGCCTTGGTGATGGTGTACGGCCCGTATCGGAGCGGGCGAAGCTTGCGGTGAGGTCCAGTGAGGCGCTCCTTCTGTAAATGTAGCCATACTTTGTCGCCCACCTGGAAGTGGTGTGGCACCCGGTGTTGATCATGGCGCTGTTTGTACTTCGCATTGGCTCTGTCCAATATATCATGAACCTGTTGGCGGATGTGTTGAATGCGCTCGATGAAGCTACTCGCTTTGTCAACTTCAGACTGGACATGAGCTGAATCGGCCTGAGCAGCTGCAAACGGCATGGCTATGTCAATGGGACATAGTGGTTGGAATCCCAAGCCCACCCGAAAGGGGCTATGGCCAATTGAACTGTGGAGAGCCCGGTTATAACTGTGTTGTACATAGGGGAGGCTCTCGTCCCATGTGCGTGGATGCTTTGAGTTGTACATGCGTAGAATGTGTACAATCATTCTGTTGACGACCTCTGTCTGGCCATCTGTTTGGGGATGGAAAGCTGTGGACTTGGTGAGCTTTGTGTCCAACATTGACCAGAGGCTGGACCAAAATGTGCTGAGGAACCTGCTATCTCGATCTGATATGATAGACTGTGGGATCCCAAAGTGCACCCACACTCGCTCAAAGAAGAGTTTAGCAGTGGCTTCTGCTGTGATATTCTTCTTACAGGCCGCCATGATGGCCATCTTCGAGAATCTGTCAACGACCACGAAAACACAGTCATTTCCATTCTTAGTAGAAGGTAGGCCCGACATGTAATCCATGGAGATGGATTCCCAAGGTCGACTAGGGGTAGGCAGCGGAGTATATAGGCCTTGCTTCTTGATGGTTGGTTTGGCAATGGCACAAGCAGTGCAGGACCTGATGTGCTTCTCGACATCCTTTCGAAGTTTCGGCCAATAGAAATACTTTTGTAGTATTGCTACTGTTTTCTCGACCCCGAAATGCCCAGCGGCTCGACTGTAGTGTGCTTCCCATATCATCTTGGCACGCTTGCTTGAAGGAACACAAAGGTGTCCCAGGTGACATAAAAGTGCATCTTGGAGGTGAAAATTTGGAACTTGCTTACCCCCCAAGAGTGCCTTGTAAGTGTGGCCGAATTCTGGGTCACTCTCATAGAGAAGCGGCTAATCAGAAGTCTCGTGCCCACAAGAGTTGAGCACGGTGGTGAGCGCCACGATCGGTGGTCGGCTGAGGCAGTCTGCAACATTATTGGTGCTACCCTTCTTGTACTTGATGTTCAAATGAAACTGTTGCAGATATGTGGACCACTTCTGATGGCGATCATTCTGCAACTTCCCTTGTGTCTGTATGAACCGCAGGGGCCGGTGGTCTGTGTGGATGATTGTTTCCTTCCCCAAAATGTAATGCTTCCATTGTCGACAGGCTTGCACAATGGAATACATTTCTTTGTCATAGGTGGGATACTTGCGAATTGTCTCCGACAATGTCTCACTGTGATATGCCACTGGATGTCCCTGTTGAGTAAGAACTGCCCCAATAGCATAGTCAGAGGCATCTGTCTCGATCTCAAACGGCTGCTGCAAGTCTGGTAAGGTGAGCACTGGGGCAGAACAGAGGCGATTTTTCAATTTTTTGAACGCCTTCTGTTGAGGTTCCGACCAAAAGAATTTTGCTCTCGCTCCTCCTTTGGTGACTTGACTCAAGGGCCAAGTGATATGAGAGAATCCCAACACGAATCTACGGTAGAAATTAGCAAGACCCAGAAAGCTGCGAAGCTCTGTTATAGTAGTCGGGGCTGGCCAATCCCGAATGACCTGGATCTTGGCTGGATCCACATGCACCCCCTTTTCATCAATAATGTATCCCAGATATTGAACCTGGGTCATGCCAAACGTGCACTTCTCCAAATTGGCACACAACTTGTGTTGCCGCAGTGTTTGGAGGACTTGTCGGATGTGATGAAGGTGCTCTTCCCAAGTCTTGTTGAAGATCATAATGTCATCCAAGTACACCACTACGAATGAGTTGGTGAATGGCCGCAAGATGTCGTCCATCATCCTCATGAAGGTTGCGGGAGCATTCGTCAACCCGAAAGGCATGACCAGCCATTCAAAAAGGCCTTCCTTAGCTTTGAAGGCAGTCTTCCACACATCAGAGGGTTCAATTGGTACCGGGTGATACCCAGACTTCAGGTCGATCTTACTGAAATATTTTGCACCTTGGAGTTGGTCCAGAAGGTCATCAATCCGTGGGATTGGGTACCTATTCCGGACAGTGATCTTGTTCAGCGCCCGATAGTCAATACAGAGTCTCCACGTCCCATCCTTCTTCCGTACCAACACGATCGGGCTCCCACAGGGCGATGAACTTGGTCTGATGTGACCTTTCTGCAACAGCTCCTGAATCTGCCTCTTGATTTCATCATTTTCCAGAACAGAGCGTCGATAGATCGGTCCGTTGGGTAGCGGCGCACCTGGGGTCAGATCAATCGGGTGCTTGACCTGGCAGTGCAAAGGAACCCCTGTGGGTGAGGTGAAGATGTCCCCGTACTCCTCCACGACCTTATCCATTTGTTGTTGTCGTGCAGAGGGGCCCTGTCTGGAGGTCGTGGCCACAGTCTTCTTCTTGCCCTGGGGGCGGATCATCAGAAAAACAAATTTCCTGGTTTGGGAAATGAGCTTACTGCATTGTTTTGCAGTTACCAAAGAGATAGTCGTAGGAGGTGGTACCTCTGGTATCCTATACAACTTATTTCCCAAAGTAATAATAACAGCACGAGGTCGAGACTCATACACAGCATGACGCTTCCACAAGTAGGGTTGTCCTAATAATACATCAGAAACATCAATAGGAGCAACGTCACATAATACCTCGTCCATGAAGGGCTTGATGCTATAGGGAAGGCGGCACTGCTGGCTGACGCGGAGATCTCGTCCTTGGTGAAGCCACCCGATGGTGTATGGATGTGGGTGAGCTGTGGTCGGCAAGCCCAACCGCTTCACGGCGTCTGCTGAAATGAGGTTCTTTTGGCTCCCAATGTCGACAATGAACTGTACAGGGGAGCCCTTTACCCACATCTGGGAGTGGAAGAGACGTTCCTCCTCCTCTGGATCTTCCGGTTCCTCCTTCTGGACCTTTGTAGTGGCAACAGTGGCGTTGGGCTCCGCATCAATAATCTGTTTCCCTTTTTCATTCCCCTTTTCGGGTTCTGATTCGGAGTCAGAGCATGCATCTGACTCAGAAGCCCTCATCTCGGCCACTAGTGACTGCTTGGCCCGACACTCACTTGTGTTGTGAGTGGAGCTCTTATGGAACTCACACCACTTTCCCGTGTCCTTCTTTGGCTTTACGGTGTTGTTCTTTTCTTGTGGCTTTGACAGGTTGTCTTTAGCCGCCATGCTCTGTCCTTTGCTCTGCGGTTTGGAAGCACCTTTTCCTTGCTTTTGATTCACAGATCCAAAGTCTCGCTTCTTCTGTTTGAATTTCTGCTCAATCTTGGCAGCATACCGGTATGCCGTACCAAGCGAGGAGATGTCGAGGAACTCCATTTCCTCCTGAATGTATCTGTGCAGACAGCTGCGATACTTTAGCACCAAATGCTTCTCTGAATCTTTGATACCCAACTTTGTGCGCAGGGTATGGAACAGATTCGTCAGCTCGTGCACATCTTGATCCCTTTGTTGTCGCAGCGTGGTCCATTGTATGTACTTGTCCTCATAGCTCCCCACGGGATAGTACTGTTCCTTGACGGCATCTCGGAAAGAATTCCAAGTTGGTACTGCCGAGAACAGAGAGGGTTCTGTCTGGTCCTTGTTCTCACAGTAGGTTTCCCACCAGTCCTTAACATGGGGGGTAGCTTTGAGGAGTGCAAAAATAATCTTCTCCCGGTCTGAAAAGTCATGAACAGAGAAATATCCTTCTAATAGATTCAACCATCTATCTACGGCATCTCGTCTATTTGACCCTCAAATATGGGAATGTCAAAATTTACTTGTACCTTAAAGGGAGTCGCAACTCCAGAGTGGCTACTGGATGCAGATGCGCCGCCGGTGGGCAGCCGTTGAAGGATCTGAGCAAAGCTATCCATCATCGTGTTCCTTTGTTTTTCGAGGGCCTCCTCGAGCAATATTTTGATAGGATCTCCTGCTCCCTCATCTTTCTTTTCGTCCCCCATGGGCGTCCGTCGAGGTTTGCGAGGCCGATCTTGCAAAGGTTCCACCAGATCAAGCCCTAGCTCCTTATACCCCGACCTCGTTGGGGACATGCAAAGAAGGATCGAGAAAAAGCAGACCGCTCTGATACCACTGATCCGGATTTATGCAGGAACGCAACAGAATAAACACATAACCATAAATACATAGATGCAGCGGAAATAACACTTCATTTCATTAATATCAAAGAACTGAAATTTGCTTACAGACAGAATGGAAATAAAACTAGCTAGGGCACTGGTAGCTATCTCTGAGAAGAGATGTGGCGGCTACAGGCCTCTGAACTGAGTTACAATGAGGCTCGAGGGCCTATTTATTATCGAGAAACAATGGAGAACCCTCAACATCCCAAAAACCTAACCCTAGGAGATGAAGCGCCAAAACTATGGGCCCCGTTTGGGTAAATTGGTGTTTCAACTTCCCAGGGACGTAACTTTGGCATACTATCTCCGTTTGACGCACATGATACATCATTAGAAAGCTCTATCCGAGGACTACAACTTTTGTGACGATTAAATTTGATACCCAAAAAACGTCGTTTAGGGCCTCAAAACGGCTCCGGAAGTTCAGGACCCGAGAAACTGCTAAAAATAGTAAGTTATGCCAAAACTGAAAAACTGAAAGAGACAATGGTGGGGGCCCAAGTGGAATAGGCGGGTGGCCACCAATATCCACCTCGATCATTCCTCCCCCCTTAGGAAGCAATGGTCCCCATTGCGTTAAGTTCCTCCATGAGATGAGGAAATTTCTGCTGAACTTGGTCCCCGGTGAACCACTTTCCTTGGTGCAGGAGTTGGCCAGCTTTGACAACCCGATACAGTTGGATCTGCTGTTGACGAGTGTTCTTGATTTGCATGTCCATGATACAATCTCTGGTGGCCTGTTCCATGCAGTCTGGGTTTAACTCTGTTGGTGTGAGTTGTTCTGCAATGTCCGAGGTGTCCAATAGAGGTGGAAAGTAAGGACGAAGGCGATCCACATTGAAGACTGGGTGCAGACCAAGGAATGGTGGAATACTAAGCTCGAAGGCATTGTTACCTACAACCTTGGTGATGGTGTACGGCCCGTATCGGAGCGGGCGAAGCTTGCGGTGAGGTCCAGTGAGGCGCTCCTTCTGCAAATGTAGCCATACTTTTTCGCCCACCTGGAAGTTGTGTGGCACCCGGTGTTGATCATGGCACTGCTTGTACTTCGCATTGGCTCTGTCCAATATATCATGAACCTGTTGGCGGATGTGTTGAATGCGCTCGATGAAGCTACTTGCTTTGTCAACTTCAAACTGGACATGAGCTGAATCGGCCTGAGCAGCTGCAAATGGCATGGCTATGTCAATGGGACATAGTGGCTGGAATCCCAAGCCCACCTGAAAGGGGCTATGGCCAATTGAACTGTGGAGAGCCCGGTTATAACTGTGTTGTACATAGGGGAGGCTCTCGTCCCATGTGCGTGGATGCTTTGAGTTGTACATGCGAAAAATGTGTACAATCATTCTGTTGACGACCTCTGTCTGGCTATCTGTTTGGGGATGGAAAGCTGTGGACTTGGTGAGCTTTGTGTCCAACATTGACCAGAGGCTGGACCAAAATGTGCTGAGGAACCTTCTATCTCGATCTGATATGATATACTGTGGGATCCCAAAGTGCACCCACACTCGTTCAAAGAAGAGTTTAGCAGTGGCTTCTGCTGTGATATTCTTCTTACAGGCCGCCATGATGGCCATCTTCGAGAATCTGTCAACGACCACGAAAACACAGTCATTTCCATTCTTAGTAGAAGGCAAGCCCGACATGTAATCCATGGAGATGGATTTCCAAGGTCGACTAGGGGTAGGTAGAGGAGTATATAGGCCTTGCTTCTTGATGGTCGGTTTGGCAATGGCACAAGCAGTGCAGGATCTGATGTGCTTCTCGACATCCTTTCGAATGTTCGGCCAATAGAAATACTTCTGCAGGATTGCTACTGTTTTCTCGACCCCGAAATGCCCAGCGACTCGACTGTAGTGTGCTTCCCATATCATCTTGGCACGCTCGCTTGAAGGAACACAAAGGTGTCCCGTGTGACATAAAAGTGCATCTTGGAGGTGAAAATTTGGAACTTGCGTACCCCCCAAGAGTGCCTTGTAAGTTTGGCCGAATTCTGGGTCACTCTCATAGAGAAGCGGCCAATCAAAAGTCTCGTGCCCACAAGAGTTGAGCACAGTGGTGAGCGCCACGATCGGTGGTCGGCTGAGGCAGTCTGCAACATTATTGGTGCTACCCTTCTTGTACTTGATGTTCAAATGAAACTGTTGCAGATATGTGGACCACTTCTGATGGCGATCATTCTGCAACTTCCCTTGTGTCCGTATGAACTGCAGGGGCCGGTGGTCTGTGTGGATGATTGTTTCCTTCCCCAAAATGTAATTCTTCCATTGTCGACAGGCTTGCACAATGGAATACATTTCTTTGTCATAGGTGGGATACTTGCGAATTGTCTCAGACAATGTCTCACTGTGATATGCCACTGGATGTCCCTGTTGAGTAAGAACTGCCCCAATAGCATAGTCAGAGGCATCTGTCTCGATCTCAAATGGTTGCTGCAAGTCTGGTAAGGTGAGCACTGGGGCAGAACAGAGGCGATTTTTCAATTCTTTGAATGCCTTCTGTTGAGGTTCCGACCAAAAGAATTTTGCTCTCGCTCCTCCTTTCGTGACTTGACTCAAGGGCCAAGTGATATGAGAGAATCCCAGCACGAATCTACGGTAGAAATTAGCAAGACCCAGAAAGCTGCGAAGCTCTGTTATAGTAGTCGGGGCTGGCCAATCCCGAATGACTTGGATCTTGGCCGGATCCACATGCACCCCCTTTTCATCAATAATGTATCCCAGATATTGAACCTGGGTCATGCCAAACGTGCACTTCTCCAAATTGGCACACAACTTGTGTTGCCGCAGTGTTTGGAGGACTTGTTGGATGTGATGAAGGTGCTCTTCCCAAGTCTTGCTGAAGATCAGAATGTCATCCAAGTACACCACTACGAATGAGTTGGTGAATGGCCGCAAGATGTCGTCCATCATCCTCATGAAGGTTGCGGAAGCATTCGTCAACCCGAAAGGCATGACCAGCCATTCAAAAAGGCCTTCCTTAGCTTTGAAGGCAGTCTTCCACACATCAGAGGGTTCAATTGGTACCTGGTGATACCCAGACTTCAGGTCGATCTTACCGAAATATTTTGCACCTTGGAGTTGGTCCAGAAGGTCATCAATCCGTGGGATTGGGTACCTATTCCGGACAGTGATCTTGTTCAGCGCCCGATAGTCAATACAGAGTCTCCACGTCCCATCCTTCTTCTGTACCAACACGACCGGCTCCCGCTGTGGCGATGAACTTTGGTCTCGATGTGACCTTCGCAAATGTACTCTCCTGAATCTGCCTCTTGATTTCATCATTTTCCAGAATAGAGCGCTGATAGATCGGTCCATTAGGTAGCGGCGCACCGGGGGTCAGATCAATCGGGTGCTTGACCTTACAGTGCAGAGGAACCCCCGTGGGTGAGGTCAATATGTCCCCGTACTCCTCCACAACCTTATCCATTTGTTGTTGTTGTGCAGAGGAGCCCTGTCTGGAGGTCGTGGCCACAGTCTTCTTCTTTCCCTGGGGGCGGATCATCAGGAAAACGAATTTCCTAGTATGGGAAATGAGCTTACCGCATTGTTTTGCAGTAACCAAAGAGATAGTCGTAGGAGGTGGTACCTCTGGTATCCTGTACAACTTATTTCCCAAAGTAATAATAACAGCACGAGGTCGAGACTCATACACAGCATGACGCTTCCACAAGTATGGTTGTCCTAATAATACATCGGAAACATCAATAGGAGCAACATCACATAATACATCATCCGTGAAGGGCTTGATGCTATAGGGAAGGCGACACTACTGGCTGATGCGGAGATCTCGTCCTTGGTGAAGCCACCCGATGGTGTATGGATGTGGGTGAGCTGTGGTCGGCAAGCCCAACCGCTTCACGGCGTCTGCTGAAATGAGGTTCTTTTGGCTCCCATTGTCGATAATGAACTGTACAGGGGAGCCCTTTACCCACATCTGGGAGTGGAAGAGACGTTCCTCCTCCTCTGGATCTTCCGGTTCCTCCTTCTGGACCTTTGTAGTGGCAATAGTGGCGTTGGGCTCCGCATCAATAATCTGTTTCCCTTTTTCATTCCCCTTTTCAGGTTCTGATTCGGAGTCAGAGCATGCATCTGACTCAGAAGCCCTCATCTCGGCCACTAGCGACCGCTTGGCCCGACACTCACTTGTGTTGTGAGTGGAGCTCTTATGGAACTCACACCACTTTCCCGTGTCCTTCTTTGGCTTTACGGTGTTGTTCTTGTCTTGTGGCTTTGATGGGTTGTCTTTAGCCGCCATGCTCTGTCCTTTGTTTTGCGGTTTGGAAGCACCCTTTCCTTGCTTTTGATTCGCAGATCCAAAGTCTCGCTTCTTCTGTTTGAATTTCTGCTCAATCTTGGCAGCATACCGGTATGCCGTACCAAGCGAGGAGATGTCGAGGAACTCCATTTCCTCCTGAATGTATCTGTGCAGACAGCTGCGATACTTTAGCACCAAATGTTTCTCTGAATCCTTGATACCCAACTTTGTGCGCAGGGTATGGAACAGATTCGTCAGCTCGTGCACATCTTGATCCCTTTGTTGTCGCAGCGTGGTCCATTGTATGTACTTGTCCTCATAGCTCCCCACGGAATAGTACTGTTCCTTGACGGCGTCTCGGAAAGAATTCCAAGTTGGTACGGCCGAGAACAGAGAGGGTTCTGTCTGGTCCTTGTTCTCACAGTAGGTTTCCCACCAGTCCTTAACATGGGGGTAGCTTTGAGGAGTGCAAAAATAATCTTCTCCCGGTCTGAAAAGTCATGAACAGAGAAATATCCTTCTAATAGATTCAACCATCTATCTACGGCATCTGCGTCTATTTGACCCTCAAATATGGGAATGTCAAAATTTACTTGTACCTTAAAGGGAGTTGCAACTCCAGAGTGGCTACTGGATGCAGATGCGCCGCCAGTGGGCAGCCGTTGAAGGATCTGAGCAAAGCTATCCATCATTGCGTTCCTTTGTTTTTCGAGGGCCTCCTCGAGCAATATTTTGATAGGATCTCCTGCTCCCTCATCTTTCTTTTCGTCCCCCATGGGCGTCCGTCGAGGTTTGCGAGGCTGATCTTGCAAAGGTTCCACCAGATCAAGCCCTAGCTCCTTATACCCCGACCTCGTTGGGGACATGCAAAGAAGGATCGAGAAAAAAGCAGACCGCTCTGATACCACTGATCCGGATTTATGCAGGAACGCAACAGAATAAACACATAACCATAAATACAGAGATGCAGCGGAAATAACACTTCATTTCAATAATATCAAATAACAGAAAGATGCTTACAGACATAATGGAAATAAAATAGCTAGGGTGCTGGTAGCGAATCTCTGAGAAGAGATGTGGTGGCTACAGGCCTCGAACTGAGTTACAATGAGGCCGAGGGGCCTATTTATAGTCGAGAAACAATGGAGAACCCTCAACATCCCAAAAACCTAACCCTAGGAGATGAAGCTAAAACTATGGGCCCCGTTTGGGTAAATTGGTGTTTCAACTTCCTCAGTGGACAACTTGGCATACTATTTCCGCTGGACGCACATGATACATCATTAGAAAGCTCTATCCGAGGACTACAACGTTTAGACAATTAAATGGATACCCAAAAAACGTCGTTTAGGGCCTCAAAACGGCTCCGAAAGTTCAGGACCCGAAAAACTGCTAAAAATAGTAAGTTATGCCGAAACTGAAAAACTGAAAGAGACAATGGTGGGGGCCCAAGTGGAATAGGCGTGTGGCCACCAATATCCACCTGGATCATTCCTCCCCCCTTAGGAAGCAATGGTCCCCATTGCGTTAAGTTCCTCCATGAGATGAGGAAATTTCTGCTGAACTTGGTCCCCGGTGAACCACTTTCCTTGGTGCAGGAGTTGGCCAGCTTTGACAACCCGATACAGTTGGATCTGCTGTTGACGAGTGTTCTTGATTTGCATGTCCATGATACAATCTGTGGTGGCCTGTTCCATGCAGTCTTGGTTTAACTCTGTTGGTGTGAGTTGTTCTGCAATGTCCGAGGTGTCCAGTAGAGGTGGAAAGTAAGGACGAAGGCGATCCACATTGAAGACTGGGTGCAGACCAAGGAATGGTGGAATACTAAGCTCGAAGGCATTGTTACCTACAGCCTTGGTGATGGTGTACGGCCCGTATCGGAGCAGGCGAAGCTTGCGTGAGGTCCAGTGAGGCGCTCCTTCTGCAAATGCAGCCATACTTTGTCGCCCACCTGGAAGTTGTGTGGCACCCGGTGTTGATCATGGCGCTGCTTGTACTTCGCATTGGCTCTGTCCAATATATCATGAACCTGTTGGCGGATGTGTTGAATGCGCTCGATGAAGCTACTTGCTTTGTCAACTTCGGACTGGACATGAGCTGAATCGGCCTGAGCAGCTGCAAACGGCATGGCTATGTCAATGGGACATAGTGGTTGGAATCCCAAGCCCACCTGAAAGGGGCTATGGCCAATTGAACTGTGGAGAGCCCGGTTATAACTGTGTTGTACATGGGGGAGGCTCTCGTCCCATGTGCGTGGATGCTTTGAGTTGTACATGCGCAGAATGTGTACAATCATTCTGTTGACTACCTCTGTCTGGCCATCTGTTTGGGGATGGAAAGCTGTGGATTTGGTGAGCTTTGTGTCCAACATTGACCAGAGGCTGGACCAAAATGTGCTGAGGAACCTGCTATCTCGATCTGATATGATAGACTGTGGGATCCCAAAGTGCACCCACACTCGTTCAAAGAAGAGTTGAGCAGTGGCTTCTGCTGTGATATTCTTCTTACAGGCCGCCATGATGGCCATCTTCGAGAATCTGTCAACGACCACGAAAACACAGTCATTTCCATTCTTAGTAGAAGGCAGGCCTGACATGTAATCCATGGAGATGGATTCCCAAGGTCGACTAGGGGTAGGCAGTGGAGTATATAGGCCTTGCTTCTTGATGGTTGGTTTCGCAATGGCACAAGCAGTGCAGGACCTGATGTGCTTCTCGACATCCTTTCGAAGTTTCGGCCAATAGAAATACTTTTTTAGTATTGCTACTGTTTTCTCGACCCCGAAATGCCCAGCGACTCGACTGTAGTGCGCTTCCCATATCATCTTGGCACACTCGCTTGAAGGAACACAAAGGTGTCCCAGGTGACATAAAAGCGCATCTTGGAGGTGAAAATTTGGAACTTGCTTACCCCCCAAGAGTGCCTTGTAAGTGTGGCCGAATTCTGGGTCACTCTCATAGAGAAGCGGCCAATCAGAAGTCTCGTGCCCACAAGAGTTAAGCACGGTGGTGAGCGCCACGATCGGTGGTCGGCTGAGGCAGTCTGCAACATTATTGGTGCTACCCTTCTTGTACTTGATGTTCAAATGAAACTGTTGCAGATATGTGGACCACTTCTGATGGCGATCATTCTGCAACTTCCCTTGTGTCTGTATGAACTGCAGGGGCCGGTGGTCTGTGTGGATGATTGTTTCCTTCCCCAAAATGAAATGCTTCCATTGTCGACAGGCTTGCACAATGGAATACATTTCTTTGTCATAGGTGGGATACTTGCGAACTGTCTCAGACAATGTCTCACTGTGATATGCCACTGGATGTCCCTGTTGAGTAAGAACTGCCCCAATAGCATAGTCAGAGGCATCTGTCTCGATCTCAAATGGTTGCTGCAAGTCTGGTAAGGTGAGCACTGGGGCAGAACAAAGGCGATTTTTCAATTCTTTGAACGCCTTCTGTTGAGGTTCCGACCAAAATAATTTTTCTCTTGCTCCTCCTTTGGTGACTTGACTCAAGGGCCAAGTGATATGAGAGAATCCCAACACGAATCTACGGTAGAAATTAGCAAGACCCAGAAAGCTGCGAAGCTCTGTTATAGTAGTCGGGGCTGGCCAATCCCGAATGACTTGGATCTTGGCTGGATCCACATGCACCCCTTTTTCATCAATAATGTATCCCAGATATTGAACCTGGGTCATGCCAAACGTGCACTTCTCCAAATTGGCACACAACTTGTGTTGCCGCAGTGTTTGGAGGACTTGTCGGATGTGATGAAGGTGCTCTTCCTAAGTCTTGCTGAAGATCAGAATGTCATCCAAGTACACCACTACGAATGAGTTGGTGAATGGCCGCAAGATGTCGTCCATCATCCTCATGAAGGTTGCGGGAGCATTCGTCAACCCGAAAGGCATGACCAGCGATTCAAAAAGGCCTTCCTTAGCTTTGAAGGCAGTCTTCCACACATCAGAGGGTTCAATTGGTACCTGGTGATACCCAGACTTCAGGTCGATCTTACTGAAATATTTTGCACCTGGGAGTTGGTCCAGAAGGTCATCAATCCGTGGGATTGGGTACCTATTCCGGACAGTGATCTTGTTCAGCGCCCGATAGTCAATACAGAGTCTCCACGTCCCATCCTTCTTCTGTACCAACACGACGGTGTAAGATAGACAAAGATACTGCGTAGTTGATCGAGTTAATGATGCAAAAGGTGTAAAGTTCGCTATTGTGATCGCACAATGCAGTTCGGGAGGACCGGACAATATCTCCGCAAAGGCATGCGTGGGAAGCATGATTGGGCAAAGTTGATTGCGCAGCTTGCATGTGCATGTGATCCGGATTTATGCAGGAACGCAACAGAATAAACACATAACCATAAATACAGAGATGCAGCGGAAATAACACTTCATTTCATTAATATCAAAGAACTCAAATTTGCTTACAGACAATGGAAATAAAACTAGCTAGGGTACTGGTAGCTATCTCTGAGAAGAGATGTGGTGGCTACAGACCTCTGAACTGCTTTACAATGAGGCGCGAGGGCCTATTTATTATCGAGAAACAATGGAGAACCCTAAACATCCCAAAAACCTAACCCTAGGAGATGAAGCGCCAAAACTATGGGCCCCGTTTGGGTAAATTGGTGTTTCAACTTCCCAGGGACGTAACTTTGGCATACTATCTCCGTTTGACGCACATGATACATCATTAGAAAGCTCTATCCGAGGACTACAACTTTTGTGACAATTAAATTTGATACCCAAAAAACGTCGTTTAGGGCCTCAAAACGGCTCCGGAAGTTCAGGACCCGAAAAACTGAAAGAGACAATGGTGGGGGCCCAAGTGGAATAGGCGGGTGGCCACCAATATCCACCTGGATCAGCATGAGGCAGGGGATGAGCACTGGGATTGCGTAATGCGTAGTCCTTGGAGGCAGTGGCTATGCAATGTGTAGTTTTAGGAAGAAAGGATGGCTGATTGGGGACTGAGACTATGTAGTGCACAGTTTAGGAAGGAAAGATGATGATTGGTTGGTCGAGAAAGTTGCGAAGAGAGGAACACTTCAGAAATTGACTAAGTGTGGGATCAATGAAACAAAAGATGAAACCTGAACATGTAACAAGGCTTGATCATGATCACACACTTACAATCAATCAAACACATGATAATTAAGCACTTAACACCCAAAATCAATGTGCATCCACTGAAATGAAAACAAATTGACACTTATTTCTAAGCGCAACAGTTGAATCGTAGCTTTGCGAGACTTATAATACAAGTTATGACACAAGTGTTTATTGTAGATAGAACATGCACTAAGCTGTGGGAGAGTGCATAACACATATTCTTATGATATATAGTGTCAAATAATGTAGAAGAGTGTGCTAGATTTATCTCTAGTAGTGCGCCAAATGCAAGAGTGAAAACAATCAAAATCGACACTTACGACCGTGAGAAAAAGTGAAAGTGATACTTGCAAAAGCTAAAGAAAGTGAAAGCGACTCATGCTAAAGTGAATAGAAAGAAAAAGTGACACTTTTTAAAGTAAAAGAAAGAAAAAAAATACAGTCATAAAAGTGAAATCAACACTTGTGAAAACAACAGGTGCGCAAAAGCGACAGTTGAGAAAACTCATTAGAATGATGATACAATTGCAACTAACAATGGGAGGACCGTTAACTGGAATTTCACACTAACTGTCTAGAGATATTGTGCTGTATATGTCTCTAAGAATTGTGCAATCAGTGTCACCATAGGCTACACAAGCACTGTATTTTAGGATTGTGCAGTCATCATCCACAAGGAACTGCACAATAATTGTCCTTAGGCACTGCGCAGTCACTGTTATTAGGATTTGCACAATGACTATCATCAAGGATTACAAAATGCTTGAATATTTGGGTGCACATTGATTTCTAGGCTTGCTAGAAATGGGTGTGCTTATGAATGCATCAAAGGATAAACATGTGTAAACAAGTGGTTTTGACAGTTAGGATCTCAGAAGAGGACTTAAACACTTAGCAAATCAGCAACCGATCATGAAGCAACTAAGAACAATCAAGGAGCGACGAATCATAGGATCACAAGGAGGCTCCAAAATTCAAGCGGAGGCAATATTTTGTAGGGTGTTTGCCGTAGTGACAACACTTAGTCATTGAGGAATGTGATAGCTCACACAATCCGGGGAGTAAGTGTGTTTACATTGAAATGAATACATAATGTTTACAAATGATAAGTAATGTTTTATGTTTTATATTTAACAATGATATTAAATAGTTTTTTGATACATTGACTTTGCATTTAATTGTTATTGAATAATATATATATATATATATATATATATATATATATATATATAATTGTTTATTTTGTTGGCAAAGGGATTCACATTATATTAACGTTAAAATGTACATATAATATAATCTGGAGGTCTTGGGGGGTCTTCTTCCATCACCCATCCGATTTCTCTGCCCCCGAGAGGGGAAACCAGAGAATTTGTACAAAGTTATAGTTTAAAACCATTACATATAATGAGAGTCAAAATTTTGAAATTGTAGATTGTAGTGGAATAAGGCTGCATATTGAAAACCCTCGGAAAGGAATCCATAGAGCTAAAATAAACTATGCTAATGAAAACCAGAGGAATCTTGATTAGCTTTAAAAAGACTCGGTGAAATTCCAACCTACTGTAGCTGAGCCCGAATTGCGTTGTGAGGGCTGGCGATGACCTCTTCTTCCATCTTCTCCTCGATGTTATAGCACCTGTGCGGATTGGGGCAAGGTGGAGATGTTGTCGGTGGCAGAACTTCCAGATGTCTGCAAGAAGGGGAAGAACATTATCCATATGCCTTGAAGATGGGGGGGATGCTGAGCCTAGGGGAGGGGAAGAAGAAGTCGAGGGAGCATGGGAGGAGGGGGAGGAAATTTTAGGAGGGAATTATATTTCCAGGTCGCGGGAGAGGTGTTGGAGGGAAGAGGTGTCATGGATGTTGAAGATTAAAATATTAGCAATCCAACATGTGGCAAAATATTTATCGCTTTCTTGGTCCTTGAGTTAGTGGGCAAGAAGATTACAAAGTGTTGAGAGCATGTTCCATCCATGGCAGATATCCTCTGCTTCAAGCTCGTAGAACTTATGAAAAATGTGAGGCAGAATGGAATTGTCGAACAATGCCCATTCGACACTCTCATCAGGGGTGGTTGGAGGGTGCCCTCTTTCCCTACCTTGATTAGCACGAGGACCTCTTCCCTGTACACGACTCATGGTGGAGTTGACGGATTCAAAGGGATGGGAAGATGGAACAGTAGTGGCAATGGAAGCTAGAGCAAAGAAAGTGGGAGGGAGAGACCAAGCACTAAACAAGGGAGCTGGAAAAAAATACCAAATCGTTGCCATGGTGCAGAGTAAATAATCTTGGAGAGATAGAAGACGATTAGTAAGGTCGAGTGTGCGAAGATGATGCCAAAGGCTCGAGGTGATGGTTTTAAAGAACATGGAATCTAGATATGACACAGAGGGAATGATGGTCGCCAAGTGGAGGGAACTGTCATTCCTCCGTGATGCAAGTGCATGGGAAGTACTGACAATAGGATCCAGGGATATTTAATTCTTAGTAAATAATTTTCTATATATAGAATTTATATCGTATATGAATTATTATTTTTTAATTAAAATTATATATATATATATATATATATATATATATATATATATAAAGTATTTAAAAATTATAAAATAAACTTTTTGATATTAATATTAACAATTACATTTTCTGAATATTTATATATTTAATTTTTTGAAAATATTGGATTTTAATTAATAAATTAATAATATTTAAAAATTATAAAATAAAATTTGTTGATATTAATATTAACAATTAAAATATCTGAATATGTATATATTTTTAATATTTATTTTGAAAATATTGGATTTTATTTAATAAATTTATAATAAGTAAAAATTTAATATTTAAAAATAGAAAATATTTTTTCTTAAATCTAATATTAATTGTATATTAGAAAAACAATTATCATTTTTTAAAATGGGAGATAGTATTTGTTATTATATAATTTTATGCTTGGTTCGTAGAAAATACATTAGGAATTACAAAGTTAATTCATCAAAATACATTAGGTTTTACCCTTGCTTTTTGGTAATATTAAATGTGACTACAACACCAATGTAAAGAACCGCAACTGGCTAAAACATTGATTAGACATTTACTATTTAAAAATTTATTTAAAAAAATGAAGGAAGGACAACCTTACCAATCCTCAGTCCGAGGGAAGTTGGCTGCTTGCTTGCATGTCTTGAAAAGGCATGACCCAACCAAACTTAATTGTTGAAGCCACTTGCAAATTGGAAAAATCCACAACACGACATAATTTTTTATGTGATGTGATTAGGGGAAGACCCGACTTGCTGATAGTCATTAAGAGATTGGATTGGGGTGGTGAGGGTAAAAACAATGCCCATTCCCCTTTCCCCTTATGGATCGAGGAGAGCTAAGCTTGTGCCCTCTAGAAAAAACAAGGGACACATAGAATGATGCATCTACACACAGGGGAAGAATATTGGGAGATCTAGCTCACTCAGGGTTTCATATTTGTCCTAGTTAGGCTTGTTTGATTAAAATATCATTGTTCAACTCCAATTGATTGGCTACTAGTCATGTTCTCTCTCCTGTTAGTTCTAGTGATTTCAAGACTGATTATGAAGTGCTTAGAGCTACAAAGGGTTAACAACAAAAGTTGAGGTGGTATCTGAGTTGCATAAAGAGCTCGTGAAATCAAAGTGATAGACTAGTACCTTGGAGATTTGACCTCTAGTTACATCCTTGAGAAATTTTGAGTGATATTCCTTGTTAAATGTGTTTTGGACCTTTTGGATAGTGAACTCCGTTTCTTGAGGGTCCACCAAGCCTTTGGTGTGAATTTCCCATGTGTAAGAATTTCCTCAGACTTTGGATCAGACTCGGGGTGGTCAAATGCAAGAGAGATTTCAATGTAGTTGGCCTATGGTGGAGAGTGGAAGTTCTTCCTTTAGTTGCCAATTATTCTAACACAAGTATAAAGATTTATGCATAGTTGGATTATGGATTATGAAAATGTTTGTTATGTTATTTAATAATTTATGGTCCTGTATAATTCATAAAATAATGCCTGATTCACTTAGTCTATTCATGGTTGAATATCTATATTATATATCCATGGTGTTAATGAATTGCTTGAATTGCATTGTTACCGTCAATTTCATGAATTGCAGGTCATATTATATGTTATGAATGATTGAATGAAGTTCACCTAGGATTAATTAGTTGTCTTATATGTTTTCAATTATATTAAATGTTGGAATTAGGTAGTTCCCTACCATGCTCATGATTGTAGGTTATCATACATGCTGCGAGTTTATTTATATGATGTGTGTCAAAATGAATATCTAGTTAGTATTTCTGATTACTTAATGCATGAAAGATGTGATAAAGTTATGGGCTTGTGCACACTCATGCTATTTTTGTGACTAAGGACTATAAAAAACTTTAATACCATGAGATTCGCTGTTTATAAAATGGTATGTAGCCTCTTATGGTCACACAAACATGTATGTCTTCTTGAAGATGGAATATATTCTCTCATTGGGGTAGTTAACTAACTTGTAAAATAAAGCATAGTTGGATTTTTGTGCATAGTTCACTTTTTATAATGTTTAATTTGGGTGAATTGGCCTTTGGAGCCATGTCTTTCTCTTACTCTAGATCTAGTGTATTTTTGAGAGCCTTTGTGCAAGCTTGGCCATTATCTTCAGTAAATTTGGTGTTCGGGTAGATGTCCCTATCTTAAGAAATATCTGTTGTCTTCCTTGTTTCCCTTATTTATATCACTTTTGTAGAAATTCAATGATGTAAGCATCTAATAGTGGCAAGTATCATTACCATTGTGTGCAGGAAATTTCCCATCTAGGCCAGATCTCTTTGTCAAAATCCAATCACATTTAGTGATCTAGGATATGGAGGTGGAAAATGGGTGCACACTTCAGTGGAAGATGGATATTCCGTAGGTCAGATTTCCCTTCTTAAACACAACATTCATTCAATAATCTAGGGGTCTGGGTCTGGGTCTGGGGTTGGTTAGAATCCACTCCCCTTTTAGCAGCCTGAATTTCAGCCGGGGCTGAATGCCTCTTTTCATGTGGTTTTCATGTCTAGGATCTATGGATTCGGGGTGGAACAAGGTCATGAACATGTGGGATGGACCAAATGGACTTGGGATAGATTTCACCTGAATTGAGCATTAGATCCAAATATTTGTCTATTCAAGGGTGATAAAATGCTAATAGGCCAGATAAGCCATATGCCATGTATAACGACAAAATAACAACAAACACTAAGGCACGGAGACTTGTTGGACCCCGCTTTAAGTTAATGTGTCTGTGCCACGAGGGCCACCACATGGATGCCATGTGGTACGTGGTGGGCCCTATACCAAATTCACTTCATGGCTTGCTTAGATTCGAAGATCCGACCATCTGGGGTGTCGAGTGGTATCATAAGGTTGAAGGGATGGATGAGCACTGACCAGATATAACAGCGAGGTAACAAATTATACCATGGTGGGAATACTTAGTGGGCCTCGCGCTGAGTTGACGTGGTAGTTCCATGTGGGGAAGATAGGGGACACATGGATGCTATGTGGCAGTATAATGCTGGCATGGCTTAAGATAATTGGCCAAACTTTTGATGGGATTAAGTTTTAATCCGAGAGACAGATGGAAGTAAAATTTATATCACCAGAAAACTCTTGACGAGATGAACACGATGGTGGCATTTTTTTTATTTGAAAAATTTAAGAAAAAGAGGTTTTTGTAACACCATATCCATAACAGACCTTGGGGGTCGGGTTAAAGTAACCAAGTAACACCTCCCACAACCTAAGATAGGACAAGGGGGCGGGAGGGAGTCTTATAGAGTGGTATTGGAGCTAAGGTTCAAAATTATACCTTTGGGGATAAAGTTAGAAGCTCTAGTATAGGGTAGTATCAGAGACTAGGTTCAACACTGGACATTAAGAGTCTCCTGTGAAAAATTTAGTACAACAATTTAATTATTTATGTTGTACACCTAATCCTCTAAGGGTTGGTGTGAAAGTTGAATGGATATAGGAAGTCCAAGAGACCACTTGGAATGTGAAACCAAGGGTCACTCCAATGTATTATATATATATATGTGTGTGTGTGTGTGTGTATCTTTGTGAATAATAGATGTATCTCATGCTTATCTCTCACATCTTGTGTTCACATCCATGTGCGTTTGACATGGTATCAGAGCCACGGGTTTTTGTGGCCTTTCTATACATGCCATTCTTGCACCTCTGCCCATTTTTATGAAATAGAAAACTGGATTTTTCCCTCATAATAAAAGCGCAGGTCCTAGATTCTAAGTTTAGGCATTATCTTCCCTCGGTTAATGTAATTCATCTCGCTGCCACTAGCCTTAAAATCCCAACGCTTCCTACCATATCTGCCCATCAGTATTTTCTACTCAATGCTTGACCGTTCCTTCTCAGGTGTGATTCTGCCAAGGTAGGCATGACTTTATGACTCCTCTACCATTTTTCTTCCCTGGTTAGACCTGTATGCCAGGTAACACTACCCTTCTCTTTGTTAGGTCTGCCTCACAATTCAACCCTATGTGTTCAATTTTTCTCCATCCTTTCATCTGTTAGGTCTCCCTGTTGAGGTATAAAGATATTGTCCAAACCTCCTCACAATCACCAATAGGGTACGCTATACCGTTACACTGTGTGGTGAACCCTCTGTTCTGCATCTTTTGCAGACTGACACCTCTGGCCTACAATTCTAAAATCTCTTCTCTTTGTTACGACACCACTCTCCTGCTCTCTACTTACCACATTTCGAATATCGGATTGCTCCTCGATTCCCATACCAAGAGCCTTGCAAGCGTAAGACATCAATGAAATCAAATGCACAGGATAGAAAACCCATGAAAACTTGTTGATCCCTTCCAGCATGACGCCGTTTGTGGGTTCACCAAGTTCGTGTCGGGGAAACTATAATACATAAAAAAACCTTCATATGCAACGACCTGCTGCACCATGACCATATCTACACCTTCTTATTCTCCAGCAGACAATTCACCTTCTTCATCTTCACTTGTTGACACGCTCTCCCATAGCTCATGTTGTGGTTAATTCATCTCCCATTGGAGGTCCTATCAGGATACGAACACCGTTCGAAGAAATTCTGTGTTATCATTGTTGTGATTGTCACACATATTTGCATATATCGTGTGTATATATCCCAAAGATATTACGACATGCCCAACCTCTGTTGTGCATCCAGACAACCTCCCACACTCTTTGATGGTGTATAAATCCACTCTCCAGAAGGGAAATACAATTATCCTTCTTGTCTTTTCTCGCCTTCCATAATGGTGCTCACAATTTGTGTCTTGAATATTTATTTGTTGCCTCCCAACTTGTGAAACATTTTGTTGTTAGTGTAAGGACTGTCGATTTGTGGATTTTCCGTGTTAGTGAAATTTGGATTGTTGGACTACATAATCTTACTGCGTGGAGGCACCTTTCCTAGAGGACTGAGTTTCCATACTTCTTTGGAACGAATGGTATGTTGACTGAATTGCTCGATACTCCTTTTTGAAGACTGGTTGATATATTGAATGACATAGGAGAGGTTGTATACTTTGTGTATATACAGAAAAATGAAGCAATTCTTATCAGAACTCTTATGACAATGCACAGTGATATTAACCATATGTTTTAGATGAATATCACAAGGTAATGAAGGCCCACACAACACATCCTACCATACTAATATACAATGTTTTGTGTATATATTCCAAAGGAAGCCATTAATGTTGAAAAAAAGAGAGGCTTATGCCATTATACGACAATATTATCAATGTATCAAGATCACAAGGTAATAAGGTCCACAAAGCACAACCAACCATATTAGCACCCAATGTTCTATATTTTTTACAGAGTGGTAAATTTTGTGCATAAAAAAATTGGAAACACTTCACCTTGTCTTACAACCTTTACTTTGACCAAGTTAAGAATTTGCTCTAGTTATCATTAGGGGAATTTTGAGGTCTAAATTGGGCCTCCAAGGAAATTATAAAATAATAGTGGAAATAATAAAATAATATTAGATTACATCATCAAATTTTAGAGGGAAAAAAGAAAAAAACTACCTTTTCAACTTGTATTTTCAACTTATCTCCCTATGGGTTTACTCAAATTTCGAGTGGGAACACTTGTTGGATGCAGAATTTGATTCCTCATCTAAGGAGTACCCATGTTTCATAATTTCGATGGACCTTGCTACACAAAAAATGAGAAAGACATGAAAAATGTGATTGCAATCACTTTTTTTTTTCATTTATTTCTCATTTTCCGTGTAGGAAGGTCCATCAGAAGTATGCAACATGGATACTCCTTGGATGAGGAATTAAATTTTGTATTCAACGAGTACTCTTGCTGGAAATTTGAGTAAAACTTTAGGGAGATAAGTTGAAAATAAAAGTTGAAAAAGTAGTTTTATTATTTTATTATTTTTTATTATTTTTACTTTTTTACCCCAAAAATGGTGAATCATCCCCCATGGTTGACATCATCATCTTGAATCCTTTTGGTTCTTATAAAGTTTATTTTGGTTGTACATTTTTCTTAGGAGGCCCATTTTAGACCTCAAAAGTTCTCTAATGCATTGCGTCAATGATTCTACCAAGGGATATGTGGCAAAATCCGTTGTTGATGTTGCGACTAGTGCTGTAGGGTTTGCAACTTGATTAATCTAAAGTGTTGGAGTTATTAGTTGTATAGGATATACAATGTCTTTGTTCTGTTTGTTGTGTGTACATATTTATCACTTTGGTTCCCGGAAGAGAGCCTATAGATTGAATGCAACGGAAATTAATATTTGAAGAAGCATTATTTTTATTTGATTGTAGGAGGAGTGAATCCCAGACTAATTTCGTCATGCATAACCTTCATCAACCTCAAGATAATTTCACATTATTTTGACAAGTACACTCTGGTTGTCAATAATCATTATTGAGACATATTTCGAAACTTAGTTTCCAAGTATCTTAATTTGAGGTTTTTTGTCTTCTCAGCTATGCCAATACCCATTTATTCTTTATTTGCTGAAAAATGATTCTAATTAGTCAAGTATTAGAGTTCCTCAAAAACCATGAAAGAATCTATTACCTTGGGAGATTTTTTAAGAAATGTTGGTAGAATCCAAAGGTAAAATTGGCACAACTCATGAAAAAACATCAGTATTAAAAGGTGCTACCATTGTTAATTATTTACAAAGATATTTCCAGCTTCTTTGGATGATGAGAACACTATTTATTGAAAATACAACCTACAAAAAGATCATTGAATTCAAAATGGATCATGTCAAGTTCATTAAAAACCAAAATGGAAATGTAGATATGTGGAAAAATTGCAGAGAATGGATGTCTCCTCAAACAACTGATGCAACAATAGGGCACTCTACTGTTCCTGAAGTACAAATCATTCAATGATAGAGAATATTCCAACATGGAGTTTAATTTTTATTTTCATAATGTTTGGTAGAAATACTTTATTTTCTATGTAATTTCTTTTTCCGAATATAATATAATTTCTTTTGATTTTTTGAATAAAAAATACTTGGAAAGAAGAAGTGAGGTTCGAGGATTTTGGACCTCAGAGGCACTACAAATTTGTACTTTACTTTCATATGCTCATGAATAAAGTTTTCATAGAGTTTCCAGAATTTGTTGGGTATGATTAGTTTTACTTGTTTCATATTCTGTTAATGTTTTTCTCTTAGAATTGAGTAATGAAGCTGCTGGTATCTAATGTAGGGAAAATTTTAAAGATGGGAAATTATTTTGAAGTTTAAAACATTGGCGAATCTCACTAGTCCCCAATATGTAAACTATAAAATGTTTATTGATATATTTGTAAAATTATTCAAATTTATAATGATTTTCTATATACTCTCTATATAATTTTGGCGATTTTTAAGTTAAAATAATATTATATTGTAAAATTTGGGCTATTCATTGTTATAAAAAATGAAAATTGTCGAATCTTTTTTTTGAAAAAAACATGGAAAATTAGCCCACCTGCGAATATTAGCCCCTAAAATTTTCCATGCGAGTCCAAATTTACATTTTTGTGAGTTAGAGTTAAAATCCTTAATGATGCACTCCTCTATTCTGAATTTCAATTCTTGTTGACCATTTTTCTTCTAAAGTTAAAGACAAAAGGTTCTGTGCAAGCCAACCTATTATCAAAAACTTTTCACCCTCACTTATTTCTTTTCTTTCTGTCATTTGTACTCAAAATCAAAAGGCATTTGTGGAAGCATTATTCTCATATGAAAATTTAAAGGGTTTTAAAATCATATTTCTAGGGTTTTATAAAATGAAAGGACAATAAATTAATCTCTTATCATATTTTCATGAATGTCTTGGGCACTAATTTCTCCTCACCAAGAAGTTCTCCCAAGGCACAAATTTTTTTGGCACCGCTACTGGGGAACATAGATACGAAATTATTTTTCCTTGGGCTTTTATTCTTAAATCATTTCTTTGGTTTGTGAGAAAATAAAGTGAATAGGCTGAGACTCTCACCAAGATAACAATCCTCGGGTCAAGAAGGCGACACACAAGGTCTGATACCTCGCAGTAGAAGACTCCTGATCTTTCTGATCCTGAGAAGTTAGTCTTTCAGAGAGTATGGAAAGATAAGTCACCAGTAATCCCAAATCCTACTATGTCTACTCCTGGTACCAATTCTAATCAACAGTTGCCTGGTTTTTGTTCATAAGAAATTGTTCAAAATATTGATTTTTTCCATGAAAGTCTAATATCCCCTCAAACTCTTTTTCCTGAACCAAATTTAGAAGATAAATATTTTGAGTCACTTTCAGTCTCTTTTTTAGAGTTTCAAGAGGTTCAGGCATTTGATATTTCAGCCTCAAAACAATCCATTTCTTCCATTAATCAACCAGTTCCTATTTCAGTCTAGCCTCCTCAATCCTTTATGTTTCAAGAAGGAGGTTCTTCTATAATTAACCCAAATTTAAACATGGATGTTCCCGTATCTCTTATGAATAAATGTGATCGTTTAAATCTCCCTCAACCGATGAATTCTCTCCCACAGGACTATCTCAATTTGCTTCTAGGTTTACAGGTGAAGATGAAATGAAAGCTGAAAAACATGTTGCTACATTCTGTGCTTTTGCTGAAAATATGAATGTTGAACATTTGGATCTTGTGATGAGTTTATTTTTTCAGTCACTTGATGGAGAAGCGAGGAAGTGGTTTAAAAACATTCCTGCAAATTCTATTAATAATTGGGAGGAGATATCAAATGAATTTATACAAAGATGGGGAGAGAAAAAAAATCACAACTATTTTCTAACAGAATTCAACGCTATTAAAAGAAATTCAGAAGAATATGTAAATGAATTTATTAAAAGGTTTATTAAATTATATAACAGTTTTCCAGGTGAGATAAATCCTCCACTTGCCGAAGCAAAGGTGGTGTTTGCAGGTTCTTTTGAATATGATTTTGGTTCACACCAAGGGAAAGGAGATCCCCTACTTTAGATGAGATCCAAACCGATGCACTTGAAATTGTGGCAAACCTGTCTGCTGCAGGAAAGGTTAAACCAAAGCAGCAGGTTGATGCCAAAGGAAAGGGAAAGGAAGAAGTAAAGGCTGTGAACTAGCCCAAATATGCACATGAACAGAAGTTGGAAGAAATGACTAAAGTCATTAGGAATATGTCAAATAAAATTGTGAATCTGGACCTTGAAAATAAAAATCCCCCTAGACAGATTCAACAAGGCCCAACCAAAAAATTTAATCCTTAATTTAGGAGGCAACAATCACTGCAAATAACTTAGAGGGAAATAAAAGATCACGATCAGATCCAACCTCCTCTGTATATTGAAGATGAACCAGAAGATGTAGCAGAAGATAATACTAAAGAACAATATAACCAAATTTCTATTTTGTATGAGGAAGAGGAAGATATGATCAGAAGTGAAGAATTAAGTTCTGAATTTCACATCTATTTAGGTGAAGAGGAGATTGATGATTATTGTAAAAAATTCACAGATTTTGTGCAGGCAGAACTACATAGGAAGTATGAACTTAGATCAAGAAAAAGGTCAAGAGTACAAGATGGTGAAGAAGCACAGAAAGATCAGATACCTCAACATATGGCGACTCCAAAGAAAACCTCAAAAAAAATTGATAAAGGAAAACAACAAGTTAATTTGGCCCCAAAGGTAAAATTTCAGAAAGGAGAAAGTTCAAAGGAGAAGTTAAATACATGAGCATTGAATGCAACTGTTCAACAACCTGTTGACAATTCTCATGAGGTTTCAAAACAAAAACTGAATGAAGAAGAGCAGGAGAAGGTGATAAAACAAAGCCATTCTTTTAGCTTGGTTAAGGAGTTGGAAAAAATCAAAGTACCAGTTCCTTTGAACGAGTTGATTAAGACTCCAACATATAAGAAGCAAGCCTCTGATTTTATAAATATCTCAAGGGATAACCATGCAACAGACACAATCAATTTGCAGGAGGACAAACTAGTGGTAATGTTTGGTCCTCATGTGGAGGAAGTGGATTCCTCTACTCCTCCTTTTTATATTTCTTTGCTAGTACATACGTTTATTCTTGATAATTCAATGCTGGATTTTGTAGCCTCTCATAACTTGATTCGTCTTTCAATTACGTGGAATTTGAACTTACAAATTACTAAGACTTACAAATATTTATACCCATTTGATTCTAAGAAGGTGAAATGTTCGGGGTTGATTGAATACTTGGTGGTTTCTCTGGCTCAAATTCCTGCCAGAAGCATTGTGATGGACATAGTAATTGCATACATTCCAAACAATTCTCCTATCTAGGTCATGGGGAGTCAAACTAGGAGGTGTTGAAGTTGGATTTTACATATGCCATCATCCTTGTTTTTTTGGTGAAGAAAGGAGGTTGTACATGGAGACCAAGTTTGTTAAGATGATTACAGAGGAGGGTTCCAATAAATCTCATGTTTATAGTAAGGAAAATGATTACCTTTCCTGTTTTATGTTGCAAGAAACAAAAAATATTGCTGAAGACATTAAAGTGCAACTCCCTTCAGCAATATAGGATAAGGAGAAAATAGTCAGTGGAGTCTAGAAGTTATATTTTGATGGTGCCTATTCAAAGGAGGGCATTGGAGTAGGAGTACTTTTGGTTTCTTGAAAAGGTCAGTTTATTCATGTTTCTTATAAGTTAGAATTTGACTCCATATATAGCATTACAGAGTATGAAGATTTGATTCTTGGACTGCAAATTGCTAAGCATTTAGGAATTCAATGTATCTCTGTTTTCAAAGATTCAGAATTGGTAGTTAAACATATCAAGAATCACTGTCAAACAAGGCATTCAAGATTGAAAACTTACAAAAATGAAGTTTGAGATTTGATAGAAAATTTCTTTGCTACTTTCAACATACAAATTTTTCCTAGAGAAGACAATAGACTTATTGATTCTCTAATAGTTAGAGCAAGTACTTTCAAACGTCCCTTGAATCCTAGACTGAAGTATGAAGTTGAGATTAGACACAGGAAATCTATTCCAAATAATATTAAACATTGGCATGTGTTCGAGGATGAAGAGAAAATTAAATATTTTCTAGGAATGATTGATGAGTTTTCTGATTTAGAAATTGTTTCGGAAGGAGAAATTGAATGAAATGAGAAAGGGGGTTTGTCTTTTAAATACTTTATAGGAAATCAGAAAATATTACAGCTTAAGGAAAATGTCATTCCGATAAGCTTAGTACCTTTGGAGTGACTGTTCAATTTGGATCATGTTGCAGTCAATTTCGAAAAATACAGACTTAGAAGAAGACCATGAAGATTGTAATATGGGAACACAAAAAAACCAAAGATGGCGAGGTTAGATACGGATTTGCCAAAGAACTTTAAAGAGAGGTATGTAAATATTTTTAAGAAGTTTTTTGATGTTTTTTCCTGGTCATATGAAGATCTAAAAACATATGACACTAGTATTATTTAGCACAAGATTCTTTAAAACCAGGGGTAAAATCTTACAAACAGAAATTGAGACAAATTAATCCTTTGTTGTTTCCATCTATAGAAAAGGAAGTTAAAAAACCGCTGCAGGAAAAAATAATTGTCCCACTAAGGTACTCTGATTGGGTGGAAAACCTTGTTCCCGTGAGAAATAAAAATGGAGAAATAAGGCTTTGTATTGATTTCGAGAATTTGAATAAATCATATTTGAAGGAAAACTATCTGCTCCCCAAAATGGATCACATCCTATAGAAGGTGACAGGATCATACAAGTTATCAATGGTTGATGGCTGTTCTGGTTATAACCAAATTTCAGTTGAGAAAGAAGATCAGAAGAAGACAACATTTACAACTCCTTGGGGCACCTTTATGTATTCTAAGATTCCTTTTGGGCTATTGAATGTTGGTTCCACTTTTAAAAGGGCTATGGATATAGCCTTTGTAGGATAAAAACACAAGTTCATATTAATTTACTTGGATGACATAACATTTTTCTCCAGATGAGATGATGAGCATCTGGAGCATTTGGAACAGACTTTTGAAAAGTGTAGAAAGTATGGCCTTCTTTAAATCCCTAAAAGTCACATTTTTCTTTGAAAGAAGGGAATTTTTTAGGCCACATTGTATCAAATATGGGATTAAAATAGATCCAAAAAGATTGAATGAAATAAAAAGCATGCCTATGCCAAGGAGTAAAAAGGAGATCCGAAGCTTCCTAGGAAAAATAAATTTCCTTGGAAGATTTGTTCCTAATTATGCAGATATTGTTAAAGAAATAACTAATAGGTTGAGAGAAGGTGTGGAGGTCAGATGGAAATCAAATTCCAAGGAGTCCTTTTTAAGGATCAAGGAGGCCCTTCAAGAAGCTCATATGCTAGTACGTCTTGATTATACAAAGCCTTTTCAAATATTTTCATTTCCTTCTTCCACTACCATTGCAGCAGTGCTTTTACAGAGAAAGGAAGAGAAGAAAGAACAACCTATGGCATTATTTAGCAAAGTGTTAAGGGATGCATAATTAAAATATAGTAGTTGGAAAAGCAAGCTTATGCTCCAGTTAAAGCAATGAAGGCTTTCAGGGTCTAGATTCTTCAATCACAAATTACTCCTTATGTTCCAAATGCTGCTGTAAAGGATCTGTTAACTCAGGGTGATGTTGAAGGAAAAAGAGGAAAATGGATAGCAAGAATTTAAGAAAATGACATGGATATAAATCCAACCAAGATGGTGAAAGGACAAGGTTTGGAAAATATTTTAACAGAAACAAATATTGAGGCTATGGGGATTAATTTGCTTGCTGAGGTTGAGGAGAATAAAGCCATAGCAGAAGGAGGTAAGGATACAAAAACCGATAACAAAGTTCAGTATAAATATCTATGTTCTAAATGGTATAAAGATATTGTGCATTATTTATGTTTTCTTTGTTTCCCCCCTTCTTTAAATAGATCAAAATATAAGTTTATGAGAGTAAAGGATCAAAAGTATGTGATAGTAGATGGGAATATATATTGGAAAGCTCTGGTTGGTATCATCTTACTTTGTTTAACAAAGGGAGAAACAATTGATATAGTAAATGAATATCATGGTTTCCTTTGTGGTGGCCACTATGGATGAAAGGTAACAACTCACAAAGTTTTGAAAGCATGATTCTTCTGGCCTTCTCTATTTTCAGATATTTATAGATTAGTAAGGGGTTCTAAAAAATGTCACTTTTTTTTTTTGTTTCCTTTGAAAATAAAAGACTAGCACCATTTCCTCTAATTCCTATGTTCATGGAGGAATGTTTTAGGAAATGGGGATTGGATTTCCTAGGGGAGATAAATCCATCTAGTGGACAATATAAGTGGATTTTGATAGGTACAAACTATTTTACTAAATCGGTGGAAGGTGTCCCAACAAGGAGAGAAAATGATGTAGTAGTAATTAATTTCTTTGAGGAGAATATTTTCAGCAGTAGGTTTGGCTATCCCAAGAGGTTAATAGTAGATAATGCACAAGTTTTTAAAATATGCAAGGTTGATTGATTTTTGTCAAAATTATAATGTGATTTTGTCTCACTCTACTACCTATCACCCTCAAGGGAATGGGTTAGCAGAGTCTTCTAACAAAATTTTTGTGGAGATACTCAAGAAGACCGTTGCAAAAAATCAAAATAATTGTGATACTAAATTAAAATTTGATTTGTGGGCAAGTAGAGTAATGCTAAGGAGGTCCACAAGAAAATCTCCTTTTGAGCTTGTGTATGGGACAATTTCTCTATTTCCCAGCCAATTAGTAAAGCCCGTTGTACCATTTTTCAAAGATATTCAGGAAGATTCAAGTCCCCTTATTCAAAGAACGAACCAATTGATTGAACTAAATGAAGAAAAAGAAAAAGTCATGGACAATTTATTCATTTATCAGGAGAAGATGAAGATTTTTTTTGACATAAATTCCAGAGATATCCTTTTTCAACCCCGAGATCTAGTGCTTAGATGGGATGCAAGGAGGGAAGAAAAAGGTAAACATGGTAATTTTGATGCTTTTTGGTTTGGTCCCTTCAAGATAGAAGAATCCAGGGCAAAAAACAATTTTGTTATTGAAAATATGGATGGTGAGCTCATACAACTACCAACAAATGGGCAGTTTCTCAAACATTCAATCCAACACTTATTTGAAGTTGATTTCATCATTGTACATACTAGTGTGCCATTGTTAATATCTCAGTGAGTTATCCATTGTAATGTTCCAAGTTGCAATTTGACTCCATGCCCGAGGTGAAGGAACTAATATGCGGTTCTTAGCGTTCTTATTTCTGAAAAACACTATCCGCAGGTGGAGCTAGATGTTGTAACTAGTTTTTAATTTCCCCTAGTTAAAGGTTTCTAAGATATATTGTTTTAAAAAAAATCAAATATCAAAGAAAGCAAGAAAAAACAAAATAAATCTAGAACGCACTTGGGATTAATTTTATTTGATAAAAGTTTTTTTAGGATTGTGATTTTACTTAACACACTTAGTGCAGCATAAATACTCTTGGTGGGACCTGAAGTGCATCGTTGAAAATATTAAAGGTCACACATGTTCGGAGGTAGAGATGTTATGTGTTGGGGCCCTCAAGATGGGGCGAACCCGACAACACTAACCACTCGACAGATAACAATGGGGGTGCCTCCGCAACGACTTTTCAATGTGCCTGAGATCTTAAGATATACGACTAGGTTGTCTATGGAGGCACTTCCTCGACTGTGAACCGTACCAAATACTACCTCCGTAGTGACGTCATCAAGCGAGCTCGACCCCACCATTTATCCCTCCATGTCATCTCTCCCTCCGCCACCTGTCATTCATGCATGTCATTTCTGCAATTAAATGCTTTATGTGAAATTCATTTAATTCCCCATGGAAGCATTAAATTCAGCCTTTTCCCCTTCTTTTCATAGTTGGCCTATAAAATCCCATTTTTATTTCATTTTCTCGTACTTTTCCTACCTTCTCATGCTGTCATTATATTCATATTCTCCAGCGACATATCCCAGTCAACATTTCTTGTCACCTCCAGGTTTTTATCATAGCCACCCATTACTAAAATTGTATAAAATGTCCAAGAAAGCTGTTTTAGTGGGTTCATCATCTCACATTCCACTAATGGACACTGAAGATGAAATTTTTGATACTATTTTTTCTTTGAATCATACTGAAACGTATCATAATATCCTTGTGAATATGTCCAATTTCCCACATTACGCTGTTGCAGTCAGGTCCGGGGTTTAGTCAACCTTTATCACTGAAACTTACCTTTTCCTCGAGTTTATCAATTGGCTAGTGTCTGCCATGTATCAACATAAATGTTTCATGATGGATAAGTAAGGAGAAAGTATCTTCCAGGTGTATTCTACTCTAATTCATCAAGCACTCTGTTTTCCATCGTTAAATTCATATATTTCCTTCTCTGAGGAAACCTTTCTAGTTTATTTTGAGAATTTAACAGGTCAAGAGTATGCCCAAACTATGCTTTACTTGATGACCAATGGGATACCATTGTCTTTAGAATCAAATCATTTTCCCTTGCATACTTTTTCTCAAGAGGTTCAACCCATTCTTCAAATTTTAAATAAGATTTTAGGGAAAGATAATGCATCCCTCATCGACAAAATCACTATGGGTCTTTTTAGTTTGATGATGAAGCCTGAGGTTGTCCTAGATATTCCATCTTTATGGGAGGGGTTAGTTAATTCCCAATCCATGAACTTCACACTCATAGGTTGCTTTAGTCCCCTTCCTTGATTACATATTTATTCCTATATACTCATGTGGAGAAGTTTATGCACTTGGGGTTAAATATTATGGATGTAAACAAGAACAAACAATCAATACTCTTTTGTACATCTATAGTGAGAGGTAACCCAAAGAATGAAGGATTAGTGGAGTTTGCTGCTTCATTTATTTCTGTAGTCTATTCAATAATTAATAGTTCTCCTACACCTTATTTACTGCCAAAATCTCAGTCCTTTCTTCAATTTAGCAAAGATATGAAAGTGGGAGACTGGTTTTATTTTGACGATTATTCAGAGATCAGATTGTATGGAGCTGACATTGAACAATACAGGTTACCAAATTTTGTTCCTATGAGAATGTTTGCTTTAGAGTTCATAAGATTTAGTTTAAATGTGGATCATATTCAATTTGTTCCAACCAAAAAGGGCCTTTTATTCAAATTACCAAGGATTGTAGGTCCTTTCACTGTTAACACCAGGCAAGCTGCAAAAGAAGTTCAGAGACTTCTTGAAGGTATGGATTTATTGTTAGGGGAGAAATGGGCTTATGATCCCTTTCATACCATTTCAAATAGAAGAGTAGAAAATGGATATGTTCCATTTTTACATGAAGCTAGACCTGAAATTGAGAAAATGGAAAATGGAGGAAAGTCAACTTCAATGAGGGGAGTAGAGGTTGAAACCCCTATGTAGAGTGAAAAGAGTCTCAAGAGAGGTAGGGAAGAAGCCATGGACTTAGATGAAGGTTCAGATGGAGAAGAAAAGAGAGCAAATAGATCTGAGGAATTTAGAACATCATTAATTCCTAGTTTTCAATTACAGTTCAGAGAGACAATATGTACACCATCCTCTCCAAGTCCCGATGAGGCTACTTGGGGCTCAGTAGTAGTAATCAAATAATATTTTCATAGATTGAAGATAAAAATAATAAGATCAAAGAAAACATGGAAGCTGAGCTGGAAGCTCAATCATATTCTGATTATTAAACAAGATTGTTGTTAGCCATGGATTTAGAAAGGAATTAACTCAAAATTTCCTTTTCTCATCCTTCTGCATTAACTGTTTCCTCTTTGACAGGGTTTAGAGCTATTAATTTGACTATAGATTCCAAAAATATTCCTTTACCCGATAAGATTAATCTACATAGGAAAACTGAAGAATTAATTTACAATGATTTAAACAAAACATTCTCTGTTGCTAGCAAAGCTGAAGCAATGTTGGAGAAAGTTGTTGGAAAACTGAAGTATGAAAATGAAAATTCCAGGTCTTTATCAACTCAGATTGAAGAGTTGAAGAAACTAGTAATCAAGGTTGGAATAAATCTTTAAGACAAAAGTGCAATTCAAAAGGTGTTGCAATTTGCTGAAGCAAAAATTCAAGTACTTAGAAAGAAATTAAAACTACCTTCTGTAGAGCATCCAATGAATTCAGAGGTAGCCCAAGTTGAAAAGGAAAAGGAAATCATAATTAATGAGTTATTGCAAAGGAATGAAGAGGTAGTTAAGTTGAAAGAAAATAATGCTTCTTTACAACAACATATTGAATCACATGTTTGCACAATTATAGTACATGTAGATTCAGAAGATCCAACTGCTAAACTAAATCAAGTTATGACTGAGTTGAAGCTTGCTAAAAATGAGATGAAGAAAAACCAAAGTGATTTTGATAAAGTAATGAATTTCATTAAAGTTATTGATCATGAGTTGTTTATGACAAAGGAAACTACTGAAAAGTATAGAAAGGATTTCCAACTTGCATACCAGGAGATCAAGGAGTTTAAAAAAAAGGTGAAAGGGAATATGTCCCTTATCTAAGCAAGAGATATCTTATGGAATGAAATTATAGCTACAATTAAAAACATTTGGGTGTTCTTACTTATTATGGAAAAGGAGAAAACAATTCTTAGAGATCTTGAGGGTGAAATCACACCCCTTAAACATAAGTTACAACAAAGAGCAAAGTTTGGAAAGAACATGATTGAATTTCTGGATTCCAAGTATGCACAAAAATTAAAGGAAGTTGGGATAGAAAACATGACTGAGTATGTAATTGAAATCAACAAGATGAAAATGAAGATTTTTCACAAGAAATTGGCTAAGAAGAGATTAAAGGAAGTGAAGGAATATGTAATAAAATTTAATACTTCTTTTGATAAGAGAACCAGGGCAGGGTTTCCATCTTGTTGGGATCAACATGGAAATCTATTACCTTGGGAGAATTTTGAAACAATGCTGGTAGAAGCCAAAAGTAAAACTGTCACAACTCATGAAAAGACAACAATATTAAAAGGGGCTATTTTTTTTTTTTAATTATTTACAAATATATTTTCAGCTTCTTTGGATGATGAGAACACTATTTATTGAAAATCCAAACTACATCAATATCACTGAATTCATAATGGTTCATGTCAAGTTCAATAAAAGCTCAAATGCAAATGTAGATATGTGGAAAAAGTGTAGAGAATGGATGTCTCCTCAAACAACTGATGCAACAACAGTTCCCTCTACTGTTCCTAAAGTACAAATCATTCAATGATAGAGAATATTCCAGTGTGGATTTTAATTTTTATTTTCATAATGTTTGGCATAAATACTTTATTTTCTATGTAGGTTTTTTTTTAAAATTTGTTGGGGACAATTAGTTCCAAGGTAGTTTAGGGGGTTGAAAGTTTCATAACTGTCTTTTGAATTTTTGTATAAAAAATACTTGGAAAGAATAAGAGAGGTTCCATATTTTTGGACCTCAGAGGCACTACAATTTTGTACCTTAGTTTCATATTCTCATGAATAAATTTTTCATAGAGTTTCAAGAAATTGTTGGGTATGATTAGTTTTCCTTGCTTCATCTTCTGTTAATGTTCTTCTCTCAAAATTGAGTAATGAAGCTACTGGTCTCTAATGTTACCGTTTTGTGAGTTAGAGTTAAAATCCTTAATGATGCGCTCCTCTATTATGAATTTCATTGCTTGCTGGCCATTTTTCTTCTAAAGTTAAAGATAAAATATTATGTGCAAGACAACCTATTATCGAAAACTTTACACCCTCACTTAATTCTTTTCTTTATGTCATTTGTACTCAACATCCGAAGGTATTTGTGGAAGCATTGTTCTCATATGAAAAATTAAAGGGTTTTAAAATCATATTTTCGGGGTTTTATAAAATTAAAGGAGAATCAAATAATTTCTTTTCAGTTTTTCATGAATGTCTTGGCACTGATTTCTCCTCACCCAGAAGTTGTCTCCCAAGGTACAACAAGCACAATTTCATATTTCCATTAAATTTTCTAAATCAAAATAATTACTTTCATATTATATCAAAGGCACAACTCTAGTGGATCGTTCCATGTAACTAATGAAAGGTATCAATCTTGAAATTTTTATAAGTTGTGCTTACCTTTCATGGAATACAAATTAATAAACCTCGACATGTAATATTCTAGCGTGGAATGGTTTTGGGACTCCAAAATAAATCAAGGATGGCCAATCCAAAAGCTAATATTTTAGGAACCTAAACAATCCACTTAAGGCTAGTTTGAATATGATTATGTGACAATAAGATCCTATTTGATGAGTCTTCTTGACAGATGAAACGAACATGCCTACAATGATAAATATAATACTTCTTAAATAAGTTTCCATGTTTGATGACGAATTGAAAAATCATGTAGATGCTTTTACTATGAATATTAACCATGAAATACACTACAAAAGGTAAAAATCCCTATAGAGGAAATGGTGAACTAGTAAGTACATAAATGCTCCATGAATAGATGAAGCTCATGCCATATGTCAATCTTGGTTATATGGGTATCATTCAAAATCATGGTGATGGTTCTACTAATTAAACTATATTTTGAATGTAAATATATGTATGGTTAGCACTAAGGAATTATAACTATTTGTGGTTTTTTTCTTCCATATTTGATTATTGAAGTCTTTTAATTTAGTTTTTATGTAAGGTATATGTATTGTTATATAGATAATTGTACAAGTGTGTTAATGAATGAGTGATGAGATATAAAAAAAGTTACAAAGTTAACGTTAATTGTGACCTTAAAATGATAAATCAAGCCTTGAAAACCCATATTTTTTGCATAAAAAACATGAAAAATACCCCTTAGATTGAAACATGGTGCTACTAGTAGCATCCATTCTTTTAGGGTTAAAATTCCAACATTTTTCAACTATGAAATTAAAAACTAAATATTATTACCACGAAAAAACTCAAAATTCCAACATTTTTCAACCATGGCTTGTAAACCAAAATATCATGACTGAAAAAAACCTTAAAATTACAACAATTTTCAGCCATTTCATGAAAGTACAAATGTCATGACTACAAAAGCCTTGAAAATTAGCACCTAAATCAGAAACTAGTTCTATTAAAAGAAATTTTTTTCTTTTTTCTTTTTTGCCTTTTTTAAGGTTAAAATTATAGTTCATGTGAAATCTTAGCCTAAGATAACTTGACCTATTGCAATCAAAACTTAAATATCCATCATAAAATTTAAATCTCTTGTTAATAGTATAAAATAAATAGTGCTCCCTTTTTTTTTATAACAAAGTCGGGTGCTATATTATATTCGAAAAAACGAAGGAGAGATTTCCTTGTTACAATTTGATGCTGTTGTGGACAAAAAAAGAGGGTAGCGAACACAAAATGTTGAGCCTCCATTATGTCAAATGTTCAAGTGATATTACATTATAGATTTAGGATATATTCTGAAAAACTGAGAAAGTAAGAAAACAAATTTAAAAGACATATGCAGAAAGGAGAGAGGAGGAATTAGGATCAATCGATGCTTATTGGCCGTCCGCTTGATACATCAGTATTGTCTTCAGGACCAACATTTCTCATGTTGTTGGAGTTGGAGCTTGGAGCTGATCATTTTTCTAGAATATATTTCAGAATCTAGAGAGATTCTTCCACATGCGAGCAACGATTGGTGAGTTCATTGAGTTGATTATGGAAGGACTGAGCCTTGTGCTGGAGGAGATTCATATCAACTTGCTGCTTTTCATCCAAGATCCTCTTTTGAGCACGGATCTGTTCCATTTCTACCTACAGATCTTCTCAATGGAAGCAGTATTCATTGCGCGCCATGTTGAATGAGGATGTGGAGGGGGCAATAGGACATGCGGGGAGGGAGAATAAGGAGCAGGGGATGAGAACAAGGGAGGGAACGAGTAGGGGAAGTGGATAAGGGGTGAGCTGCGAATGGCAAAGGGAGAGCATATCAGATCTGAGGGCAGCATCAGAAGGGAGGTGTGAGACGGAGTTAGAGGGAAAATCACGAAGCAAAAGGTAGTGAGGCATTGCGATGAGGAGGGAGAAATAAATAACTCGGGCAGGGAGGAGGAGGGCGTAATGGCTGGGAGATCGAGGAGATAAGGTCATGGGAGCGAAGGGGTCGGAGATATGGGGAAGACTGGAAATTTCAGAAAGAATCTTGCAGAGGATCTAGCATGTAATATATTTTGGCAGAGTTAGGATCATGGCAAAGGTATGAAGAAAAGGCCATCATGAATGTGGATTTGACCGACTGGTATTTTGCAGGCTTGGTTAGCCAATTTATCCGCGAGATTGTTGTTCGGTCTGAGAATGTGATGGAAGGAGATATCCTTCATATCTTTAGTTAGGGTGCGATATCTACTGATAATCCTGTGAAGAGATATGTTTTGGATTGGAGAGTATTTTAATGTCATGCTGATTATAATATCTGAATCCCCAAACACCATTGCATTAGCCAGGTTTTTTTCTTTATCAATTGAAGACCTTGGAGGAGGGCGTAGGTTTCGTCTTTGTTGTTATAAAGAGAGCTAAGACCCCATTCTAAAGAGAACAAGACACTGCCATTTTCATTTCTTATGAGGCCTCCAGCTCCAGCAATACCCAAATTCGATTTAGAAGCTCCATCAAAGAAGAGAGCTGGTCTTTTGCAACTATCCAACCATTGGATAAATTGTTTTTCTTTAAGTCTTATCTTCTAGTTTTCTATATGATAGGGCTGAGTGGCTGGAGATTTGATAGGGCTAGGGTTGTCGAAGATTCTGCCCAAAAAATTTCTTTCATCTACTTGAAGTTCGCTGATGTTGATGTTACTTGTGCATTTTGAGAGAATAGTTTCTATGGTGAGGCTCCAAGTCTCGTTGCAGAATTTCCTTAGAGATGGATTTTTATTGTTAAAAACCATCATATTTCTTGTCAGCCATATGTTCCAGAGGAGCACATAAGGAAGGGTATCCCAGACCCTTTTGGTTATGTTCTTGCTCTTTTTCCCCCATGGATATTCTTTTTTCTAAATGTTTATCAAATTTGGAGTAGTATTGATGGAGTATAAATCAATCCGAGAGAAGGGAGCGAGATCTTTCCAGCACTAGATTGCAAAAGGGAATTTCAAAAAGAGATGTAATGCAATCTCTTCCACGCATTGATAGTTGGGAAATCTGGATGGACCATTTACACCTCTTTTTTTTAAATTTTCATAGTTTAAGATCTTACCTTTGAGGAGAGTCCAAACAAAGATTTTTATCTTTGGTATCGCTTCAGAATTCCAGATGAGCTTCCATATAGGCCATTGAGGTGAAGGGAACTTCTCTTTTAGGAGTTGACAATAAGCTACTTTGATGGAGTATGAGGACCTGGAGGGATCCCATCGGAGACTGTATTCACTGCCTTTCAACAAAGGTGTTGCACCATGAAGCATTACTTTAAGATTTATTAGATCTTCCTTAAGATGTGAGGGGATGGGAGGGAAGTCCCAATCGATCCAAGTGTTTGTTTTTACATCCCACTTTGAAATCTGATCTAAGGAGTTTAAATCGAAATTCCGAAGGTGGGATAGAATTCGATGAGTGCCCTACCTTTCTTTAAGGGGAGCTTGCCCCATTATTCTATATTTCCAGATTTTGGTGTCGCTTTCCCCTTGAGGCACTTTGGAGATATTTCTGCTAATAAAAGGGATGGCTTTCTTGCATAGAGCCCAGATTCCAGAGCAGGGTCTGCTTGGAATGTCGTGATCAAGGAGATTTTGTCTAGGAGAGATGAGGTATTTGGATTTCAGAACTTGTTTCCACCATGTGTGCTGTCCACTGATCAAGCGCCACACGATCTTTCCCCCAAAGGCATTGTTCAAGATTTTTGGGATACGAATTCTGAGCCCTCCATTTTCTTGATTTTGTGTGACTTGTCTCCACTTGACTAAGTTGTATTTCTTCTTCTTGCTTTTCCCTCCTTGCCAGAGAAATTGTCTTAAAACTGCTTCAATTTTTAGATGTATGATGTCAGGAGCATTGAGCAAGGTAAAATGATACAAAGGCAGAGAAGAGAGGGAAGATTTAAGGAGGATTATTTTCCCAACCAAATTCAACCATGAAGACCCCCACTACTGCACTCTTTTTTTCATTTTGTCGATTGTGATGCTCCATACCTCAGACTTCAAAGGCCCAACACTGACTGGCATCCCAAGATAATTGAAATAATCCCAATTCAATTTGTAAGAGACTCCAAAAATTTGTGCAATGCTGTGAATGGTATGTTTTTGGTATTCCATCCATAAATACAACTTTTGTAATGATTTACCAGCCCTCCTGAGTAAAACATAAATTCGTCAAGAAGAGATTTGAATCTTTGTGCAATAATGCAGGTGGCGCAGCCTAACAGAAGGGTGTCATCTACAAATTGAGATTGGTTCATATTATTTACTCCATTTCCAAATTTTATTCCAGTGATGAGACCTACTCTTTGCTTGTGATCCAAGGCCCTGCTAAAGGATTCAACCATAAGAATGAGGAGAAAGGGAGAGAGGGGACAAACCTGTCTGAGACCTTAGGAAGATTGAAAGAAGTTTACATGCCTGTCATTGATGAGGGGAGAGATCCAGGGATTTGAACTACAGCCATTGATGAGGGAAATGAGGTCATTGTCAAAACCCATTTTTTGGAGGATAGAGAGGAGGAAGGAATGTATCACCTCATCAAAGGTGTTCGCAAGGCTGAGCTTCAGGATGAAACCTTTCTCATTGCACATCATGATTGAGTGAATGGATTCTTGAACAAGGAGAATAGAGTCCAAGATTTGTCTTTGAGAGATAAACCCCCCTTGATTTTGAGAGATGTGATTGGGAAGGTGGGATTTTAGGTGAGAGGCAAGGATTTTAGTGATGATTTTGTAAGAGGAGTTACATAGAGAGATAGGTATGAACCTTGAGAAGGAGGAGGGGCGGTTTTCTTTAGGAATAAGGGCGAGGTAGGTTGAATTGGTGAAGCCCCAATCTTCTTCTTCCTTTGAGCCCACTGAATCATTTTGATTAGATCCTTTTTGGTTAAATCCCAATAGGTCCTATAAAAACTGATGGAGAAGCCATCAGGACCCGAAGACTTATTTGGCTGCAAGGACCATATGGAATTTTGAATTTCGGCCTCCTCTATATCTCTTATTAGGGCGATGTTTATCTCCTCTGTGATCAACTTTGGAAAGTGGCTTAAAAGATCTGAATAGTACTCAGGCGCAACTATTTCAGTGAGTATATTCTTATCGTGATTAGAGGCAACAACCTTTATATATTATTGATATGTCTGAATTATTCCTTCATTATCAATGATAGATGATATGCTATTCCTTGTCTTTCAAACCATAGCTTGTTTGTGAAAGAAAGAAGTGTTTTTATCACCTACCTAAAGCCATAGGTTCTTAGATTTTATCCTCCACTTCTCCTCTTCTTTCCTATTGATTTTATATAAATGCCAGTAAAGTTCTTTCTCTTGGTTAGAGTTTGCTTGGTTCGCTCCATGAGTGTCAATATCGTTATGAATAGATTCCTGCTTTTCTTTTATTTCTATTTTGGCTTTATTGGGTTCCTTGTAATGAATCTTGGCCCAATATTTCAAGGCCATTCTAACCTTCTTCAAATTTGATTCCCATATGTGTGAAGGAGACCCCTCGACATGTTGCTACTAGGTATAATACACAATCTGTCTTGCATTAGGGATATTTCTCCAGAGAGGGTTATATTTAAAAGGGAGGGGGCCAAGAGAGGGCTAGTCATCGAGGGAGAGAGTGACAGGGTAGTGATCTGAGGCAGTGGAGGAGAGGATATTAGAGGAGGCAACAAAGAAGAAAGAGAGGAGAGGAACGTCCACTATGAATCTATCAAGCCGTTCCATAATGTTTCCAATCTTGCGATTACTCCAGGTGAATTTGCAGTTTTTTGGGATGACATCAACCAAATCGTGATCTTGGATGATGATTTCAAGCTGGTCTCTTGAAGGATCAGGGTTGAAACTTCCACCTCTTTTTTCATTAGAATGCAAGAATAGGTTAATATGCCCTCCTATGATGATATTCCTGTTGTCCTCATTGTCAATATCAGTTTTCATTATGCTCCAACAAGATTCTTTATCCCTGTAATGATTAGGCCCATAAATATTGTATACAATGATCTCAATGTTCTCTTTAGTGCTCTGAAGATTTACTTTGATCCAGTTTTGGGTTTTGACAAATATTTTTTTCTCCCAAACATTTTGTTTCCATATGGTGGCTATTCCTCCTGAGGCACCCCTGGATTCCATGTGGGTGCCCATATAGTTCTTCATTCTTCTTTGGATGTTTTCCATGCCATGGTCTCCTTGTTTTTTTTCTTGAAGGAGAATGATATTAGTTTTTTCTTGATCCATAAAATCTCTTAGAGCTGAGTTTTTTGAGGGGTGCCCTAAACTCTTGCGGTTCCAAGAGAGGGATTTCATCATTTGAGGAATGCAAGGTGTGGACCTGTCTTCCCTTCCTGCTCATTCAGACTTGCTTCTTTGTTGTTTTTTCCTAGAATGAAGGATTCAATAGGGTGTTGAGTTCCAAGGACTATATCTTTTTGGGCAGCTTCATCTCTATGATGTTTGGAGGACTTCCTTCCGAGGCCAGTTTTTTTAAGGATTTCCAAAATGACTCCCTATTTTTTTGCTGTATTTCTAGTGATCCAGGCAGAGGAGGGTTTTGAAGAAGAGATAAGGGGTAGGATTTGGAGGGAGAGAGCTGAGGAGATGAGGGATGAGTGGGGATGGAGGGTTGAGGAGGGTCATCCTCAGAGAGGGTGAGGGAGGAAAAGGGATTGGTAGAGGCAAGGGAGGGAATGGAGGGAGGGATGAAGGATGGGTTAAGGGGTTGTTTGGGTGGTTCATAGGGTTATTGGGAGGAAGGAGAGGGATTGGACGAGGACTCTTTGAGAGGAGGGGAAAAATGTGCTAAAGGATTTCCGATGTTTCTGGGATTCATAGTAGTCTTTTTTTTTTTTTTTTTTTTTTTAAATTTTTTTTTTTTTATAGTTTCCCATTGGGTTTCTAGATCCGGGTTTTCAATATCACTAAATTTGGAGAATCTATTAGAAAAATGACCATATTCGTGACATACCTTGCATTTGAATGGGATTTTCTTATAGTCTAGCTGCTGTATGTGGGTCCAGTTGTCAACTTTAAGCTTGATTGCTTCAGGAAGACCTTTACCCAGATCCACTTCAACGCAGATCCTGGAACAAGCTTGCATGTTTTCCTTCGACTCACTTCGATCGATGAATTTTCTTATCACGTTTCCAATAGCGCGTACGGAATCATCACCCCAACAGTGCAAGGGGAGATGAGGAAGCTAGTCCCAAACTAGGACAACGTTTGGTACATTAAGTTCTGGATCAAAGTCTGGAGTCCATTTATTGAGGTAAAGCCCTCTGGTGTCCATGAAGTAAGGTCCGTTCCTGAATATCAAATCCTTATCTTCTTTTGTTTCAAAATGAAAGGTGAAATAACCTCTTCCACATAATCTGATTGAAAATTTTCCAATGATTTTGTTTGTCCAGTTGCGCTTGACCCATTTTTGAACAGTCTTTGGAGAGGGCCACAAACTAGTGAAATGTCCAATGAGAACCTTCTTAGCAAGAGAAAGAGCAGCCATATGTGGGATAGTTGAAGGAAGAAGGACTTCCTGAATACCTTCAAGTTTCTTGACAAATTTCGAGATTGCCATTCTAGGGCGAGGAGGATCTAGAGAACTGATCAGAGCCGAGAAGGCTTGGGCCTGATCAGGTTGAGGGGCCGCCTCCGGGATGGAATCTGGAGGGGCCATGCATGCTAGAGTAGGCAGCATTAGGGCACAACAATGTCTTCATAAAGTCGCGGCCGCAACACCAGAGCGATGCAATGTTCAATAATGCCCCCTTTTAATGGGGCTTTAAATTGTAATATATTTAAAACTATGGTCTAGAAATAATAATAATACATAATGACATGAAAATATCATCATATAATTTAAAAGTTGAACCATTTTTTTGTAAGCTAAGATATAATTTCTTGACAAAATAAGTATTCCAGTACATAATTCGACCACCCACTTTCATCAATCTTTGTGGAAGATGGTCTCAACCTACCCAATGGGAAACCATATGTTTTTGACCATTTTTCTATCGAGTAGCTAGTCCAAAACTGATTTTTTAAAAATTTTGCAACATAACTAGAGTATCTACAACATAATCATAACACAAAAAAATATCAACGATCATATATCAACTAGGATTTAGAAGAAGTAACTGTTAGAAACTAGGACACTACTAAGAGGGTGGGGGTAAATCAATAGTGTGACCAAATTATACAACTATTGCCAAATTAATATTTTCAATCTACTTAGTAATCATTCATTTAAGAAGCATCATAAATTAACATGTAAATCATGGGAATATGCAACATATAAATACATCGATCATCTTTATTCCTTTTGCAAAGAAAATACACAACTTGCTCTTACATCAATCTTCTTGTAAGCTTCTACTTATAGATTTCTCAGGCTACCACTCCTTAATTTATCAGCTACCATTGAAAGGAGTTACTACCCATGATTTACCAGCTACCATTGGAAGGATATACTACCATTGATTTATAAGATACCATTGAAAGGAGATACTACCAATGATTTATCATCTTCCATTGAAAGGATACACTACCCCTAATTATTTACTATCTTCTACTAGAAGGAGCTACAACCCTTGGAATGAAAGCTCGAACTTGTTGGCCATGTTGATCCATCTTTGATACTATTTTAAAACTCATATAAACAAGACATTCTTCATAAAACATTTCTACATCTATTTAACAACTCAATGCCTTATTTGCATATATATATATATATATATATATATATATATATTTTAAATTTTTTTTTTTTTTCTCATTTAAACACCACCTTGTTGCTCTCATATCTCAAACACCTCAAATTGCCATTCTCACCAATATCACCAATTCATTGTTCACATTCTTACACACATTTTAGACAAAAAATATGATGTATCCAAACCCCAATGCATCTCTGATTCACCCTCTGATGCATACTACAATATGCACACTGTTGCACCAACAACCACAACTCAGATGTTCAATTCTACTTATATATAAATAATGTGAGCTGATAATTTTAGTTTCCGACCTTAGTTATGTTCAAATCATAGTTTAAACTTAATAGAGGTTTTGATCTCATTATATTCTTGATTTTGAATTTATGTTTACTCATGTTGATGTGTTCAAACTATCTTCAATAATTGATATGTTGTTATGATATAAAAAAACTGAGTCAAGATTCTAATTTGCAAATTCGAACTTTAGCTAAGTTTAGATTTTGTCATGTCCTATTCAAGTATTTCTCTTGTTAATATTTTTTGTTCAACAGTTTAAACATGAGTTCTACATGTGTGCAACTCAAATTCCATCTATGCATGAGGTTCTAAACTCAATCTCTGAGTTAATCTGTTTGTTTCAGGAAATCAGGTAAGTTACATGTTTTAACTGTGGTTTTATCTCTAGTTTGAAACTTAGCACACAAAGATTTCCAAATGTATCGCCAAATATAGCACTTCTTTCCAAATTCATCAAATTCCACTTAGCTATGGTTAAACTATTTTCCAAATATGTCTGAACTTCCAATTATGGCATAGTCTTCCAAAATCTCTATGAACTAGCTCTGTTCACTACCTACTTCTGGAGCGTCTGTCTATTAACATATTTGCCCATGAGACCAAGCAATGCGACCATATTATTTAATGCACTCGGGGATGAATGAGGTCGTGGGCATAAATTATTGTTGCACTCATATTTAACCCAACCTCTCGAGTTTCCTACCTACCAACTTGAAGCTGACGTTAGGATAACACCATATGTGCCATTTGGAATTTCAAGAGTGGTCCACATGTTACTTTAAATTGGCCCAAATGGCCATTCGAAAAGTCTGAAAACACATGCCATGTGTCCTCGATCTGGGTTTCCATGTTGGTAGTGCTGACATCATCCTTGGTGTGTCAACATGCCATGTTGGCATCACCTTTGCCACCTGCCATGGGTGCCACCTTGTCATTTGTGCTACTACCTTGTCATACATCACTATTCCCTAGGCATGTCGAATAAAAACCACTTGTGGTTTTATGAAAAACCTCCCCCCCCACCCCCAAACTATTTAATCCATGGGAGGGCATTGGGCCCTGCATCTCATACAATGGTTCAGATGGGACGTGTGGCATGCAATCCACCCAAGATCATGGCTGCCATTTAACTAGTTTCAAGGTGCCAAGTTTGGTCACTAACAACCAAATGCACCACCATCTTTGGAAGAACCACCAATTTGGAGTGCGCTAACCCTCACCCCAATTTAGCCCTGCACAACACCAAATTTGAATTTTGGCCCGCTAAATTTGGCTGGCCATATCTTTTGATTCTAGAGGTATTTTTCAACCTTCAATATACCATTGGAAATATCTCTTCAAGGCCTATTAATCTGAGTAGTTTACAATCTCATCTAGGATGATATTTTGTTCCAAAAACTGATTTGAATATGCTAATCTATAAAAACATGTTTGAAATGTTCACCAAAATGCCTTTAACCACATGATCTTTCCATATATTGGCACTTATTTTGACATCAATGCAGATCTAGCACCTTTTACATTACAAAAAAAAAAACATGAGCATGAGCATTGAATCATGGAAACACTTCTATCATCAATAAAAATACTTGGTAACAGTCTCCCTAAAACCATATTTGACATAAATAATATAAGTCAATCATCAATGAAATTTTTCATCCAATGAAAATTCCTTTGACATCAATGGAAACACATTCTAACAATATCCCCCTTTGTCATTGATGGAAACACTAAAAATTGCTACCAGTCATGGAAGAGTTATTGATGGCAACACCACTATCAATGCTACTTTTCTGATTTGTTCATTCCATTCTTTTTCTAAGAAACTCCTCACATTTTACCAATTGTTTCTCATTCATATCTTCTTCAATGTTTGTTTATTTCTCCATCCAATGTTTGTACTTATTCCTACCCCTTTGACATCAATGGAAACAATGTACCCCTCGCAACTAAACTCCCCTTATCATTATGTCCGTGTGGAACAAAGCACTAATGATAGTAGACTCATACATACATCACCATATATTTTGACTCAACATAAATATCAACAACATATATACATACATATTTTCCTCAAACACCAACATACAACTGATACTAATTTTTAATACCTATGATACCAATTGTTGTCTGAGTATTCTCCCTCTGTGGTCATTCTCTCTCCTTGGAATTAAGAATTTGCAACTAATAACCTTATATTGCAATGTCATATCTTCTCACTAATGTTCAATCTCTTCACAAATATTTTACCTATTGTTAATGCAACTTCCATAAACTTGTGCTCTATGCAACACATGTTCAACTATTCCTTGCAAACACATTGTTGGAAACATGAAATATACATCAACCATAATATAAGAGTACCATGATTATGTTTGATTTATGGGGCCCAGACCCAGGTTCAAATGTGGCTGCACGAACCAACAAAACCCACTATTACTAGCCCTTTCGGCAATGATATACTTGTGCAGACCGAAGTCTCACCCGAGGAAATATAGAGGGATGCTAGAACTAGGTTATGCATCAAGAGGGATAGTGGATTGCGGCTTTAGGGATTTTCTTCCTTGGTAAAGCTTCACAAAATAGATCTATTAATTACACAAGTGTTGTTCAACACATCTGTTTAACTTACTAGCAGACTGTGTGATCTTACTTTATCATGCGTAAAAAAAGGTAAGGGACCATAAACATAACTACACTATGAAATTATAGATCAAAACTCTTACTTAGCATAAATATTCATAAACAACAAACAAATTAAAACACATCAACAAAGAAAGAGATCTATCTCAATAGGTCTTTCATTAATTTCTTAGATCTTTCTCATATATTCACTTTCACCCTACACACTTAGCTACAGGGGTCTGCACACTTAGCTACAGGGGTCTGCACACTTAGCTACAAGGGTCTGCACACTTAGCTACAGACTTCCTAAGGTCTCTGCGCACTTAGATTCAAGAGCCTTTCCTCTAACCCAAAACCACAAACTATGAATCAAAACAGTCTTACATCCAAATGCATCTCATCAATTATTAGTCTTGACTCTCTTTATGAATTCTATCTAAACTCCTTATATAGATTTTGCATTTACAATACTATGGTTTGAAAACCATGGGTGAAATTCATCGTTCACAAAATAATCCCATCTCATTACATAATAAGGGGATTTGACCCACCCCAAAGCCCCTAAGACTCAAAATGGACTTCGCGCTGTGCTTCGCTCCTTGATCTGCAGAGTCTTCTCTAACTTCTTTCATTGAGGGGTCGCATGTCCAACAACTTATTTCAATGTCCATACCACTCAACCTCTGGCATACTTTGTGCACAACCGCATAATACAAGGCATCTCATAGTAACATGTCATGGAATTGGTTCAACCATACACACTAATATTGGCATAGGACAAGGCAACTATAACAACATTAACTCATCGATTAAGAAATATTAATATGCAACAAAAACACCATCAACATTCATATTCCACAATTATTCTTAGCAACATCATATTTTGAATTAGCATATGGTCATATTATTGCAAAATTGTAACACATCGACAACAAAAAGAAATAGTATTCCCTTAATCATTCAGATGCATTACTTCAATATATCTTCTTCTACTCCTCGCATCTAATATTTTTGCCTTCACTTGAAGCCAAAATCTTCTTTTCAATGAAGAGGGACAAGGGATCTACCCCCCTTGAGTAGATTATCTCCATTTTTCATTCATACCTTTATATGTTTATTTCTGATAGGGAATCACCATGAGCTCATCATTTTGCTTGTCTGAGTGACTTTTTGCCATAATATAACCATATGAACCACCTGTGCTTCTTGTCACCAAATAGTGCTAACCTGGGAAAATTTTAATGGTGGAAAATTATTTTAAGGTTTACAAACCTTGGTGAATCTTAATAGTCCCTAATATGAAAACTATAAAATATTTGGTGATATGTTTGTAAAAATATTCAAATTTCTAATATTTTCATATAGTCCCTATAAAAATTTGGTGATTTTTAAGGTAAAATAATTTTATACTATAAAAATTGGGCGAATCATTCTTAGAAAAAATGAAAATTGACGAATATTTTTTTTGAAAAAAGTTAGAATATTAGCCCACCTACGAATATTAGCCCCTAAAATTTTCCTTGGCACTGCTAACCTTCATATTTATTTTGGTTCTTCTTTTGTATCTTCTTTATTTTTTCTTGATCTACATTGGAGGAATGACTGGAACATGACTAATACTATTAGTGAGATCCACCATAGGAATATCAGACTTCGATCTACTAATTTCCTTCTGATAGAAAAATCTATGATTTTCTTTGAAACATAAATTAGACCTCTGTTTCCTTCTTTCTCTATTCAACATGTCGCTCTTATTGTTGTAATAATTTTTTCTTTGTTGGTTCTTAATGTGATCCATTCCTTTGTTAGACTTGTTCTATAATGGGGGTGTTATATTTTCAAGTCTACACGCAACTACTATGTGCACATAGTTTCCATAGTGCCTGTAGCACTCAATATTTTTTAAAAGAGAAGCAAAGGGATTAATATAATTCTTACCATATCCTATGTTTCTACTAACATATCCATTTCTTGGATTTTTACATGCTCTCCTAGATACATTGCACCTTTAAATATTTTGTATTTTATGGGAAAAGGACCTTTGCGTGTGGCTGTCTAAATTACTACCTTGAGCAATTCCTTGTTGTGGTTGAAACAATGTGTTTCTTCTCTAATGCCGCAAATTTTTATTCTTCTCTAGAAACTTAGGCATAATCCCCTGCTTCAACACAATTAAAACACCTGAGGGGCTACTTTCCTTTTTCTTTATTACTGGCACTTTGATTGTCCTTTTTTATTGCTTTAAATTATCTATGCATGCAACACTCTTTGGTCTTTTATCTACATTCTTAAAGCCAATGATTTTTTCCCTTTTAATGTTGCTACATTGTTTGGTCCTTCTTTAACAAGGATGACGAGTCCCTTTGAATTCAGAGCTGCTACTGAATTACCTTCACAATCCAAACTTGTATTAACATGAGGGGGACTTTGGACACTACAAATTTCATTCAAGACTTCATGCCTGTGATAACTAGATAAATGATCTTTTAAAGAAATAATCCCTACTTCCAAATTATTATTTGAGGCTTTAAGCTTGTTAATTTCTTCCAAAGTTGATATACGATGCCTTCTAAAATATATATTTTCCTCAAAATATTCTAACTCATTAAAAGAGCTACTAGATTCACATCTAGTTTTTATTTTACTTATAGTTTCTTCAATATCTTGTTCCCTTTCTAAGTCTAGGGATTATACTATAGACACAAGAAATATTCTATCTTCCTCTCTACTAGAGGTGCACCCATCATCTTCTAGAGAAGTCTCTAGTTATATTATTGCTACCAAAGTAGTTCCTTCTTTACTACTACTAGATGAGCAACTATCTATTTCATCATAAATTGCTTGTGAGAATCTAGATGATAGACGACATATTATTCTACAATAATAATATAAAAGTAACTTACTTGTATATTGCATCTACTTTGAATCCTATATGTGTTTATCAGTAAGTAGTCCACTTGATACAAGGGAATATTATTCTTGTTTTGATTCATTATCTTCAATACTCTTTAAATATTTTTTTGCTCCATTCTTTAGAGAAGGCATCTTGATATCACATGTGGCTTGAGTATATTTATCATATATGGATTGAAACTCATTCCATATTTCCTTTCAAGTCTCACAAAATATCACCTTTTCAATATCTTACTTATATAATCCTTTCAATATTTCCTCCTTGGTTTGTGCATTAAAATCATTATCTTTTATTCCATTTTTTATAGATAGCCATATATCAAGCTTAAGATATTGTACTTAGATTTCCATTCTTACCTTTCAAGTTGTATAATTTGGTCCATTTAAATATGGAAATACATATGAGGTAATCCAATCCCGGTTCTTCATGATCCCTAATATTGCTTTCAACTATTAAACTGATCCTGAAGGAACCTTTCTTTGATACCAATTGTTAGAGACAAGGACACTGCCGAGAGGGGGGGGGGGGGGGGGGTTTGTTGAATCAATAACGTGACCAAATGATACAACTTTTTCCATATTAAAAAGTTTTCAATATACTTAGTAATCATTCATGTAATAAGCATCATAAATTAATATGTAAATCATATAAACATGCAACATATAAATACAACAATATTATCCGTTCTTCCTTTTACAAAGACAAGCTACAACTTTCTATTACATAAATATTCTATTAAGCTTCTACATGGTGGTTTCTTAGGCCGCCACCTGAAGGAAGCTTCTGCTCCCCGATTTATTAAATACCATTGAAAAGAGCCACTACACCTAATTTATAAGCTACCGTTTAAAGGAGGCACTACCCCTAATTTATAAACTACCGTAGAAAAGAGATACTGCCCCTAATTATTTACCAACCACTACTGGAAGGAGGTACAACCCCTTGAATGCAAGTTACAACTTGCTAGCCATGTTGATCCATATTTCATACTATTTTCAAAATCAGATCAACAAGACATTCTTCATAAAATGTTGCTGCATCTCTCTCATAAATCAATGTCGTATTTTCATAGATAAATTTTTTACGCTCACTTAAACACCACCTTACTGCTCTCATATCTAAAACACCTCAAATCACCGTTGTCACCAATATCACTAATGCATTATCTACATTATTACACACATTTTAGACACTAAATATGATGCATTCACACCCTAATGCATCTTTGATTCACCCTATGATGCATACTATAATATGCTTACTATTTTTTTGTAGTTGATACAACACCCTCCAAAATTTTGACTTCATTTAAATTTTGGAGCCCCCTAATGACCATCTACCCTTTTTATTTCAAGTCATCTAGGTCATTTCATGTTTGGTAAAGTTTTCATAAGTGTTCAATACTGCTCCAAAAATAGCTTAAGTCTTAGTGACCTTTTGTCTAACAAGCCTAGGAAAAATTTATTCATGGCACACTTCTCTTCCATAGGCCTAACACACTTTCAAAACAAAAGCCAACATACTTTTTATAAGGAGCTCCAACACACCTTCTAATGCTAGTCAACCCTCCTTATTTCAAGAACATGCGTTAGACACACTTCCTTGATCTAGTGCTAGCACACCTTTTAGTGGCATTTGATACTCCTTGTTGCAAAGATCTGTGCTAGGCGTAGTTTTAACCTCTGCCCTAGTTGCACATGTATCTCTTCCTATATAAAGAGATCAACTAAAGAGCACATTACACTCTCATTTTTTTAATTGATCTCTACACACTTTTGGAACAAAAGGCCAACCTATCACTCTTGGTCGCACAGGAAATATCCTCTAAGTAAGTCCTCCTCCATTGCACTTTGAAATTGTGCAAATATTATTCTATTTCCATGTGCTCTCTTTCTTCCCTTGATCCCACACTTTGATTTTTATCAACCCCTTGTTATAGTACCTTGCAAAAACTCTAAACACATGTACCATTCAATCTAAGTGTTGGTGCATTGCACTCTCTTAGTCGGTGAACTAATCAAACCTTCATCTCCAACAACTGTGACATGCGCCCACCACAAGGCCAAAGTCTCCTCATTAGTGCATAACACACTTAAAAAGACTATTCCCAACCCCCTTTGCAACTTGAACATGCACCCTTTTCCCATACAATTATCCTAGCCTTGAGTATCATACTGTGCACTTCCAATGGACAAGAATGGAACTCCTTGGCCCTTGCATATATTCCATGCACACGACCTATGATCCCTCTCTCAGTGGTGGCACACTACACGCTCCTAGTGCCTAGGCGTCTAACCTCTTCCTCCAGACCTTGCTCCATGTGCCCAGGCTAAGCTCTCCTAGTAGTACTAGTGCATTGCGCTTTGTCAATGACTAGTCTGATCAACATTCCTTCTAGATTGTGAGCTTGCGGCCATAGCCAATGCATTGTCCCCCCACAATTTATATTTTGAATAAGTAAACAAGGTAGAGTAGTTGTATTTGTGAAACTAATTGTGCACTTTTCCGTGAGTGAATTTAGTATCCAAGTACTTTCGATCAGGAGCCTATACATTTATCATATTCTAGTGACTCCATGCCTCTAGTTACTCACAAAGGACCAAAAAGGGAGGCCACTAAAAGCATTGTTGAAGGTGTTGTGGACAACCCGAAAACCAAAGTACCAATCCTCGCAGACACAAGATGCTTCATAGAAAATTACACTGCCTTTACATGGCATATGATATTCAAGGAGTTTCTTAAGAAGGAGTTCCCAAAATATCTAGAGGATAGGGAAGTGTATATAAATGTTAAAAGGTCTAGATTCTACAAGATTTCTAGCCGGTATCTTGTTTTACCCTGTGCATAGGTAATCAAGTGGATATTGTAGCATATTGATCCTAAAATCATGATCCTCAGAAGTGCGAATGGACAAGAGCTTACCACATACCAACCCCATGATCGTCATTCATATTATAAGCTTTTGAAGCTGGAGGAATATTTGAATTTGAAATTTTATGCTGCTTTCCCCCTTCAGTATTCCACGAAGGACATTCTCAAGGAATGGTGGCAAGAGCAGAGCAAGTTTTTTTAGAATCTTGACGAGATTTACAAAACTAAGTCGTTGAATAAAGTATATCAATATATGATGGCTATGAGTTGCAGGCTATGTGGGCATGAAAATGCAATTTTTTTTGAAGAAAAATGGTTCTATATGGTCTACCCATGTGTTGCTGACAGAAATATTTTCAATTTTCCTGACTTGATATCTCAACAATTGTGGTCGAATGTTATAAGGCAAAAAATGTCTCAATGCGAGAAACCTGAGTTTTACATACGAGCCTACTTGATAGATATGATTTGTGACAATAATGAATTCGTGGGTTTGGAATGGAAGTGAACCAAAGAGAAACCTCCTATCCATGTATAATGCAAGATGTTGTTAGAGGTTAGCCACAAGGGGATGTATGTGAAAATAACTTAGCAATTCATTGAGGTGTTATATCATATGATATTTGGAGTTGAGGCACCTTGCATGACTGATAAGGCCATAGAGAAGTGTAGCTAAAGCTGTAAACTAGTTCAAATCTTCTCAAGGTACATTTATTAGGGTATTCAAAGCTTATTAGAGTCCACATCATATGCCAAGTTTATAACATATAAATTATTCATGCAAGACGTTGGTTACCAACTCTGCTCAAAACTATATCAACAATTGTAGAGGTTGAATAAATCACCATGGACTATTTTTCCTTTGAAAATAGGGTCTTATTAACTGAATAATTTAAAAGTAGCAGAGGAAGAAATTTAAGAACTTAATTTCCTCAAATTTGGTGAGATGGGTTTTCATCGATACAACCCTATAAGTATATGCAAGAAACATTATCTAAAGTTGAGGTATACCCGACCATATGCTTCTGTCTCAAAGGAGGATGAAGAAAAGATGAAGAACCACTATAATTCCTCTAGATACGTTTGACCAGGTGAAGAATCAGGCTCTTCTCATATAAAAAATGTGCCAGATACGCATCAAGAATGGACCCAACAAGGAATGGATACTTAGGATAATGTCGAGTTGAAGAGGAATTAGGAACAAGATGTAGAGGAGGAGAGGAGTAAGAAGTTTAAATATGATCCAAACACCAAAGGGGAAATTGAGGTTGAAAGGAAAAGAAAATAACTTCAAGAGGCTAGGAAAAATAGGAAAGAAGAAGAGAAAAAACAGAAAGAAGAGCGGGATAAGAAGAAACAAGAAGATATGCAAAAGAAAAAAAAAGAAACAAAAAGAGGAGGAACCCCTGAAGAGATAGCAAGATGAAAATCTTAGGAGACACAGGGAAGAAGAAGAGAAATGAAGATTATATGTCGAAGAAGAAAACTAGAAGAAACATGAAGATGTTTTTTCAAAGAAGTTAGAGGAATATTTGGAGGCCCAAGGTAAAGATGATGAATAAATGGAAGATAACTAGACATTAGAAACTGAGCCGATCATAAGACCTGTGAAAATTTGACCTCCAACTCCTCTTATGGGTGGGAACCTTCCTTTCAGTGAGATGGATATTACACCTCTAGATGAAGATAGAATTATGGACATCTCCAATTTCACATTTGATGAGCTTAAAGACAAGACCATTCAAGAAAGGAGGAAGTACTTCCCAAATGAACTATATTGACCTATTTCTATTCATACATAAAGAGTTATTGCGTTGAAAACTAAGACCAATCCCAAAGAAGTTGTTTCAATAAATGCAACCTTTCAGTAGCCACCAAAAATAACACTAATTTTTTGATGAAAAAGAATGAACAATTGGAGAAAGAATTGGCTAGTGCAAAGAAAAAAATGGATGAAATCCTTGTAAAAAATCAAATGATATCTTCCACTAGTTCTAGCAGAAAATGATTATAGTCAGCTATACTCGAAGAACTCAAGAAATTAGAAGACATGATGAAGAAATTTTATGAAGAGATGATAATTTTGAATAAGGAAATGGTGCCTCTGTACGAATACTAGAAGGGATCACAAGAAAACTTAAGGATCTTAAAGTTAGATTTTATAGCTATAGACACGATCCAGGAATGGGATGGCCAATACATAAATGCACCAGTATTGTTGGATAGAAAAGGAAGGGTTGAGGATGAAATGGATATTGTGGAGATGAAAATGCATATGCATATCTATGATCAACTCAACAATCATATAGCCAACACTATGTTAGCTAATACATGATTGCACAACGAATTGGAAGCTTTAGTATGAGTGCACAAAGTTCCTTCTATAGGCACACTTGGGGAGGTGAGACACATCTATATTATCAGGCAGGAGTTAAAGGAATTTTCAGACCACATTATACATGCAACTACCCAAAATGTCTTATAGGTGACTAAAGACATTGCTCTACAATATATGGCTAAGCCATTCAAGTTACATATGAAGCTAGTCATCTTGTGGAAAAATATACAAATAAGCTCCAAAACTATATACCCAGATCCTTTGGAGGGGAATATGAGATACAACCCAAACCTACCACAAAGAGTCAAATTCATAACAATGGATTATAGATATTGGTATCAATACATTGCAATAGAGATTCATTTCACAGTCACCAAATTACAGTTTCTCCAAATATGAATACAAATATGTTTATTTTATTTTTATGGATTTTTGCCATAATTTTGTGAAATGTAAATTTATGGTAATTAAGAAATGAAAAATTAAAAAAATAATATGTGGAAGCCCAAGAGCCACAAGTGGAATTTGAAAAGTCACTAGGAATTCCACAAGACATTTGGGAGCTCAAGAGTCATGAGGGAACTCAAGAGTCACATGAAAGGTGAAAGGTCACCTCATTTGTTATATGTAGACTCTCATGGCCCAAGCAAAGGGAAATTTTAGCCTTGTATTCTCTTGCTAGCATAGGAGAGAGATCATTCTTTTGAGAGGAAAGTTGTGGCTTCACACTCCATTGTTGGAGCAAGTGAGATGGCATTGCAATTGTGTATTCAGGTATTTGCACTTACACATTTGGATATTTATTGAGAAAGACAACATTTCCATGCATGTAACAGAAGCATTGTAAGAATTTTATTTTAATGGTTGTGGTATATGTCTGTGTTACATGTATTAAGGAGAATTAACTACTTTATTGTCTTTAGTAACTAGTCTTATTGAAATTGCATGTCCTATTTACTTTTCATGTTCATGGTTATTTTAAAACTACTTTTCAAATGTATCAATGATTCTTTACATGTGCGCGTGTCTTTGTTAGCTTAATGCTATCATTTTTCTTTTAAAGGCTTACTTTATTTACTCTATTTGTGGGAGTGCCTTATGTTCATTATAATTGTGTCTCACAAAGCTAACAGACATCTATCGTAGTACACATAACCTATCTTCCACTGCTTGGGTTATATATTCACCCACTGATGAGTTAGTTTCTATTCATGGGGTTTGCCTCGGTTAAACAAAAAACAATATTGCAGAATTTAGCATAGCCATTGAGCTATTATCTGATGCCATTGCATTTTGCATTCAACATTTTATTGTTATGTTAGATTCACAACTCATTGTATTACATTTGAACGATGTTTATGCAATCATAAATCCATTATTGTTAAGATTTTTTTTAAGGTCTGTCTCTTGGAAAGACATTTTGATTACATTTAATATCAAAACATTTCAATAAATTTAAACACGTTAGCTGATGAATTGTCTAATCAATTTTTAAATAGACATTTGCAAAATTGAAGGTAAATAAAAACAATATTCAATCCATATTGAACAAGATACTCAGAGACAAAAAGTAGTTATTATTATTAGTAAAAATAGTTGTTTATCATAGTTTGTCAAAAAATATACATCATCTGTGATCATAGGTCTCAAACACCTTATGATCTAAATGTGCTGATGCAAAAAACAAAAATGTCGTCTAAAACGACCATGAACTATCCATGATGATGATCATGATAACAGAGTATAGCACGTGCCAGTGGGTGCAGGTATCGCCTAAATGGACCAGAAAACCCAGTCATGTGCCTTTGGTATTAGAGATGCAAATCATATATCCTAGTATTTGGGATATATATGGTCAACCTCTCCATATTGTGTTCCAACTCTGTGAGGGCATCGGGTGTATCAGTGTGCGGTGGAACTGCTGCTATAGGTTGTGCTCCTCGTCTATCAAAATGAAGAAGCACTGCTGGTCACACTGGGCCTACATTTGCATTAAAATGTTTTTGATTATGAGTATTGGATGATAAAAAAATAAATAAAAATTATAAAACATAAAAACTAAAAATGATACTTTTTAGCTGACCCGTCCCATTGTACTCTAGGTGGGAGCGTTGTATCAGGGTCACCCCTGCATAGGGGAAGTCCTCGATTATGAAAATTTGGCTTCTAAGCCATACGAAAAACTGAGGTGTATATCAGACAATAAGACTGCCATCGTCTCCATGGCGAGCCATCAATGAAACCCATCACAACATGCGAGGATCTCTCGGTCCTGTAGGATCCACTAAATGGTGTTGTGGTACAAGGATTGGGATTCTCTCTAAAGAAAAATTTATAAGAATGGTATCATAGCCTAAATTCTTCATCTTACCATTCTTTTCTCGTGTGATTTGTCCTTTCATATTGACAAGTACTCCTTCGCACTAGTTGAATATTGTTCCCTCAAAACACTCAACAACCATTCACATTTGTGCTTTGGTGGTAACATGATGAGATGCGTTGCCACATAATCTAGTAACTGTGAAAGTGATAAGCTTGAGATCAAGTCATTCGATAGTTTTTATATTGTTTTGACAATATTTCAATTGCATATCCTGATTGCAATATTGCACCATATAGGAAGCAGTGGGTTATCCTCCTGGCCGTGGGACAAACAAATAAATGTTTCTTCCCCTTTGGGGAAAATCGGTGAGGAAATAAATATCCTCTGCGTTAATGATGAGCCTATGATCCCCAATGATAAAACATTGTTCCTGGATATCCCAGGAATTTACCAACCATATCATCAGCTCTACTTGGGCATTCATTCCTTGTATGGACCAAATTTTTTATAGTCCACAATTCTTTAAAACCCTAAGTGTTGTTGGGCTCAATTTCCTCATTATCATGCGTTTCATGCTCGCATTCTCTCCACTCAAGCATGTTTCTTTCAATTTTCTTGCAAACAATATTTAAAAATCATTAGGAATATTTTGGAAGAACTTAGAGAATTTTGATGGAAATAAAACCATTTTTGAAAAACCCCACGATGCCTGTGTGGTTCCACATTGTAGACAATACGTGTTTGTGCATGATCTGTATAAAAAATAGGGCAACACGATAATTTTCTGTGTTAAAAGTTATCGGGGTGCGCAGGTCCAATAAGGAAAACCTACGCACCCCCGAGGGCAGTTTCTAAAAATAATTTTTTTCCAAAAAATAAAATGAAAGCCTAAAATGAAAAATAAAATGGATAGAATTCAAGATAATGGAGTGATTAAATACTTGGAACTGACGGTTCATGAAATGGTTCATCGGTTCACCCGATATGAGCTTCAAAAGTTCTATGGTAAAAACCCTTTTTTTACTGCTCTGGAAATCAAATGGTGAAAATGACTTGTTCTTTCCACTTTTTATAGGTTTTTATGAATAAAATAATATCATTTTGTTTATTTTGAACTTTAGAAGTTCAAATTTTAAATATTTTTACCATAATCAAGAACATATTATTGTAATGTTTAAGTTTTCTGTGCAGAAAACCGGTTGTGTTTAAAAACGAATCATTTTGACGATAGAGTAAAATTTTATCACTTTTTTGGACTCTCGAAAAACATGAAAAAGAGAAACCATGGAGTTATCTTTTAAGCCCTTTTCAGACTCTCTAAACATGAAAATATTTTGTAGCACTTGACTATTCGAAATTGTTAAAATAAATGAACAGTCGTCTACTCAGTATAAGTTTACCCCTTTTTTGGACTAAATTAGATTAATTACGAAAAATGTATACGTTGACTAAGCATGGTCAATAGAGTTCTATCCTACATTATTTTATCCCTTTTCGGGTTTGAGAGACTAAATTTATGAAAAAGAACACTATGGAGTTTACTTATGTTTTTCTTCTGACTCCGTAAAACTGAAAAAAACTGAGTTAATCCTATGCTGGAATCATTAAAATTAAATAGTACAGGACCCGTTGATCACAACGGGACCAGACCAATCCTTCTTAGGGTTCGTTAAAATTACTAAGATGGAATCATCTGAAGGATGATCTTACACAACAAGAAAATATTATCCTCCTCAAGCTTGAAAAAAATAAAGGGGTACTTTCCAGTAATGGTGGGGGAAAAATTGAAAAAAAGAATCCATCTTTTATACTTGTTTTAGAAGCATCATGTCACTCTTGAACATGGAACTTTTTCACACTCGTGTCTTGGTTGGGTAATCCTTTTGTCTTACAATTAATCAAACCTCATTTAAAGTCTTCATCTGATTTTGGGTATTATCTTTAAGTAAAATTCTTCCAAGTCATTTACAGTGTCGTTATTTGTTCAATATAAAGTTCAACTTCAATTCACTTTTCATTGCAAATATTTGTCTCCATTCGCATTAACCATCCCTGAGTTAATCCTTGCAAAATATTTCTTCAAAACTTGACATAATGGTTTCGTGTCTTAGACCCTTTTGTGATGGATCACTTCCTATCGACTTCACCTAATTATCTAGGAATTTGATCTAGAAATCTTATTAGTACCTTGAAATTTGTATGCCTTAATGGCAGGTTTCTCACCTTCAACAACATGTTTTCATTATTTTCCTTCAATCGAACGACTCTATGAGTATTCGAATGCAAATCATTCATTCACATGCCATAGATTGTACTGAGGTACTTTGAAAGCCATTGTCATTACTAGTGGTTTCTCTAACACTCATTAATGGTTTTCATTATTGACCGGTAATCAAGTGGTTTCTACCATGTTTGACTTCGAAACAATCAATTGCATGGTTAGATTCATACTAGTTAGAGAAGTGAAAATCAAGGCCTTGGATCTAGTTTCAACCATTGAGGTTACGAGGAGTTATGTATTCACATTTCAGTAGAATAATTCATAATAGATGGCTACGTCCATATTGTGTCTACTATTGATGTAATTCTAGGTCAATTCTATACCAAGACATATAGTTAGTTTTGATCTGATTATGGGAATTCATACCTTAGTGATGATTATATATTTTCATTGAATTTTTATTATAGGTTTTCGATCGATTTCTCCGATCCAATCCTTGGTATGATAAATAACTTCACTCTCTTGAAATATTTTCTCAGACTTCGTACTTTAGCGGGAAATCTGTTACACTTCATTTTGTCACCATGACATTTGACGCTCAATATGGATCTATCACCATCCATACTCTTGCTTCCTTAGAAGTCAAACATATATATTCCTTAACCAAGTCTTGGAAACTGGAAAATAGCTCTTAAATACTCTTAAAGATGGCATGCACACTTTTTGCGGTCACTTCCTGTGCATGCACGAATATTACTAAGCTTACCTAATGACATCTGCGCTCTGTTTTTCGTTAAAACCTGTGCACCCCATTTAAATAAAGTAAAGGTGAAAAGTAACTTCTAGAATCATAGTTGGACGCATATTATTCCAACTAAAAGCCTCTAAGTCGCACCAGTTTTAGCTAAATCCCTCCAATCATGGAAATTATCCCCTTGGATCAAGGAACACTAATCCCTTATTTGAGGATCACGCCCCTCTAGAGGTGGATCTGAAAGCTCCTCAATTTCTCCTATAAAATTGAGCTGAAACTTCACAGTTAGGGGGTTCACTTATGATAATATTATGTTGGTCATTCTAGAGTGGAAATATTGTTAAACCAAGGAGGAAGATTGGAAAGGCATACTGGAGGAATCTGTACGTCATCAAGGCTCAGTTGTAATATTTTTCTTTATATTCTTGATAATACATTTGGATACTTTTTCAAATTGTGTTGTTTTCAGATTCACTAAAACAATGACAATTCTTAATCTCCTTTATCATTAAGTTAAGCTCGTATTTGGATTATTTCATGTTGCAGGTGCTTTTGATTCTTTGCATGTTTGTGATTGCAGGTTCTTCTCAACATTGAAGGACTTCTTCGAGACAAAAGGAAAGGTCTTCAACATACATCTCGTTGAAAGGTAATAGCACTATCCTCTCTTTTCTACTTTTGATAATCTGAATGCTAATAGCTTAGGGAAAAAGATATTCTAATGTCTCTTTGTTTCTAGTTATCTGTTGGGATACTAGGGATATCTCTCTTATCTGCAAGAGGGATATATTCGGGTAATAGTAGTGTTCAGGCAATAGATGTAAATATCTTATCATAACATTCTCCCTCTTTCTGGGAGAATCCTCTAGCCACAAATCTCGCTTTGAAATTCTCAATGCTACCATAAATGCATGCTTGATTTTTTATAACCACTTAGAAGTCACAATATACTTCCCCTTAGTTCTCGGAACCACCTCCCATACATCATTCCTCATGATGGAATCATAATCTTCATCCATGGCATATCGCCAAACTTGTTCCTTAAGAGCCTCTTCAAAGCTACAAGGTTTAGACTGTATTATTTCACTCATAAAGACAACATATACCTGATATCTATGAGGATGCTTAATCTTTTTGAAAGTTCCTCTTAGGGCTAAGTGTCTCTCTGCATCCTGTAATGTATCATGAAGCCAAAATGTTATCTTCCTTGAGGGAGTATCACGTGGAGGAGGATCCAAAGGATCCATGGGTGCCATAGGTTCATTAGTAAGATCGAGATTAGGCATGGATGGTTCTTCATATTCATACATAGTATCATATCTTCTCTCAGAGATGGTTGAGACATGAGAGTTATTGGGTTTCCCAAGAGAAACATCCTCATAAAAAGTCACATCCCAACTGAAATCAATGTTCCTTTGAACTAGCACATATATCCTTAAGCCTTAGAATTATCCCAATAACCAACAAAATTATCTTTATTTCCTGAAGCTTCCAACTTGGACCTCTTCTCCTTTGGCACATGAAATTAGATAGGAAGCTAGATATTCTCAAGTGTCCAACTTCCTATTTCATACATGTAAAGACTTCTTCAGGAGTCTTATCTCCCAAGTCATGATGAGGAATCATATTTTATACATAAACAGTAGTATTCATAGCTTCTCCCCACATAAACATATGAAGCTTTTGATTAGGAATCATGGATTTGTATGCTTCCAATATGGACCCTTTCTTCCTTTCAACAACTTCATTTTGTTGAGGGTTGTATGGAAAAATGACCTCCCTCTTAATTCTAGATTCTCTGTAGAATTATTTGAATTCATTTGAAGTGTATTCTACTCCATTTTATATCCTCGGGATCTTGATATTCTTCCCTATTTGTTTCTCCACAAGAACCTTGAAATCCCTGAACACATCGAAAAATTTATCCTTGGTTTTCAAGTGTAAGATCAAATTTTTGCAAGAATAGTCATGAACAAAGATCACATAGTAGACATATCCTCCAAGAGATTTCGCCGACATGGGCCCACAAATATCATAATAAATAAGAAGAAGAATATCCTTAGATATGTTTTTATTATTAGGGAATAGTCCCTTGATATTCTTCCCACTAGAACATCCCTAACATACAACTTAATTATAAACCTAAATCATGGGTATCCATGCAACCATCCTACTTAAGTCATGCAAAGCCTTGTAATGAAGGTGAGAAAATATTCGGTGCCAAAGCTCGCATTGATTAGTGGTGTCATGGACCAATGCTTGAATTGGTCATCTAGAAACTTTGTAAATGCCCTCATTTCTAATACCAAGAGTGAAGGCTTCTCTCAAGTTATATCTCCTGGGCCAAGGAAGGAATTTTCCATTTATGAATGCAATCTAAATCCCTTGTCTTGCACGACAGATATGGAGACAAGTTTCTTCTTCAAGCTTTGAACATATAGCACATCATGTATCTGAATGGGTTGACCAGAATTAAAATGAAAATAAGTAAATCTAGACCCTTTGACGTCATGAGAATAGTTATCTCCAAGTAAAATTTTCAAATTTGTCTCCCTCTCAACCAAATCTGAGAGGACTTCACGATACTCAATAAAATGTCTAGATTCCCCACTATCCACCAACCAACTATCAATGTTATCTAAAGAAGATCTAGAAAGAGAAACAACATGAACATATTTAGATTGAGAAGTTGCAACATTATTGTCATACCTTGTGTTTCTGATCCTATTTTTAGGGCGTCGAGGCTCTTCAAACTCGCATGGGTAATTGGATCTCTTCCTCTTCTATTATTTAAGTTTTTGTTGTTTCCATTATAGTCGATGAAACTATGCCTTTGATGATTTCTTCTATAAGAACACTCTCGGGAAATGTGGCCAAATTTGTCACACCTGTAGAATTGAACTCTTGAATAATACCTTCTATTGTTATTGAATGGTGGGGATTGATTATTAAGATTCCATTTTAAAGGCCTTCCTTTTCCTTTTCCTTTCCTAACATTGGCTGCAAAGGTTGTAGGATATCCTTCTTCTCGTCTTTGGATCCTCCCTCTGGAGATGAGTCTAGATTCCTCTTGAGTATAATTACCAAAAAGCTCTTAAAATGTAGGGAGCACTTTCCTGCAACCGATGCTTATGATGAATGACTCCCAAGACAGGGGGAGCCCTCCAAGAGTCATCTGCACAAGCTCTCTATCAGATACGACTTCTCAAATCGAAAGAAGTTGATATATTATTTGAGTGATCCTCATGAAGTATGTTGCAATTAATAAATAAATAAATAAATATATATATTAATAAATAAATAAATAAATTAATAAATATATTAAAATTTTTTAGTCTAAAAATATAATAAAAATTAGCCGTTATTAATTGAATTTAATTTTCATAGTCAAACTAGCTGTTATCCTAATGGCTCGTTTAGCCTTTTCTACATCTATTTAAACTCAACGTTTGTATTTGATCTCTCACCTAGTCATGATGATGAACCACATTGGTTGGTTCCAAACATGTCGAAAATTTTCTATTGCATGTGATTATTACCAAAACAATTCTAAATTTTTAAAATGGATCACAAAAGCCAAAATTATAAAAAAATTAGACTTATTCATCCTTTTGTCATGATGTTGACTCTTTAAAGAGATGATTTAGCTTAGATTTTTGACCTCATACATACCAATCAATTTTTCATACATCTCATTTGAATTCTTCATCTTGGACACATAGGTGATGAGATTATCTCTAAGAGAGTCAACGGTGATTTGTTTAGCCTTTATATCACCCTTATTATAATTGGTCTTGGCACTGTCATTGGCATTCTGAGAGGCTCAACTACTTGACCCTCCACATATTCCATCACATAATTCTCCTCAAGTGTGAGATCCAATCTAGCCCTCCATGCTAAAAAATTAGAGGCATCATTTCACTTCTACTCAATCTTAAAGTAGGAGGTAGACGTCTTGCCCAAAAATTGGATCACCAATCAGAAAAAAGAGTGTCTACAAGGGGTGCTATCTGGTCTCCTTAGACTAATATTCACCTCACCTCTGATACCATGTTAATTTTTCATAGTATTTTGTGTTTTTATAATCACTTAAAAAAAATTCTTCCAACTTCAATCTCCCCATTAGCATATAAGCAATTATAGATGTAACAATAAACAACAAATGCATAATAGAATATATCCAAGCACAATTAGACACAGAGATTTGATCAGAGACCAAGTTAAAACCACACAAGGGGGAAAACCCTTTGATCAATTCTTCTTCTTCTATTAGTTAGTCAATGTTCAACATGAGATACATAGTCCAAATAGTACATCCAACAACGAGTCAAATTCAAAGCATTAACTTTCCAAATCAACTAAACCAAAATAATTCAACAATGAGAGATAAAGTCAAATATAGTCAAAGGTACCAATCTACAATATTTCGGCATGTGGAGGAATAGTCAATAGTAGTCAACGGACTACCCGAACTAGTCAATATCAATGGTTCATATACTCAGAAAAATTTGGTCAACCCAACAATGAATTTTCCCTTCCTTCCTCAGTCAAACTTAGTAAAAAAAACAACAAAAGTCTCTGTCAAAGGAGAGAGAAAATCTAAGGTTAGACATGTGGTCAATCCCTAGTCAACCCTATGGTCAACCTTAGTCAAAGTTACCATTAAAAATTGGTTAAAACCTATGTCAATTCAGCCTCCCAAAATAGAAATAATTCAGTTAAATCAAGTCAAATAAGCCCAAGTCAACGTTGGTCAAAGTATCCCAAAACAAAAAGTAAACACTGGTCAACAAAAGTTCCTCTCCCCTCCTTCGCACAAGTGAATGTATCCCGCAAATATTCAGATTAGATCAAACCTCTTTGATGTGATGTGTGACGTGATGGATGGTCTCCAAGTGAGGTCAACGAATGCTTATTTATATGTGAGTTAGGAGGACCTATTACCCTTGGTGGGGATGACTTGTCATCTTCACTGGGCCAACTTGTCAAACTCAAAAGATAAATTTACTTTGACCAATTTTGAAATTTATTATGAAGAAGAGAACTTCCTCCTTGGGGTAGCTATGCTTCTCCCTGGGGAAATTTATCTCGTAGCTGCCAATTTTAACACCCTCTCAATATTTCTAATACCTACTTGGCCTAGTCTTCTATCAACATCCATGCTAGTGTACTACATAAATCCACTAATATTTATCCACCAATATATATTTCATTTTGAGCTTCCACAACTCAAAATTATACCTATTGAATTTATTAATTTCTATCTTTGAACTAATCACAATTTCATTTCACTACAAGGATTCATTCCATAGATATTTTTCTATAACAGGGCCTACCATAGGTAAGAGTAAAACCCCTTAGCCATAAAATCATCCCCTTGAAGATAAAATTGGTCTGATATCAAATGTAGGTTTTAAACTTGCACAATTAATTCCTACAAAAAAGTTCCTAATAAAACAAAAAAACACAATGGTCAACACACACATTAACACATATTTTATCCTGGAACCCAAGCGAGGAAAACCAAAATATTTTTTAGAATATTCTTCTTTATAATATATATATATATATATATATATATATATTCCATGGCATTCATAAACCATCAATCCATTTACCATGGATTGGAATACAATCATAGCTTCTTAAATGAAAATACAAAACCATGGGCTAAACCACCATGCACCACAAAACTGCTAAAGATGAAAATTGTAATAGTCCAGGTCAAAAATCCATGTAATAAAGTTAATAAAGGAGAAATAATAACCATGGTCATGGGACACTTATTCCAAACTGAGTGTTGGGAAAAACCTCCTATTGTGTGTATTCATTTGGTTTATTATGGCTAAGGGAAATTGGCAAAGGAAATGGAAAAGACATGAGGCATTATTGGCATTTATTTATGAAAATAATGGAAACTAGGAGAAAAGGAAGGTGAAAGGTCACATGTTTCACGTGAAGAGGAAAATGAAGAAAAAGTAATGGAAATTGAAGAAATTAGAGGCCTCATTAATAAAAATTCTTATGAGGATTTGTTGGTACCTTTTTTCAGTTTAGTTTTGGAGCTCTCTCTCTATTCTCTATCTCTCTCTCACTCTTGGAAACTTAGAGTTTTCTTGGAGAACTTCAGCATTGGATCAAGGAAATACAAGGAAGGACCAAGAAGGAAAAGGAAAGTAAAGATCAAGGAAGGAAGAGAAGGATAAAACGACTACAACGAGATTACTTACAGGTATCGATTTGCATGTGTGATTTCCTTGCTATATTTGGAATGCATGGTACATGCATGTGTGTATTTGGTTATGTTGTTGTCATTAGCATGGGATTTTCCAGGTGTGACAAGGTTCTTTAGCCTAGCCTTTCCATTTCCGGATAGCCATGGTGTGATGGATTCTCTTGTATTTGGCTGAGATGGAGTTTAGGATGGTTTCGAAACTGAGTGAGTTGGTCTCTGAAAGAAAGAAAACATGGCCTAATAATCCATAGGCTGAAGAAGGTGGGATTGTAGTAAAGATAGATTTTGTGTGCCTAAGTAGGCATAAGAATCATAGACCAATGAATGGCTAGATATATGGTAAAGCCTATAGGCATGTTCCCTTGATCAGGGAAAGGAATCCTCAACCAGTGTATGGTGGGATAAATGGTAAATCCTAGAGGGTGGAGTCTCGATTAGGCCTAGGAATCCTTTACCAGTGAATGGTGGGATATATGGTAAATCTTAGAGACTAGGAGGTATGAAAATTCCTCACGGTATAGGTGGAGAAATTTGGTGGCATCCATGCTTTTTAGAGCGTAGTGATCCAGTGGGGATTGCAGTAAAGCCTAAGGAAACCTAGTTTGGTTTGGTTTTGAGTCCCACATTCATGCTTGGAAAATGGCACGAGGGTGATTTTATGAAAAAAATATTTGGTTCAACCAATCTATGGTTGGGTGGTTCGTGGAATTCCCAAATCTAGTTGGATTTTGTATTCATTAATAAGAGCTTCCTATTATTTGTATTTTATGTATAAATGTATTGGTTTATATGTGCATTTTATGTCTATTATACCCTTGTTATTTCCATTGGTTATGTTCTCGTAATGAGCATGTTTTAGGAAAGACTTGATGTATGGTTATCATCATGTTTTGATTAGAAAATGAATGTACAATGTATATATGTACTAATAGATGATAATGAAGCTTTTCTAATTTGGAGACAATGCTTCCTTACAATTCTTAGATAAGTATGAGATCCCTATCCTTAGATATGATTTTATGACATGTACATTACATATTTGCGACATGTTTAACGAAATTATTGTCATGGATAATAGGCGTAAGATCAAGTATTTGTATCAAACTTTTCACTAGTATCCTTTTTCCTATGTTATTTATCATTTTTGAAGTTTTCATGAAGTTCTGAGCAGTGGCCTGAGTCTTAGGCTTGAAAAATTCGCACAAAATCAGGGGTCGTTGGTACAAAACTAGCTGGAAAATTCCACCATCACTGGCAATATTACTTGCTGTGGGAGTGACTAGAGTGCCCCAATCGCTTGCAGGGCTTGTCATGGGAGTGAATGAGGGTCCAAGTTAGTCAAATGATGATTTGTCTTAGGGTTTGGCTACATGGAAGGGTTGGTTGTCTCCTAAAGGTTCTGTGATATGTGTGAAAGGTTATATTGGTTGTGTTATGTCAATTACACTTCCTTAAGGTGAACTAGGAGGTTGAATCATATGATAGTAGCCTCTTGTCACATGTTTACCCCAATGGACCCATTAACTTGGGTAAATGTGTGAGGAAGGTTGTTACAGAGTGGTATGAGAGCGAGTTTCATTCTCTTTGGGTGGTGTCTAGTTTCTGTTTTCTTTGTGTGATATCTGATACCACAAAGTGGTATCAAAGAATAGTTCACCCCTTGTACTAGATGGGTAGTGTGTTGTTCATGCATACATGTTGGTTGCATATGTGTTCTTTATGCTTGTGATATATGTGCTTTTTGCATATGCATGGTAGTGGTCATGCACTACAAGGAAAAGACCCTCTAGAGGAGGTTATAAAGGAGGTTTTTAGCATTATAAAATTGGCCAAAATTGTCAAATTTTTTTTTGCTACAACATCCATTTTTGGTAACGGAGGTTTTGACAAAGCTGCTAACAAAACTTTAACACAACTAAAAAAAATTGGGCGGTCGAAGGTTTTTACGTATGTTTTTCTTATTAGTGCATGCTTCATGTGTAAACACACTGGTGTGTTTTAAATGGTACACACTAATGATGTAAACATACCAAGAACTGGGATGGAAAACAAATTTTTGAAGCCCCGGGGCGTTTACATACGCAACGTCCCAGTGCGTGTCACCAACAAATACGCACCGGGCAGATAGAAGATGCATGCACTAGTGTTATTCAGATTATAGTTGTAAAGCACTGAGGCATTTAATGCAAATAGTACCAATGCATTACAAATAAGAATGCAGTGGTGCATGCACCTTCTATCCGCCTGGTGCTTATGGGTTGTGTACACGCCCCATTTCGTTAAGGTGTAAAGACACACAGATGCGTTAAAGGCAAACTATACTGGTGCATGCGGCACCTATCCCCCCGGTGTGTATTTGTTGGTGACACACACCAGGCATTCTAATTGGTATTGGTATTTGGTGTGGTGCTCATAGGTCGTATCAACGCACTGGTGCGCAATATCATACACACGCATTGATGTTCATTTTATATTTTTTAGAAACATCAACCCGTGATAGTGTAATTATTGTGATTTTTTAAAATTCATTATTCACGAAAAGTCGACACATATATTATAACAATATTCATATCAATTAATTTTTTATTAGTGCATTTGAATGTGATGTTTGGATGAATTTGTTATATCATCAGATTTCACATCTCTTCATTATAATATTTAATCATCCATATATCTAATCACTGGTGTAATATTTGACAGTGACAATGGAGAACATAATAGAATAAATTAAAAAATATTATATATATATATATATATATATATATATATATATATATATATATATATATAAGAGACTCTTTGTCATACAAAATGGGACAGTTATTGGTAACCCTTTGTCTTTCAATTGGGACACTATGTCCATTCATTAAACAAAATGTCTGATTTCATAGACAAGTATTCCAAAAAGTACAATGCCTTGCTTTGATATCCAAACATATTGATAACCATTCTTTGCTAGAACTAGTACCACTGCTTGAGATACTTCCATGACTTGGGTTATTTGGAGGAATGTTTTGTTCATTGTGTTGATTGTTTTCTTCTTGTTCAAGTTCCATATACAAACATAAAAATAAAATGCAATGAGTGTATCTACATTGGTGAGAATAATGAAAATTGAAATATTAAACAATATACATCAATGTAAATAAAAAAGAAATGTACCATAGCAAGAATTGACTCGTGAACTATACACATTATTTCAAAATCAAATTTCATGCCTTCTTTCAACAATTCTTTTGTTGGCGCAGTTCCATACTTTGTTTCCTGCAAGTTTTATACCCTATAACAAATCATAGATTTAATATAAAATATTTTTTTGTTCTATTAATTATAGACGAAGCTAAGTAAAACAAGATAGATAGTTACAAATTCCACAATTAATTTCTGATACGCCAAAATATACTGACAACCCATATTTAACCCAATGCCAATCAATTCTTCTGATAGTTCTTCTTTGCATGTTACCACCTGTTTGAAGACATTCTATGATTATTGCTGTAAAACAACTTCAAATATAAAAAATGAAATCTAGTTAAGTTGTTATAAGGAAGTAACAATTACTCACAAACTTAGATATCAACCCTTTTCTTCCTTGTTGTCTTGTTTTATGTGATGAATGGGTTCCATTTTATTTTCTTTTCTGCAAGAAAATACTTGAAAATTAATATTTAATGCTAAATTATTTATTTATTGTACCTAATCGAAAAATTCAATGATTACATATTAAATTTGAAGCACGTTGTTTTTGAGATGACTCCTCGTGCGATGCAATTATGTCCATTTATTTGACCATCTCCTTGTACACCTTTTTGGACATTCCTACTGGCATATTTATGATATCAGCTCATTCATCCTTTGAGATTTTCATAATGTTCTTGAAAAAGTAACATGCCAATAAACTATTTAATTTTTATATTGATATATAAAAACTAAATATAACAAAAGTGATATTTATAAATGATTACCTTGTAGTAATGTATACATACAATTCTAGAAAAACATTGAAAGGAATATTACTTTTTCAATGCTTATTTTTTGTTGTTTTACGTTTTTGCTATTAAAAGCCTGACATGTCTCATTGACCAATTCTATGGAAACTCTTCCTGTAGTTTAAATAAAATTTGGTTCTTGCAATCATTGGATTGATTTTTATATTGTAAGTGGAAAGAATGTCTATACAGTCGTTCCACTTGATCCCTCAAAGTTTTGTAAAATTTTCCCCCCCTTTCGTTAACCTCCAATGCCACTCCAGATGAGCTAAGGAGCAATTCATTTTCATTTGTGTGTTCTATTTTTTTTTCTTTTCTTAGAACAACATTCATTTCCTTCACTGTTGGTCCCTGTAGAACATTAAACATATTTGAGTTAATAAATTGTTTTTAACATGTTATGTAATATTTTTAAGTATTTTATTAATGAAAATTCAAAAAAGAAACTCATATTGGATTGATAGTATTTTTTCATTCATCTGATTCATCCATTTGCAATTTTTTTATCAAAATTTTACGATCTTCTGGTCTTAGATAAAAAAGAATCTTATCGAGATTCATCATTTTGTGGCTCTGCATGACATACACTAAACAACACATATTAGTTAAACTTACACATAGTTCAATAATAATAATTTTTGTAAAGAATTTACAAAGAACTTGCCTTTTGTTATTTTTTGGATGTGCTATCAATATTTTTGTTACTTGAACTCTTGTTAGCCATTCTTTTATCAATATAAAACCTATACCATTCATTAATATATTTTATAATTAAATCACATACTTTTCAGGTAAAAAAAAATTCAAGAAAACGATGCGTCTATCTAAATTAAACACCTGATGTGTTTATATTTTTAATCGCACGTACCAGTGCAGATTTCGCCACTTAAGCACCGAAATTGGAAAAAAAATTTAAACGATAACAATGTGATACGTTATTATAAACACAAAGCCACTATAGTAGCAACAATGTACGGTGCTATTTTTCAATAGGAGACCCGATGTGTTATATTAATATGGGAGCAACGATTAACATAAACATAAATGAATGGAAAAATGTTTTTATCAAAAAATGATTTTTTTCAATACACGCATGGTGCGTTATACTAAAATCACACATCGATGTGCGATATTAAATAGGGCGCACCGATTAACAAAAGCCGTCTTTTTTTTTAAATCATGCAAGGGCCGACAGAGATTGGGATCCAACTCTACAAGTGGTCCTGCGAGTTAGATGTCACACACACACACACACACACACACACACACACATATACACAAACCCTATAAATCTAAAATGAAAAGCCCTAATTGTGAATTTTTGTAGTCACATAAACTAGAAGAAGCAAGGGTTTAATGTAAGAATGGATTTTTTTTGTTTTTGTTTTTGTTTTGTTTTTGGTTATGATTTTAATTAAATCTAAATAGGAATAGAGATTGTAAATTCTTTTATTAGTAAAATGGATAGTAAAATTTAAAATTCGTACTATGCATGTATTAAATCTAACAGAAACTTAAAAAAAAAAAATTATTACAGTAAAATTTAACATTTTTACTATACTATAGGGTTTTTGTGTGAATCACCAGATGTTTCAAATTCTAATTCTCTGAATAGTGCTATTGTTCGAAAGTATTTTGCTGCTCCACAGTGCTCTATTGCTCCAAGTATGTCTCTCGTGTAAATCTCTCCCTGAATTTTTTTGCAAAAATAATGAAATAATGAATAGATTTTACTATTTAAAGAAATTTCTATGAAATTATATTTCCAAAAATCATTTTCCACTCATTTTTCAGTTTACCGCTTTTTTTATTTTATTTTTCACTTCAAAAAAATAAAGTTGTGTTTTTTTTTTCAACATTCGGTGCATTTGTTAAATTATTGCACCAGTGCGTATGGTAATAAAATTGCATCGGTACGGTTAACAATACATTAGCACCGATAAAAAATAACTCCTTTTTTAACGCACCGAAATTAATTTTAGGTATGTACACCAAGATTTATTGTTGATTTTTCTCAAATGCAAGGAGAAAATCTTATAATTATATCAAATGGATAATTCGTCAAAATCCAACTTGTTCCATATGTTTCTCAAAGTCAATCGTAGAGTTCACCCTATCCATCTCCGGACATAACTACTTCAGATTTTATTTATATTTTCATTATCTAATTGATTTTTTTTTTTAATCCATGTAAATCAGCTAAATAAAATTAATGTATACAACTTTGTAGGTTCATGCAGATTCAGAATCGAGTTCAAATGCATAAAATATTCAAACAGTTCCAAAACATTGGAAGCTCTTATGTTGTGAAATCAGCTCCAAAAATAGAAGAAAAGAGATATCAACGCCTTAGAAATAAGCCACTTTGAGGGGGCAACCTCCAATACATTACATGAATGAACAATTCTTGGATGATACAAATTACAAAACCTCCTTTCTATATATGAGAGTCCATGGGGCCATAATGTAATCCTAGTGGGCCACAATGTAATCCTAGCCGACCTAACAATAATAATTTAAGGGCACAATAATAACAAAATGGGGGTTACAAGGGTACAATAATAACAATAAGGGGGTTACACTAACAACAATAAGGGACTATACTAGTAATATAGGGACCTAACATGCCCCTCCCCTTCAAAAAAAGTGTTGTCCTCAACGCTTGAGTAGCTCTGGGTGCTTTTGTATAAAATTCTCATCCTCCCATGTAGAATCTTCAGTGGGTAAGTTCTTCCACTTGATGAGATACTCTGAAATTGATCGATTCCGTAATTGTCGAGTTCTTGTTTCCGTGACCGCTTCAGGTTCCAATATGATTTTTCCTTCCTCATCAAGTTCTGGCAATATTGTTTGAACTGGAAGATTTTCACCTATAACCTTCTTTAAGCATGAAACATGGAAAATTGGATGCACTCGTGAAGAAGCGGGAAGCTCCAATTTGTATGCCATAGTACCAATATTTTGCAACACCTTGTAAGGACCATAGTACTTTGGCGATAATTTATTATCCTTCTTAGCTTGCTTGAGGGACATTTGTTTATATGGTTGTAACCATAAAAATACCCAATCTCCTACATCAAAACTTCTCTCGCTACGATGTTGATCTGCCTGTTGTTTCATTCGATTTTGTGCCAAATTCAGGTTATCCTTTAAGAGTTGGAGAACTTCTTGTTGATGCTCGATGTGATCTTCCACTGCTTGAACCTTCGAATTTTCTCTTGAAGATGATGTGATGGATGGTGGATGATATCCATAAAGTGCCATAAATGGGGTCATTTTTGCTGCAGTATGGAAGGAAGTGTTATACCACCATTCATCGAGAGGTAACCACTTGACCCATTGTGTTTGTTTATCAGATACAAAACAACGAAGATATCCTTCCAAACATTTATTTACTATCTCGGTTTGACCATCAGATTGAGGATGATAAGATGAGCTATGAGCTAATTGAGTACCCAAACAAGAAAATAACTCCGTCCAAAAATTTCCAGTAAAAATGGGATCTGTGTCACTCACAATAACCCTTGGGTTTCCATGTAGCTTTTGAATTGTGTCCATAAATGTAGTAGCAACTGTACTTGCTTTAAATGGATGAGATAATGCACAAAAGTGTGCATACTTGGTAAGTCTATCAATTACCACCATGGTGACACTCTTTCCTTCGGACTTAGGTAAACCTGTGATAAAATCCATTGAAATCTCCTCCCAACGTTGACTTGGAATGGATAATGGTTGTAGAAGACCCAGGGTCTTAATTGTCTCAACTTTATTCTGCTGGAAAACCAAACATTATGCCACAAACTTTTGAATATCAGATTTAAGGCCATCCCAAAAAAAATCTTTCTTCACCCTGTGGTAAGTTTTTAAAAATCCTGAGTGTCCTCCTAAAAGAGAAGTGTGCAATTCCAGAAGAATCTTTTGTTTTAGTTGGGAATTCTTACAAAGATATAAGCGATCTTTGTACCATAAGGAATCATTTTTCCAACTAAATGTATGAGATGTATTAGGATCTTGCTGAAACTTTTGAATGAGTGTCCATACATCTTTTTCCTTCTTCCATTCATCTCTTGCTTCGGTTATCCAATCTGGTTGGATCATAGAAATGGCACAAAGCAATGCTTCCACCTCTTCATTCTTTCTTGAGAGTTTGTCTGCAACAACATTAAGCTTTCCTTTTTTGTAGATTATTTCAAAGTCATAACCCAACATCTTTGTGACCCATTTTTGCTTCTCTTCTGAAGATAGTCTTTGTTCCAAAAAGTGTTTAAGACTATCGTGATCAGTTTTTACCTTGAAGTGTCTTCCCATTAGGTAAGTTCGCCATTTCTTTAGTGCATGCAGTATTGCTAACATTTCCTTCTCATAAATAGGTTTCTGTAAATACTTTCCTTTGATTGGATGACTTTCAAAATCAATGGGTCTTCCTTCCTGCATTAAAATAGCACCAATTCCATTTCCCGAGGCATCACATTCCACAATAAAGGTTTTTGTGAAGTCTGGCGTAGCTAAGACCGGTGCTAGGCACATTGCCTCTTTAAGATGTTCAAAGGCCTTAGTTTCTTTAGGAGTCCATGAAAATGCATCTTTCTTCAATAATTTTGTTAAAGGTGCTGCTATTCTCCCATAATTCTTAACAAACTTGCGATAATACCCTGTTAACCCGAGAAATCCTCGCAACTGCTTTATGGTTGTGGGGACTTTCCATTCCTTAATGGCTTTAATTTTGTTAGGGTATACTTTAACACCCTCGTGAGATACAATATGACCCAGATATTCCACCTATTGTACTCCAAAGAAACATTTGGATGTTTTTGCATATAATTGTTTCTCCTGCAATAGTTTGAGCACCCTATCAACATGTTCAACATGATCCTTCCAAGACCTGCTGTAGATTAGTATATCATCAAAAAATACTAGCACAACTTTTCTAAGGAAGGGTTTGAAAATGGAATTCATCAACCCTTGAAATGTAGAAGGTGCATTGGTAAGGCCAAAAGGCATGACCAAAAATTCATAATGACCCTCATGAGTTCGAAATGCTTTTTTTGGAATATCTTCAGTCTTCATTCTAATTTGATGATATCCTAAACGAAGATCCAACTTGGTAAAATAAATTTCTCCACGTAATTCATCCAATAATTCATCAATCACAGGAATGGGAAATTTGTCTTTAATGGTGAGCTTATTGAGCTCCCAATAATCTGTACACATTCTCCATGATCCATCCTTCTTGTGTACCAATACTACAGGAGCAGAGAAAGAACTTTGACTAGGTTGAATTATACCCGCCTCTAACATTTCTGCAATCATACGTTCAATTTCGCTCTTTTGGAAGTAAGGATATCTATAAGGCCTAATTTTTGGAGGAACACTTCCTGGAATCAAATGAATAGCATGATCATGATCACGAATAGGTGGGAGTCCTTTGGGAGTTTCAAAAACCTTGGAATGATTGTCCAAGACTTTTTGGAGATCTGCAGAAATAGATGATTTTGATGTTGGAACTTCTAGTGAGCATAGTTGTGCAATTATGCCTTGTTGTTCTTTCTTTAGAAGCTTTGTCATGACATTAGAGCTTATTATCTTTCCCAGCTTCCCTGTAACACCCCGTAATTCAACTTCCTTACCTTCTGAAAAAAATTTCAAGAAAATTTCTTGAAAATTAAAAGCTACCGTCCCCAAAGATTGTAACCATTGTACTCCTAGTACCACATCAACACTTCCCATAGGAATCAAAAGCATTGGACTATTCAATACATATTCCCCCATGGTTAGCTTGATATTATGGAATTTTCTAGAGAAATTTATAGTTCCTCCATTTTCAACCATCACTTGACATTCTGGTGCTGGATATAGGAAACAATTCAATTCCTTGGCTACCTTACAATGAATAAAATTATGGGTACTACCTGAATCAATCAACACTATTACCTTTTTCTTCTTGATATGTCCTTCTATCTTAAGAGTTTGAGGAGTGTTAATTCCTACCAATGCATTACATGATATGGTCAGACCCATTTCTTCCTCTTCTAGGGTTGGTTCCTGGTGTATACCCTCTTCTTTTGAAAATTCTTGTTCATTTTCTTCTTCCTTTTCACAATCTATGTAAAATAATTTCTTCTTAGCACACTTATGACCTTTAGTGTATTTTCTATCACAACTGTAGCAAAGCCCTTTTGCTCTTTTTTATTCCAATTGTTGTGGTGTCAACCTTGTAGGTTGTGAAAATCTAGGAGTAGCAACACTTCCCTCTTTATAGAAGTGAGTGGTAGGCTTTCTTGTCGCCATAATTTTACATTCAATTTTTCTTGCCAACCTGAATGCCTTATCCAATGAATCAGGTTCTAAAACACGAACTTCATGTTGGATGTTATCCTTTAAAGTACCTATGATGATATCAATCCTGTGTTCCTCTGAAATATAAGTTACCCTTATATTCAATTTTTGGAAGTCCTCAATGTGCTCCCCCACTGAACACTTTTGTTTGAGATTTATCAATTGGCTAAAGAAGGTGTTGCTCTTTGCATCCTCATAATGTGCAATCATTTCCTTCGTAAAAATTGACCAAGTGACAATTTTTTTATGAGAACAAAGCCATCGATACCATACAAATGTATTTTGTTCTAAATGTAAAGTTGCGATGCATACATTTGTATGTTTTGCACATTATTGAGATCAAAATATTGCTCCATCTCTAGTATCCATGTTACAGGACCCTTTCCATCAAATTTCATCATATCCATTTTTGGAATTTGGTGGTTCTTCCTTCCAACATTAGAGTTTATGAAATCATGATTAAAATTTATTTTGTTCTCAACATGAGTTTCCTCTACTATTTTTTCACCATTAGGAAACATTTCTTGTATCAAAATTTTCAAACCTTCCATGTCTGCTTTTAGATCATTCTTCATGTTTTCCATTTTTTCATCGATCTTAGCTTCCATCTCATCCATCTTAGATTCTATGCTAGCTTCCATGCCATCCATGCCATTCTTCAAACCATCCATATTAGATTCCACGCCTTTCTTCAAACCATCCATCTTAGCTTCCATGACTTTCTTCAAAACTTCCATGTCATTTTTTGTTGCTCTTTGTGAGAGAGAAATTTGTTGCACTTGCTCTTGTATTTTGATATGTCATGTTGCCATTCTTCGTCTTCATGAGTCATAGTAGAGCCTTCTAAAGGATTAATATGTGTTGAATTATTTTTAGGGGCCATTTTAGAATCCAATACTGATATCTATTCTACAATATGCCATTGGAATTAATTCAACTTGATTCTTAAAACAAGACTTATGCAATTCGAAAAAAAAAATACACACCTTTTACTTGCTTTGGAGGAGCTCAATATTGAAATTGAATTATATATATAATTGTGGATCCTTAATATCTGAAATTTGGCCCTGTAGTAGCCCTTTGAAGCTTCTTTCCAATGCCACAGGTCTGATATGATTTGGATTCTTCAAGAAAAATTTATGTCCAATATCCGCAATGATCCAATTATGGACTAGTTCAGTAGAGAAAAATTTGACGGCTTGCCATGTGTCACTATTTCTCCTTTGGCTCTGAAATTGATAGACATAAAACGACAGTCCGTTTACTTGCAGTCACTTTTTACAACATTATAATCCGATGCTCAGAGAGAGAGTTATGAAGATTTTCCCATGATCACCTCTTTGAGATGAAATTCAGAAGCCTGAAAAAGCCCTAACTTCCACAGATCATATCTCCGCAAATATTGCGAACCAAGATCTGAAATTTTGCGACAATGTTCCTTAGGATTTCAGCTTCACACTCTGAAAATTTAAGCTTCTGAACCTTCGTAGAAACAAAGTTATAGCGCAAATGCCATGATGATATGTTTAGGTTAAATTTAGGAGCCTGCAAAATGACCTACCTTCCACAGATCATATCTCCAAAAATATTACAAACCAAGCTCTGAAATTTTGTGACAATTTTCCTCAAGACTTTGGCTTCGCACTCTAAAAATTTCAGGTTTTGAACCTTCTTAGAAAAAAGTTATAGCAAAAATGCCACAATGACCTGTTTGGAGCAGCGAAACCCTAGAATCCCAAAGCTATGATACCAAATGTTGTGAAACCAGCTCCAAAAATAGAAGAAAAGAGATATCAACGCCTTAAAAATAAGCCACTTCGAGGGGGAAACCTCCAATATATTACATGAATGAACAATTCTTGGATGATACAAATTACAAAATCTCCTTTGTATATATAGGATTCCATGGGGCCACAATGTAATCCTAGTCGACCTAACAATAATAATTTAAGGGCACAATAATAAAAATATGGGGGTTACAGGGGTACAATACTAACAATAAGGGGGTTACACTAACAATAATATGGGACTATACTAGTAATATAGGTACCTAACATCTTATTAGGAGCAACATATCGCAAGGCGCGGTTGGTAGATGAAAATGGACAACCGCTCCACCCTACCAATTGTAACATGCCATCTTTTAGCCACAATCCTAAGAAAATGATGGTAATAATTGTTTGGTATAATGTAATTATTTCAACGTCAAACCAATTAACACTAGTACAAAATGACTAATAAGTTACTAAAAAAATGACTAAAATTTGCATATAAATAATTATTTTTCCGTTGGTGACCAATAGTAGCTAATTTACAATATCTTATAATGTGACCAAATTTTAGTTGTTTTTAGCTTAGTCATTAATTAGTTGTCTCATATTTATGTCTAGTAGTATATTTAGCCATAAATTTGGTCATTAATTGTCACAATTAATGACCAAATATACAACAAAATATTACTAAATTATCACCCTAGAGAACCAATTAATGACCAAAGAAATATGAGCAAAATGTTGGTCGTGTTATAAGATACTATAAATTTGCTAGTAATAGTCATATATATGAAAATTTTAGTCATCGTTTGAAACCAATTAATGACCAAATAAATATAACTAAAATTTGGTCGTGTTATAAGATACTATAAATTAGCTACTAATAGTCATATATATGCAAATTTTAGTCATCGTTTGAAACCAATTAATGACCAAAGAAATATGACTAAATTTTGGTCGTGTTATAAGATACTGTAAATTAGCTACTGATGGTCTTATATATGCCAAATTTAGCTGTCATTTGTAATAAATTTTTTATCATTTGTAGTAGTCATTTATATTTTTTTTTGGTAGTTTCATATTCATTATATTAATGATTACTTTAGTAGTTTATATTCATTTCATTTACTTTCATTAACAATTATTATAAGAAACTAATTTAGTCATATATTTATATTATTTGTGTTCATTTATAAACATAAACTACTAATTTAGTAGATTTATATTGATTTTATTTGTTCATTATAAATCAACATAAATTAATTAGTATTATTTTGCAACTAAATTAAAAAAACTGGCATACAATGTACATGTTCATCTAATATGAAAACGCAAAGTTACATATGTTAATTACAATACTAAATAATATAAAGTGAAACTATAAATAATTTCAACCACATAAATTATATCATATAAAATATCAAATATTACAATATGAGTTTCCAACTTAATATTGGTTGGTGTACAATTTACACATGAAATATTGTTTCATTACTTCAAAGCATTATCATTGTGTTGCCAAGGCATTGTAGGTGAATTCACTAGCTATGAAGACTTGAGCATCAATCTCTATGTGTGTCTCTTATGTGGGATATTGACTCTACAGGTACCACTAGACCAATTCTCTTCTCTCTCTCTCTCTCTCTTTAATTTTCATTTTGTCTCTTCAGTGTTATTGTTCTTCTCTTTCTTCAATTCCCGCTTCTTATCATCAATAATGAGTTCCTTTTTTGGAAAATAAAGACGATGCAATGCAAAGTCTAAGACATGAAATATGAAGAACACTAGAATATAAACTAAAGTGGACTATAAAGGATTTATACGATATATACCTAAACATTACCAATAATGTCAATGTTATTTCCCCCCATAAAAGCAAGAAACTCGAACTAGTTTTCTTCAGTTGGGAAATAATGGCTTATATGTGGCCAAATGACCTATATAAACAAAACAAATAAAATTTCACCATAGAAAATAACACCTTAGTAAAATTAGTATTCAACATTCAAGGAAATATTAGGCACAACCATGCCAACAAAGTTACATGCTAAAAATATCAAGTTGTAGATTACCTATACAACATGGGAGTGCAAACAAAAATCCTAGAAAATGCCAAAGCTAAGTCTAGAATAAAATTAAATGTAGTAGAAAATATACAATAATAGGATAGCCTCGTGTACATGTATATAATCGGATAATGTAGAATGCTAAGTGAATAAGTCCAGATCTAGAGGTCGATGATGTCAAGAATGCCCAAGTATGATGAGCATTTCTTTAGATAAGAACTAATATTTGGGTCCATTATCACATATGAATACACCAAGTAGTCTATATCATATTATTAATGTTTTTCTTATATTTATGGATCAATACAATATAAGTGGATAAATTGCAAAGACAATTCCCTTCCCATTATGTTCCTCACACGTGGTACAATATATTAGCTATGATTTGGAGAAAATTTACAACATCGAAATATGTAACAATCACCACTAGTAATCCCCCAAAAAGGTTTATTTTGGAATGTAAATTTCAGATTCTAGTTGCTATATGATTCTTGAATGGAAAATCCACACTAAATTCCAACACCAAACTTCCAATTTGAGGGAACACCTGTAGCCATCCTCAATTACTCAAACTCAAAACATCAGTGATCATTATAATGAAAACATAAAATAAGAGTAGTTTTGATATGTTTTGTAGATTACGTGCAAAGCACCAATAGTTTTCCCATATTTACCATACTTAAAATTTCCAATATATAATACATTGATTGATCTTTTACAAACAAATACTTGATTCAATACAAACAAGAATTTAACATATTACAACAATACCACCAATGTTTGATTTTCAATTACACTACAAGAAAAAAGGACATTGGTGAGGGTAAAAAAATGTCACCATAAGCTTAATGGTGATGGTCAAAAGAGCCTCCGTCACAAAAAAATTGAACGTCACAAAAGGTGGTGTCACCAAAAGTATAGGTGTTGTGGTAAAATTCAAGGTCCGTCACCAATAATGGTTTATAATGATGAATAATGATCATCGCCATTTCATATGGGAAATGGTGATGGAACTTAATCTCCGTCGCAAAAAATGTGAACGTCACCAAATGTGGCGTCGCCAAAAGTATAAGTGTTGTGGTGACATTCAAGGTCCATCACGAATAATGATTATAATGATGGATAGTGACTGTCACCATTTCATATGAACAACATCGATTTATGTTGATGGACCTTTCATGGTCATCACTATTGATGCATATATATGGTGGCGTTCATTTACCATCACTATTTCATATTTTGGTGAGGGTCGAAAAATGTCACCATCAACTCATTGGGGATAGTCAAAAGAGTCTTTGTCACTAAATATTGATCATCTCCATTCCATATAAATATTAGGGCATGATGGAATCAAACAACCAACCTTATTCTTGTAAATTAGGCGTTGTTCTGTTGAGCTAACACCCTTTAAAGAATTAAAATTAAAAAAAAAAAAAAATTGAAATTTTATAAATTGTAAATTCTACAAATTTCAATAAATTATAAAACTTTGTAAAGTCCTAGAAAATATTTTACTAAACAATAAAAATAGGACTGAAGTTCTTGCCTAATGGTTATAGAAGTTATGAAAAGTGGGTGGAGGGAAAAATAGTCATGTACAAGATACTCAATATTTTCAGTTAAATACTCAATTAGAAGTGAAACTTAAAAGAAATTGATAGCCTATAAATGACCTACAATTACCAAATCTGAAATATGCAATTACACCAAATATTTATTTCTGACCTTGTGAATCATGTAAATATTTTGTGACGACATAAAAATCTTGCTCTAAAAGATTTATTTCCATGCCAAAAATCCAAAAACAATGAGTATATATGATGTAAATATAAATAATGAGCTACATGCTTGAACCCTATTGGCTATGGGGTCTAGAAAAATAATTGGGAGTGGTTCTCATTACTAATTAATTAAATATGTAAAAATACAACAATCAATAACAATGATCCTAAAATGTAACCACTAAAAAGATGTTAAAAATTGTAAGTACAAAGTTTGGCTAATATTCGTTACACCAACAAAATATCAAAGGGGCATTCAGACGCTTCCAAATCCACACCAAGCATGAGTATCCAAAGATGTAATTGTATGGATACAAGGAAAACACTCTCTACCTCTCAATGACAATTATGTCCTCCCACAAGTACTTCAACTAGAAAAGGGCTGTGAAGACAAGCACCTCAAAGCAAAAAAAACTACACATCACAAAAAAAAGCACTTCATCCCCCCTCTACCTTTATAGAATAGATCTAGGGGAATAAAAAAAATATCCATAGAGAATAGTATTAGAGAGGGAAAAATAAAGATGATAAGAAAAAATAATAAACAATGAAAATATACTAATTCGAACACGTTTAAAGTACACTAAACAAAGATGGCATCCATAGTACATTAAAGTGACATTGGTTGATTTTTGGATTGGTCAATTTTCAACTATCCATAGTGCCACCAATCTAATGAACTGTGATATTTTCCCATTAATGGAGCATCATGTTTAAATCTCACATTGTTTCTTGATAACCATTGTCTTTAATTGACAACCATGCATAGTTCTAGGGCATAATTGCAAAACATGGACATAAAAGTGAGCATAAAGTCCAGAAGCCCATTCTACCTTAATGGAGAAAAATAAGAAATCAAAACTTACGTACAATGTACCAATCATTGAAATGATAGAAACATGAAAGAAAATGTCAAGATACTTCTCATCAAGGACAAAAAAAATCATATCATCTGCAATGATGAATTTATAAACCTTTTTCAGAAAATGGTGTTAATACACAACTATAGTTGGTTTGCAAAAATAATTCAAGGATATATGTAGTTGGTTGGAAAAAATTAACCCTTGAGGAAATCAAGCCTATACTCAAAAACTTAACCATTAAAGAGTACCATTTAGATACGGGTTTTGTCAGTTGGTGGGTCACTTGCACTTAGCCCAATATTTGAGGAAATAACCAACCAATTGAGGGTACACAATTTTTTTTTATCTAACTATATTTAAATAGATCATCCAGTAACTTAAATAATTTCCTTCATCCAACCCATGTATCTTTTCCAATAGTTCTTGAACCTTAAAATCATCAAGAAAATAAGCCAATATGATCAGAGAAGATTTTTTTTAAGAACCTAGCTTATTGAGGGTATAAGGGGAAACCGTTTCTGCATAAAAAGACCATTATTATTTAAGAACCATGGAACCCCCATTGTACTCATTTAAGATACTCCTGTAGTTGAAATTCCAAGCTGAAAATTCCTTTCCCTTTATGTTCAAAGAGAAATATTCCATTTATAACTCTTTTTTGAAGTAGGTATGCATCTCATCATTCCATCACATAAGGTAGAAAGACCACTCCATTGAACTTTCCACTTAATGTTCTTGCATGTGCATACATGCAAATAGTATCTCTTCAACCAAGACCTCCAACATGATTAACACACTAAGGTCATAGATTTTCGTAGGGATACTTCATAACTTATCCAAGTTGACACAAGATTGTTTTAGAGGGGTCATAGGAGACAACACTAGATCTTTTATTGGCAACTTTCCAGAAGCAAATAATTCCTTCAGGGCTTAGGAAATATTGACCTCTTTTTTTTTCAAGTAATCCCAATTCCTATTGTCTATTACATATTTTCGCTTGCTATCATGCACCTACCTCCTAAATAGATCTATTAGTATGATTAGTTTATTAGACAAAGAAAACTAAGATGAAAATAAATAATTCGAGATTACTCGACATCCCGCCCATCCCCCACCCAGTCACATAGAAAAACTAAAGCATAAGAAAAACATAAAAACATATGGTTCTAACTTATAATTGTCTATATTGAATTTAACTAGAAGGAATCCTTAAAAAACCCTTGAGATATTATATATTATGCGTTGAGAAAACCTGTTGAACGACTTCTAGACAATATACTACAATGTTTCTTAACATTTTTCTTTTACTACAAAAACAAGGGATATGTAAGGAGACCATAGTTTTGGAATTTCGACTAAATCTTTGCAAAATATTCTATATGTTCCCTTAATTATTTGTTTTTAGAAACCTACTAGTCAAGCATTACCAAAAACGATAGTTTCAAGCATTTTAACTATATACTTCTTTGAAGTAAATTTCAAAAATATAGATGTTACCCATTCTATTAATTGGGTAAACAGATGTTACCCATTCTATTATATGCTTAGCAGATATTCTTCTAATTTTTAAAATTGCATTCATAGAATATTTCCATCACTGAAAATTTAGAGATGCTCCCAAGTTTCCTACCAATGTAGAGAAACAAGTCTTTTTGTGGATAAAGGTATTTGATTTGGGATTCCATAGCATGAGTGAATGATTATGGATGGTTTACAGTCTCAAGGTTCAAGAACAATAATATAATTTTTAGCTTGTTTAGTTGAAGAGCACTCCTCAATCATACATGTCATGTTGTAGGAAAATAAATTCCATTTCTTAAAAAAACATGCTTCTATGTCTCCACAAAATGAAAAGTACAAAATTTCTTAAAAACCAAACTAAAAAAAGGTTATAAGCCACAAATATCTTTGTATATTTAGTTGAAAGAAATGAAATATTTTTAAATCTTGGAATCTTAATATACTCTGTGTATTTGAGTAGAATACACAAAGAAGAAAAATTGTAAACTATGGTATTATGCTCTTAGAAGTGAACTCACAAAAAAAACAAAAAAAATACATTGAGGGTTTAAAGCTCATGGTAAAACACTCAACAAAACATGGGCCATCAATGCATCATTGAAGTGAGCTATTACAATATGTTGGCTACATGCAATGATTTCTCAATTGTTTATGAGACAACCTTATAAGCCATTATTATTGTTGATGGATAAGGGGTGAGAAATCAACCATACTCAAATAAGAAACTTAATGTTCAATTGATGATATCTTCAGCAAGGAAAATTTCCTTCTTGTTGAATTTCGAAAAAAAATATTGTCTGTGTGTGAATATTTTCCTTTGCCTCAAAAAAAATATGCTACTCAAGAATTTGGGTAAACAATTTATAAAGAGCATCAAACTCGGTGATTCACTTTAATAGACAACTAACATTCACAAGGAAAAAAGCAAATCAAATTTGTATTCATGGAAACCAAGTAGAATTAGGTTTTACTTGGGGAAACCAATCACAATTAATATTTCAATTAGGAAAAACTGAGGAAAAAATAAATTAGGGTTTTTTTTACTAACCACAAAAAATTATTTTACTGAAGTTACGTTATAAAATTATCTGCAAGTAAAAAAATCCAATATCTAGGGTTTGTGCACAAAACTTTAATAGGGATATCAACTTGCAAAAGGTTCTCTGGATCAAAATCTCCCCTCGTCATTGTAGCAGCCTTGATGTCTCATTTCTTTCAATATTTCTACTTAAAATCAATGATTTAATCTCTGTAATTTCAAAAAATACAACAACAAAACCTCATGGCATCCTCCTGAGCATTCTCTTTTTGAAATCCTAACAAAGAAATGAATTATCATCTTGTGTTCTACATAAAATATTGGAGGTTTGAAGTAGAGACAACTTAAAATATAAGTTCAGATGCATAAATGTATCAAAATAATATTACCTGTGTATGGAGAAACGTAAGAAAATGTTGATTATGTTGAGCTTGTGAGGGAGCAAAACTATCTTAATGTGAAAACTTTTTAATGGACTTCAGAGTTGCCAACATCCACTGGATCTGGAATTCAGAAATAAATTCAATATCCACAAAACAATGAAGAAGCTTAGTAAGAGCATCAAGAGGTTTTAGTATTTTGATAGCTCCGCCAAATTTTTAGTAGGGAAAATGAAAAAAAAAAACTATTTATCAAATTTTTAAATAATAAAAAATAAGATTTAGTGTTTTGATAACTCTGCGAAATTTTTAGGAGGGAAAATGAAAAAAAACTATTTATCATTTTTTTTTAAATAGTAAAAAATAAAGATTTTAAAATTGGAAGTACATTCATAAAATGTGTAAGGGTTTTCATTAAAAATTTCACTAAGCACCATTATGAGTTTATAGTACAATATGGGGTAGATATCAAGTAAAAACTTAAACAAGTAAATATTTAACCCTATTTAAAAATCAATCTAATTATTATTATGTATAAACACATTATAAATTTAAAATATAAAGAGGGTTAAGAACACTCAAAATAGAAGTATGGTAAATAAATAAAAATATATATAAACCGATGTATGGTAAATAAATAAAACCTGTTTTAAAAAGTATGGAAAATAGATAAAAATATAAATAAACTAAAGGTATGGTAAATAAATAAAACCTCTTTTTGGAATTACTCCATAAACCTCTTTATATTTAATGAATCTCAAACAAGAGGTTTTATTTAGGTGAAGCCTATGGAAAAAATACCATTTTAATACCATGGGCTAAATACCATTGGCCAAATACCATATTTATAAAAGATGTATGGTAAATAAAAATTATAAAAGAGGTATAAAGAAGTACTTTAAATAAATAAAAATATATCAAATAGGATTAGAAATCAACATCTAATTATATACAAAGCCTATGGGCCAAATACCATGGTAAATAATAGAGGTATGGTAAATAAATAAAATATAAATAAACTAGAAATATGGTAAATAAATAAAACATCTTTTTATATTTACTCTATAATCCTCTTTATATTTACGAACACCCAAAAAAGAGGTTTTATTTAGGTGAAGCCTATGAACCAAATACCATTGGCAAAATTATTATTAATATCATGCAAAAAAAACATTATTAACCCTAATATCAATCTTAAAAGATTATTATTATTATTATTATTATTAATCCTACTATTCATATTAATATTATTAAATTTAATAAATTTGGATTAATACAATATTAAATTTGTTATAATATAATATATATTAATATATGATAATATATATTAACTCTATATATATATGAGAAGGAAGAACAAAGACATAGAGTGGTAGAGGTGGAGAGATAGGGGGAGTCACAAGGGAGAGATGGAGATGAACTAAAGGAGAGGGGAGAGAAGGAATGGAGAGAGAGAGAGAGGGAGATGAGTGAGAGAGGTAGAGAAGGGTAAGAGAGGGATATAGTGACAAAAATATGGAAGGGGGAGAGGGAGGGATATATATATATATATATATATATATATATATATAGAGAGAGAGAGAGAGAGAGAGAGATGGGGGAAGAGAGAGGGAGGTAGGAGAGAAAGGGAGAGAGAGGAAATACGAGAGAGAGGACTTGAGAGAGAGGAACCCATATCATAGAAGAAATAAGATCTGACCAGATTACTCTATAGGGAGATGGGAGATAGGGGAACCCTACCTACCTAAGTAAATGTCTAAACCAAATTTGGTGTAATCGTCTATAATGGTGGTCGATCATACGAGGTGAGGATTTTACGAGGAGGCACTGGATTTTTAATCTGATATGCAAAAAACAAGTACCAAACCTAACCATTTCATATTCACCAATGTTATCTATGCATGTGATAATTTGGTAGATTTAGAACATGGAAAAGGAGTCTTGTTTTGTGATCACCTCCCACTAGGATTGACCAATTGTGAGAACACAAAACTTGTGGTTGCATCTTATAAATCATCATCACTTCCACCAACACCTCATCCAATAATGCAAACATAAAAAGTATCAAGCTCTGGGCAGCGCAAAGGAACATAATGCACGTGCCCTCAATATCTTTTACATACTTGAAGCTCTCCTCCCAAACCAAATCCAATAGTGTTGTGTGTTCACTTTGCCATGAATCTTGTGAAAACATCTCGAGGTAAGGAACCATTGCACCAAGGTATGGATCCAATATGTGTCATATCCACTGATCCAATATGTGTCATATCCACGTCCCAAACAACACGTAAATTCTCACAACTATCCCTCCGTGGGATGTTGATAACTCCAAAATTCCGCATGCTCATTAATGAAATATATAAATTGAGAAATTTTGTATAAGACTTGAAGTCATACTAAACTTGGACCAAAAGGCTCAGGCTCTGGGTAGGGTAAAGGAACATCTGCAATATTATTTGTACTATTATCATCTATATAATTTTTCATGGATATCTCCTGGAGTTGAAATTCATATTCCAGGTTCCATAAAACATCTCCCATGAAAGGCCTGTCGATGCCCTTCTCTTCCAAGAACTTTTCGGTAGTCTCCCTAAACATTTCCAGAGAACCAAGGTTGATGGTCCCAACATGGTGAGGGTCAATGATTTTTTCAAGCTTGCCCTTTTTCTGGTCGTGCATTTCCCGCTCTACTATATGAAATTGTTCTCTAGGAAAAACAAGATTAATAGTTTCCCTTGCACACAAGACCTCCAGTAACACTACTCCAAAATAACACACATCAGATTTCTCTGTCAGTTGTTTCCTTCTTAAGTATTTAGGATCAAGGTACCCAAGGGAAAAAACTACCTTACAGTACTTACATGAGTCTGATCCAAAGTAGATCCAGTCTTTGAATGTCCAAAGTCCGCCACCTTTTTCCTGTGAGCATGTTATCGTGGAGATATCTAGCATTTAGATAAGCGCAGAGGATTCATGACAAGGGAATCAAATTGCAATATTGGCTAGATATTGGAGCTTTGTTGGTATCTCGCAAGTCAAACAATTTTCCAACAAGTCGAGGGAGTCTAGATTGGTGCAGTTGAAAATGAAGGGCAAGATTGTTTTGCCGAGGCCAAATCCCATGACACCAAGCTTGAAAACCCTCTCATTATTGCAGGTGACACCTTCAAGCTCCGAGATGGTGATGTTGCAAGGGTTTTGATCGTGTCTCCAATCCACGGTCACACCTATGAGCTCTAAGATGGTGACATTGCAAGGATTTTGATCTTGTATCTGGTCCCCTACATGAGCTTGGGTCCATAAACCTGACACCCTGTCAGGTTAAGGGGCATTATCAGTATTTGGCAAATAAATCTCGATAGAAAAATGAAATTTTGGATACATTGGCTCTCATACATCTTTGGTTTCCTTTGTTAATGTATCAAAGTCATTGGTCCTCTAAAAGGAGCCTTCTTCCCATTCTTTCCTCAAAAAAAAAGGCTTCATTAGTGCTTCCATATATGCTAATAAACCCCCTTCACTGTCTCCCCCATATGGAAATCCAAGTTGTCAAACACAAATGTGAAGCTCAAACTCTCCATCATCAAGGGTTATATGGCATGTCTTGTAACTGTGCAAAGAATATTCTTTTCAATATATTTCTAGATGGTGGTATGATGCATAGATCCCATTTAATTATGCTCGCTCACCTTATTACCAAGCTATGTGGGACTCTATTATAGCTAAAGGAAAGGGCTTCAAAGTCCCTACTATGCATTACTTGAGGGGAGCTCTTTTGAAAAAAGAGATTTACTAATTTGATTATTAATCAAATATAAAACCAATAAAATTGTTTTATTTAAAACTTAATTTGATATAATCATGTAAATTATGTATTAAATGAAATAAATATATTCGTTTGTACAATTCTCATAGAAATTGATAAAACTAAACATATTTATCCATTTTTTTTTTTTTACAGTAACGGTTATGGAGTGTTTATATTCAACTTGGCCTGAATGCCAGAAATCTGGTTACATTGAGGGTGTCTAGATCCTGTTGCCCCTCACTGCTGAGATTTAGAATGCAGCTAATATTTGAGGACTTCCTCCTTGCAGAGATAACTATAAATTCAATTTCAGATATTTTCCCCAACTTGAAAATGCAAACAAATTGATTTAGAAGAAAGCAGTAGAACATGACAACAATCAGCTTATGGGATAGGTTCCCATGTTTCTTCTTCGTCTTTCAACTTGACCCCAGCAGGGAGGAGGGAAGCTTTGTTGGCCTCACTGTCCGCCTCTTTATTATTATTTCTAAGCACATGATAGTAGTTCAGCTTTTGAAAAAAGTTTTCCAAGCCCTTGATTCTGGCAATCAGTCTTGCGAATTTGAGGTCCGATGCTGGAGAGTTTGAGATCATGGCATTTATGATGATTTGTGAGTCTCCAATAATGTTATCTTCCCTTATATTTAAGTCTAACATATTTATCCATTATTACACAATAAACCATACTTAAATATTTAGAATTACATATTTAAAATCATTAATAAAGGTTTATATATTATTAAAAAATTAAATAAAGTTCATACCTAAAAAATTAACAAAAGTTCATAATACCATTAAAAATTAACCAAGGTTCATATCAAAAAATTAATAAAAGTTCATACACCATTAAAAAATTAATTAAGGTTCATATATAAATTAACAAAGGTTCATACAATACTCCCCAATGGGGGTGAGGTCTGAGCAACACGTGAAAGGCGTCTCGCATGAGTAAATACAAGTGGAGCAAGGGTGAGGGACAATACTCCCGATCCCTTCACCATAACACATGTAGTGGGAGAGGTACTGGCTTCACGTTGGGAATCCATGTGAAAAGTAACTTCGCATTGGAGTTTGGAGGTGGTGAAAGGATAAGGCAAGGGAAGATGAGGGAGCTCGACATTTGACTCCTCACTTTGGTTTGGTGTTGGTCCTGGCGGTGGCCTTCGGAGAGGAAGCCAAACATCACATGAAGGTTTACAGAGGGAGTGGCTCGTGTGTGCTTGTCATGGACATTTGTTGGTTCAGTGTGTTCAACCTTTCCCTACTGCTCAGTTTCTTAGTCATTATCTGTGTCTGGGTTGAGGATAGGAAGTTGAAGGGAAGTGAGCTCACTCATTTCTATTTTTATTGGATTTCGGTGAGCCTGTGTTTTTGTGATAAGAGTGGAAGCTAGAATCTCCACTCCAGGAAACCTCGAGGGTGGTGGCGGAAAAATAGTTTCTTTTCCCTATTTCATGTCCTCCAGCATGGGTGCAATGGTGTTTGGTGGATTGGTGTGTGGTATATGTGTGAATAATTTGGAGGCCGGTCGCTTCCCTGAGGGAAGTTACGCTCAAGCGTCAACTACTTTGTCATCATTTGTTGTTCAATTTCCTGTGTTGTTTTCATGGTGGTGGTGGTATTTATCTGGTAGTGGGAGGTGGCTCTGTGTTTCCCTGCGGTGGTGGGCGATGAAATTTGGCGCCTTTTTTGGTGGCGTTTGTTTTCTATGGTGGGGGGTATAGTCTCTGGAATTTTCACACGACAGGGTTCCTCGACCTTGGCGAATTATGAAGCCCCCGGTGTGGTGTGGGCGTTCTCCCTCCCCTATCGTGCATGGCCTAGTGGGGGTGGAAGACTCAGAAATAATAATGTTGGCTCCATGCTAGGGTGGCAAGACTGTGAGGCGTGTGTGACTTGCTAATGTGAGTGTGCATGGGGGTCGTGGAGGAGGTAAGCGGGGGGATAGCAAGGGTGGGGGTTCAAGGGTTCAAAAGAAGAGTCGTTGAGGCGAAGGATCTCGTGGTGGAAAGGGGAATCATGGGTCTCATTGATTTGAGGTAAATGAGGGGCAGGTTATCCAACATTTATTCCTAGATAACTGTCGTGCACTTATCAACATCTTGATGGAAAGAGTGGACACAACTGAGAGAGTCTATCATGAGGAGCATGCAAAGAAGATGGAAACATTGGAACGAATTCAATTTTTACAGTGCTAATTCCAGGAGAGACTAGTAGTTGTTTGGCGAGGACAAAATAAACTCACTGATAAAGTACAAAAGCTGGATACTTGGTTGACGCACTTTGAAGGGCACGTTCAATGTGACTTATGTCCTCCACCGCCTCCAGGAATAGCCCCAAACAAACTTGCATCCATCACGTCGAAAAAATAGTATGTTATTTGGTGTTGTTTATGTTTTATATGTGTTTTGGTGCTTCTGGCCCAACCATTTATGGACAATGTCCCTAATCTCTCTTTTGTATTTGTGTCATTTGGTGAAAATTTTGGTCAACAAAATCGATTAGGGTGAGATCACTGTTTTGTAATTGGCTATATGTAATCCTTTGTTCCTGCATGAATATAACATTGACTTACAAAAAAACAAAGGTTCATATATCATTAAAAAATTAATTAAGGTTCATACTTAAATTAATAAAGGTTCATACCTATTTACTAAATAGGTTTATAAATATATATTTTAGGTTTATCTTTTTAGTATTTATCAAATATAAATATGACGATTTAATACTAGATTTAAATTAACTCACATGTTTAACATAAGCAATGTTATATTTATTTATTTATTAAATGTAAATATGAAGATTTAACCTTAGATTTTAAACAATTCACACTTTTTACGTAAATCAATGAAGTTTCAAAATTAAACTCTATGGCCAAAGATTAAATATAAATATAAATATTAATTTGAATATCTAAATATTTTACAAAAATTATAATGAAGGAATTAGTGTAAAGTCGATAGATGAAACATGCAATTATGTTAATTGTAGATGAATCCATTTGCAATGTTAAACTTTAGAGGCAAAAGGGTATTCAAAATTTTAATATTGTAAATTCAAAGACCCCTTTGTCTCTAAATTTTAACACTACAGATGGACTCAAAGACACCTATAGTGAAATGTAACACTTCGGTACCAAAATTTCAATTTTCCATTTATGGAGTGGCACAATTAAAAATTATTGACATAAATGACTAATTCATATATTTGTTGTATTTGTTATTTGGTCATATTTTTATTATTGGACTATAATAATCATTTACATTAATCATTATTAATTTTGTAACTTATTATCTAGTCATATATTTTAATCCTAGACTAAATTAATCATTTAAGTTAGTCGCATTCAGTTTAGTCACTTATTATCTAGTCATATATTTTATCCCTAGACTAAATTAGTCATTTAAGTTAGTCACTTATTATCTAATCGTATATTTTATTCCTAGACTAAATTAGTCATTTAAGTTAGTCATTTTTAGTTCCGTCACTTAAACTTGCTCAAATTTAGTAGTAATTCACTTGAAATAATTGTGCTCACTAACGTTTTTAGTCACCAAGTAATTAATTTCATCATTTTTTACTAGTGTAATCATGTATTGACATGCTTACTAATTGATATAATCAATATTGTACTAATCATGTTCAAATATATTTTTTGAAATTATTAGGATTCTAGTGATGATGAGCAACCTACCTACCATCTTTTGTTTCACCCCATGACAATATCAAAAGGAGGGAAGGCTGAATTAAGAGAAAAAATTGGAGAAGAATGATACCAAGAATGGTTGAATCAAACACCTATTCAATTCCCACTACGTCCAAATTCACAAATTAGGAATGACTACAACAATAATAGTTCTTCACAAGCTGGAAATGGAGGCAATCAAATAGAGTTTGGTATGGATGATTACTTAAGGGATATGACTGCCATGGAGATAATGTTGTTAGATGCATTCCAGAACTATGATCATCTAGGGGATGATTCTCATATCGTTGATACCTTTTTCGAAAGCATTAAATTTGCTTCTACCACTCCTCTCTTTAGACCCGACGGTCAGTCAAAGTCTACCTATTTGGGACAACAATGTTACTGTACAACTTGAAAGCAAAGTTTGGCTTTTCAAATGCATGTTTCTCGGAATTTTGAGATAATTGACCATCAATTCCCTTATATTTTGAGAAATCTTGTCACACAATCAACATTACAAATGCTCAATTTTATGAACTTTAATAATTATTGGAATTGTACATTAAAGAATTTCCACCAACTATAGGTTATTCAAAGATAAGGTTCTTTTGAGTGATAATGTCTTGCCTGGTAGCTGTGAAGAGGCAAAGCAATCGTTGAAAATGTTGGGTGTTGAGTACATATCATATCATGCATGTCCAAATGATTATATTCTATATATAGAGGATAATATGCAGACAAAGAGATATGTCCAAAATGTGGGCATGAAATGAATGATAAATAAAAATAAGGTTAAATCATGTGGTCCTCCTCTTAAGATATTAAGGCGCATGCCTATAAACCCAAGAATTCAAAGGCTCTTTCGTTGCAAAGAATTAGCTATGTTGCAGGGATGGCATGCCTCACACAGAAGTGAGTTGGGATTTATGTGAATCCCAACATATTCAATAGTCATGAAGCATTAAGATGATACAAGGCCCAAAAAATTCAAGGATGAAGTATGAATTTTACAACTTAGCATAGCCATGGATGGCGTCAACCCATATTCCCTCCAGAACACCAACTATTATGTTTGGTCTGTAGTAGTGATCAATAACACTATCCCCCCATGGTTACCTGAGAAGAATGGACATCTTATGTTGTCTCTCATAGTCGCTGGTAGAAGACAAGTGAAGATTATGGATGTCTACTTACAATCACTTGTATATGAATTCAAGGAATTATGGGATGGGATAAATATATACGATGTATCAAGACCCGTCATAGCAGAGAGGAGTTTTACATTCTATGGAATATGTGCTTACACCACACATGATTATCCAGGCTTAGGAGTTTTCTCTAGTAAATTACATGTTTATTTATTTTTTTATATACGTTGTTGGACATTGGGTTCAATGCTCCCCATGTGTTTCACGACATGGACTAACCGCCTCTCGTGGATCCTAACTCTTGTGATTGTAGCGGAGACTAACACCTGCGGGTTTTTGTCTAACAACAATCGTGATTCCAACAAGTGGTATCAGAGTGATGAGTCTCGAGTTTGAAACTCACCCGGCTCGCGTTGGAGGGGAGATTGTTGGACATTGGGTTCAAGGCTCCCCATATGTTTCACAACATGGAATAACCACCTCTCGTGGATCCTAACTCTGGCGATTGTAGTAGAGACTAACACCTGCGGGTTTTGGTTTAACGACAATCGTGATTCCAACATACATAATAATATTCCTTCACATATTAATTTAATTCGTTGTAATTGTTCTGATCTTCATGATATTCTTTAACATGCCATGCATATTGCATACAATAATTTCGCAGGTTTTGTAATAAAAGGGTATTAGGGATGTAAATGTTGTGGAAATTCTCTGAAATCTATATGGTCCAATGACCTACGAAATCCAGTGTATGATTTCTCCAGGGTATTCCTCCCAAAGAACACCCTTACAAAAGAGCAACATCCACTTTCAATGGTAAACAAGAGAGAACCCAAAAGCCTGCAATAATGACACCAACTGAATGACTTAGAGAATCTGAGAGAGAAAAGGAGAAGGAATTCGTAGACATGTTCCAGTCAAATGGGGAACCTATGTTTGATGATCCATAATTCTTTGACACCTATGTTGAGAAATTTCCAATTGGGATGAAAATTAAATCTATCTTTTATAACTTCCCATATTGGGAGCATCTTAAGATTACCCACTTACTAGATCCCATCCATATATTTAAAAATGTTTCATCTTCTTTATGGAGGCAGATATCATCGAAAAAAAGTGACACATTGGCTGTTAGGAAAGATTTTATTACTTTAAGAACTAAAAATAAACATTGGCCAAGACAATTAGAAAGTACAGAAGAGGTTGGTCCCTCTAATTGGTATTTAAAAGAAGGTGATCTCCCAAGAATTTAAAAAAAAGATGATCTTTCTTTGGCAAAGGAAGTTATAATGGGTGTGAGAGTGCCATATTCATATGGGTCTTCACTAAAACTCTGCTTCACTGTGGAATACCATTTGTTAGGGTTGAAATCGCATGACCATTTGAATCTTCTAAGAGCACATATAATGTCAAAAACATGATTTTATTATTTTTTATATTAATAATTTTTATTCCATGGGATCATAGAACATAACTAATTTTCTATGCACGTGTTTATAACTTTGTAGTTTCATTATCCTTTGTTCATGCGTGGGTGTGTGAAACATGACTTCCCCTAAGACCCAGAATGTGCCATATCCAAATTATCTGCATTTTTATGTTGGATTACGTCAAAGGAGATTCATGTGGCTAGCATTCCACGGTGGCGTCAAGAGATATTTGAGATTGTTTGTATGTTTGAGAAGGATCTGTCAACAAGTTTCATGGACTTGTAGGTTCATCTTATAATCCACCTATTAGATGAGGTTGAATTAGTTGGGGTGGTTTCTTGTCATTGGATGTTCTTCTTAGAGAGGTACGTGAAGAAATTGAAAGGTTTTGTTTGACAAAGGGAAAAACTTGAGGGGTCTATGGTAGAGGGGTACATATCGTATGAGTATTTCTATTATTACAATGAGTACATCAAGCATATTGAAAACACACCAAGAAAGGGATGAAGACAAAATAGAAGGGGAGCTTCTCCAAACGAATGGGAAAAGGCACTTGATAAAGAGTAAGCGACTTATAATTTGTCAAATTTACACAAAGTAAATATTCACTTTGAACTTCGATATAATGTATGTTTTAATCCTATATGTACTATATGTTGGTTTTATTTCATTAGCGAATGCAGAAATTGAAGCAATCAAATAAATTCGTTCTTTACAATTCCGATATGACACAAATGTAGGTCGCATTGTACGAAAGAAAGAGGATGAAATGGGATAGTGACAAGAAATAATTCAGACAGTTGAATGGTAGAAGTGTGTCTTATCCTGATCATTTAAAGGAAAATATTTCAATTATATGCCCCAACAATTAGGTTGCTGACCAAGTCAAAGAGAAATACGGTGCATCCAGTCGTTACCCATGTGCTGAAGAGGATGCGCTAAACATAGGGATTGGGTGCAGCAACTCGGTAATAATCTATTTATGTAAATTTTAAACTTAATGATGCACATTTTAAATGTAACATCTATATTTTAACAACTAGGTTATTAGACACATGACTCTATGATTTTTTAACTTTTTTATAGGTGCATTTGTTCCCATCTATGTGGGCATATGGACACCATTTTCGCATAGAAAATGCCAATAATGGACACATGAAAATACTGTGGAGTGGAAGTCAAGTTTGATCAATATAGTCGAGCTAGCCATAGTGATCAAACCCTAGTATGAGGGCCGTTAGGTTACCTCAGAAAGATATAAGAGATAATTGAAGTGGACTTCTCTTCTTTCCAATGTATCATTTTTAGGTGCAAGTGGTGGGACACCTTTGATCAGAATAATGTAAAGGAAGATCGCAATAGTAGGATGATATGTATGAACTCTAGAAATATGTGGGATGAAGCTAAGCAGAATTATGTTTTCCCCAAACACTGCAACCGAGTGTTTTTTTACCCAGATGTGTTGGATAGGGATTGGTGGTTCATATTGAGACATGACCCTAGATAAAAACATATTTTGAGAACAATAGTGTTATCATGCCAAGTGAGCCAGAAGATAATGAGGTTGATGATGTTTATCAGTGGTTTTCATTGATGTCAACCCAAGCAGCACCAGGGGCTACCCTGATATTGCATGGTAATTTTGACCTACCAAATTATTATATTCTAGGTCAAGAATATTTTTTATGGTTTCGCCTTGTCGAGATGTTTCCATTGATATATGGCACGCCATGTAATTCTTCACAGTTTGAGAGATATTCTTGTTTGAAGTTTGTAACCCCAGTTAGTGGGCTAAAACCCCATGGGGTTGTGGCATGGGTCATTGAAAAGTCAATAATTAATAATTTTTAAGCTCCTAAAATACCTCCCACGTTCACTTGTTGAAGACCCTCTCAACCTAAGCATTTATATAAATTGTGATCCTCATATCCTCCTCATGTAGGGATTTTGCGAGATGAAACAAGTCATCGTGGAATTTGCACTCTAAATTTTTTTATACGAAGGTTCAAAAGCTGAAATTTCTATGAGATGAAGCCGAAATCTTGAGGAAGCTCCTGTAAAAATTTCAAATCAAGTTACGCAATATTTTTGGAGATATGATCTTTGGAAGTCAGTGTTTTTGCAAGCTCATGAACTTCATCTCAAAGAAGTGACCTTGGGAAAATAGTCATAACTCTCTCTCTGAGTATGGGATTGGAATTATGTAAAACGTGGAAGATAGTGCACATAATGTAGTTTTTGTTGTATCAATTTTAGAGCCGAATGAAGAAAGAATGACATGTGGCATGACGTACAATTTCGCTCTACTGAACCAATCCATAATTAGGACATTGTGAGAGATTGGGCATAACTCTCCCTTGATGATTCCAAATTGGGTCATACCTATGGAGTTGGAAAGAAGACTTAGAGGAATACTACATAACCAAAAATAAGATATTGGGGATTTGAAATAATAGAGATACACCCGATTCAATATCGAGATCCTAGAAGGCAAGAAAAAGCTAGATCATGTGTTGTCAAGGGCCGCAAAGGACCAAAATTTTTAGGGCAGCAAAGCAAAGCAAGGTGCAGCAGAGGGTAGCATGACAAGAGCATCAATCAAGGTGTAGAACATCAGCAATAATTTCATCACATTAAGTCTTTAAGTGGGAAGCACTGCATACAATCATTATAAAGGTATCTGTTAGTATGAATCTTTTGTCGTAAAAGACCACTTTAGCTACGCATAACAAATAGCTCTAACATCGATTATGGCTGCCAAATATCTTTAAATATGCAATTAGGTGATCCAAATAATGCTGCATAAATCCAGATCTAATCAGAAAAGACATTAAGCAGATAAAGTAAAATGTGGCTCCATGCATCCAATAGACAAGACAAGAACAATGTATTTGAAAGAATTTTTATATTATATTAAAAAGGGGGCACCTGGGAGGAAAACAAGAAAGGTGTTTTCCGGTTCTCCTCAATGGGATGGGTTCTTGAAAGTCCTCAGCATTTCAGATCTAAAATTCCTCTCTCTTGTTGTTTTAGAAAACCCAGACAAACATAGAACTCAATGGGAGCTCATAAGGCAAAAATGGAGAACGTGACCTAGTATAGATCCAGAGTGATCTAATGCAATGGAGGTGACTAATGAATGGGGAAAACCCTTCTATTTATAACAAAATATTAGGGTTATCTAGAACTTGGCGCATGAATAAAATATTTTTAATCAAATTCTAGAACCACCTTTTAGGAATATTTTATTATATTTGTTGGAGGGAAAAGGTCTTTTGACTTGGGTCAATTCCTTTATTTATAAACAATAAATAAATAAATGATTTATTTATTATTTTAGGGAGATGGTAGGAATATAATTAAATAAATAATGATTTATTTAATTATTTAAAAATGATTTAGTCAAATTTAACTAGGAATATTATTTAAATAATGATTTAAATAACTTATTCCTGGGAAATAATCAAATAGATAATGATTTATTTAATTAATTTCCTTGTTTTGGGTTAAATATGACCATGAAATATAAACAAATGTTATTTCACATGGTGAAAGCAATTTTACTTAGGGTAAAATTGGTCTTACATGGTGTACTTGGGTTCATCTAATGATAATAGGTTAGATGACCAAAAAAATGGTGTAACAGATTGCCCCCCAACGTACGAGTGTTAGGAGAAAATCATATGACCGAAGTACCTTGTAAGAACTCAATCACTAGACATCAAGAGGGAAGTGAGAGAGAGGAATGTAAGGTAGTATAATGTGCTAAAGGACTAGACCCTGAGGAGACGAGACTTACAGGCGCAAGAAGTCTCTAGTTTATGACGTGGTACCTATGCTAAAGGCGGCGGGGGAGGCATACCTATGCTCGCCGAGACAAAGTACAAAGAATAGGAAGTCCAATAAACAAGGAACCAAACCATGAAGAGTATGCTGGTGTAAATAAGAGCCAAAAAAATAGAATGATGGATCCCACATACATGCTATGCCTGGAATAACCGTCAGGACTTATACAATAATATTTTAGTACATGAGATACAAATACGCCCAAATGCCCCCTACACACGGGGAAGGGCTCGCAAAATCTGACTGATACATGCAAATCGAAGAGGCGCTGCAAGCGGCTGAGGCCAATATCTTCAAATGGGAGGAGCTGCATCAAGGGCTGAAATGAAGAAGTCATCCAGGCATGTGGGGGGCTACCTGCAGGGCCACCCCCTCATGAGGGTTGAGACATCTCACACACACCCAAGAATCACCAATAGTTGTTGCTGCATCACTGGACTATCAAGTGTATAGATCATGATCATGTTGAAAAGAGCTCGAACCAAGGTACACTGCCTCCTAGACCTGGCTTCTAGAGGAAATGAGCTGATGTCGACAGAAGTAGGTCCACCATAGGTGAGGGAAGAAAGGAATCGCAACTAAGGCACGGGAGAAAATAGTAGAGCGACTAAGAGACGGCCACTGATAATGATAATGAACTATGAGATGATCCAAAGGAGACCATAAAAAACATGAGTACAAAATGGTATCTCATGACGGAAATTGACACAAACAGGAATGAGTATAGAGGCAAGGTGGTGCCCCCAATGAAATGTGTTGTAAGTGAGAAAATCCGATTTTGGGGAGAGGTGAATTAAGGCTTCATGGACAACAGGTGTCCTGGTGAAGTAGCTAAATGCGAAACAAACAAATGCTGGCTATCTAAAAGAAAATAAAACATGCATTTTGAATGGAAAATGCTAAGGGTAATATTTCTTAAGATAGAGTGCATTGCGAGGATTAGGAAGGATGTGGCCTTCAAAGTCCTCTAAAATATATGCCCCCTTACCAAGGTCTTTACTGATAATGTAAGGACCTAGCCATAATGAGTCGAACTTCCCATGACCGAGGGTATCGTGGGCCTAGTCATATACTAGAACAAGGTCACCTTCATGAAAGGTACGAGGGTGGAATTTTCGGTCATACTGAGCTTTGGTGCACTTTTTGGTCACTTCAAGGGTTTGCAATGCAACACGATGGTCTTCAGAGGTGTGCTCGAGCATGATAAGTCGTTGTTCTAGAGGTTGGGTATCAGGGAGAAGTTCGACGACTAAGTGAAGGGAAGGGATTTCACACTCGATTGGTAAGACTGCCTCCTCGCCAAAGACAAGGTGGAAAGGAGTGAAACCAGTGGCGGTTTTAATAGAAGTACGATAAGCCCACAAAGTAGGGAAGAGCATGAGATGCCAATTGGTTTTTTGCTTATTCACCGTTCGTTGAAGCATGGTCTTAAGAATTTTATTGACCGCTTCAACTTGGCCATTACCTTGGGGGTAATAGGAAGATGAATATTGGTGCTCAAAACCCAATAGGGAGGATAGCTCATGCCAAATCTGATCTTCAAAATGTCGGCCATGGTCAGAGACTAACTATTTTGTGACTCCGAATCGAGCAATGACATGGTTAAAGAAAAAGAGGGCTGCAGTGGCTTCCGTATTGGTGAATGTTGGCATAGCTTCGGCCCATTTTGTGAAATAGTCAACCGCTACGATGATATATTTGTGGTGACCAGTAGATGGAGGTTTACATTCCATAAAGTCAATGGCCCATTTACAAAAAGGACCAGCTGTGATGACAGGATGGAGAGGAGCGGGAGGATTTCGTGCCTTGGGGGTGAAATTTTGGCAATTGGAACAGTGTTTGACTGCTTCAATGCAATCGCTGAAGAGAGAAGGCCAAAAATACCCAGCGCGCATGATTTTTTGGGCAGTGGCGAGGCGAGAGAGGTGGCCACCGCAAGCGTCGCTATGACAGGCATTGAGGACTTGTTCGGCTTCAGCGTGTGTGAGGCAATGACGAAGGACAATATCTACTCCGCGACGATAAAGGTCATTTCCGATTAGAAGGTAGCGATAGGCTTGGTGTCGGATACGTTGGCGAGCATCACGATCATGATGAAGGGCGAACTTTTGGGTTCGCAAGTAAGTAAGGATGTCACCGTACCAAGGATTGTCGGTGGTGATGGAAAATAAATGTTCATCGGGAAGAGCATCATTAATTGGAGTATCTTGCGTCCGGGTAGGCAAATCAGAAATGAGTTCAACAAGGATTAAACCTTTCTTACTTTTTGGGGTGAAAAATTCAAGGTCAAATTCTTGGAGGATAACGACCCAACAAGCGTACTTCCCATTGAGGATGCGTCGACTCAATAGGAAATCCATGGGGTTGGAATCAGTCATAGCCTTGGTGGAACGCATGAGGATATAATGACGCAGTTTTTGGACTGAGAACACGACAAATAGTGCTAATTTTTCTTCATGCGAGTGGGACACAGGTGGACCGGCAAGGGTCTTACTGAAATAATAGATCACGTGTTCGATACCATTATCATCCTCTTGGATAAGGACACCAGCAACTGAATGGGTGGAAGCGGAGATGTATAGGATGAAATCTCGGTCAAAGTCAGGAGGACGAATCAAGGGAGCGGATGTGAGAGTATGCTTGAGAGCATCAAAAGACTCTTGAGCATAGGAATCCCAGAAAAATGGGGTGTGAGATCGAAGAAGTCTAAGGAAGCCATGTGCGGTAGTGGCGTAGTCAGGAACGAATCGACGGAGGAGATTAGCTTTACCTTGGAGACTTTGTAGCTGGCGTAAGGTACGAGGCATAGGAAGTTCAAGAATGGCTTGAACCTTCAAAGGGTCGAGAGTTATCCCGTCTTTAGACACTATGAAGCCGAGGAGACGACCAGAAGGAACACAGAAGACACATTTCAATGGGTTAAGGCGAATGTTAAACTTGGGACATCGGAGAAAAATGATATGCAGATCATGAAGGTGTTGCGCCCGATGTTTAGAACGCGCAGTAAGGTCGTCTAAATAGGCAAGGATAATATGGGCTAAGTCATGGAAACAATAAGACATGGCTCGTTGAAAAGTGGCGCCGGCGTTTTTAAGGCCAAACAGCATGACTTGGTACGCGAAAGTGCCCCACGGACTGATGAACGCGGTTTTAAGTTGATCAACATGACGGATAACGAATTGGTTGTATCTGGAGAAGCCATCCATAAAGGATAGAATCTTGTGCCCTACACACTCATCAATGATTTGGTAAATAAATGGTGTGGGGAAGTTGTCTTTGGGGCAAGCTTTGTTCAGGTCGCGAAAGTCGGTGCAAACACGAATTGTGCCTTGTTTTTTGAGGACGGGAACTGGGTTGGACACCCAAGTGGTGTATTCGATGGGGTAAATGAAACTAGCCTGCCGGAGCTTATTGATTTCAGCTTTGATGGCTTCACGTCTAGAGGGATGGATGGGTTTCAACTTTTGACGGACCGGAATGGCATCAGGCCATGTGTCGATGTGGTTTTCGACAATGGCAGGATCGAGTCCGAGAATTTCTGAGTAGGACCAGGTGAAAATATCACGAAATTATTTGAAGAGTATGGTGTAGGCTTCAATTTCTTCTGGAGTGCATTGGGCACCCATAGTGATATGTTCTTTGATACCTGGTTTGACAGAAATGTCTATTTTGATGGTAGGAGAGATATTAGCCATATTGCCTTCTTCAAAAGCGTTAGGTGCAGGGATGGGGTTTTTGAACCAATCAACTTTATCGGGAATGAAGTCCTTAGATTCGAGAGAATATTGGTCATGGGATTGGTGGGGGAGGAAGTATGCACAATGGTGCATACCGTCCCACGGAAAATCAGGTTCAGTCATGGCTTCCATGATGTCTTCATCGGATTGAAAGATGGGAAGAGTGGGTGGAAGAGGAGGATCTAAGGAGGTAGAAATATGAGACACTTGATTTTGAGGGGAAAGGCTCACATGCATGTCGGCAGGAGGGGTGACTGCGGAGCAAGCAGATGAGTGGGTAGGTGAAACATAGGGGGAAGGCACTATGGGGTCGGTTGCCGGGAAACGCGGTGATGAGGAAAGGTAGGAAATAGTGGTTGAAGGTTTGATCATTTCAGTATCAGGATGAGAAATGGTAATTGGGGTAGATGGGTGGTCTGGTTTTAGGGAAGAAGGATTACAGGCAAGGGTGGCTTCAAATTGGCGGTATGTGGCTAAAGAAGCATGATACTCGTCAAAGCATGGGCAAAGATGTGTATAATGTCCATGGAAATCGCACAGAGAACAAGGGTGATTGGTGCACAAGTGTTTAAGTTTCGGAAGGGAATTAGGTATGGTGACATAGACCTCAGGAATATCTGATTTCGGAAACGTTTCATTGACCATGGTTTTGAGATGTGGTAATTCAAGACAGGTATGGGTAGCGTGGCCGACAATATCGCACAAGGCACACTGGATGGGGTGCTTTGGAGGTCAAGGAGGGGCAGAGGTTGTCGGGGAAACCTTGTCCTTTGATGCCCCCTTGCAAGCTTTGCTATTGTTGCCTGACATGGTCGCAACAGGAGGTGGTTCTTGATGAGGGGAATGAGGTACAGGTGTAGCGAGAGAGGTCATGGGTATCAGTTGAACTGGGGTCAAAGTAAGATAAGGTTTGGGTTGGCCAGGCAGGGTGGTGGTTGGGGGGTCTAGGTACCAGATGGGTATACCCAAGGTCAAGTTGGGGAGGGAGAGGGTGGCCAAGATAGGGATAGAATGAGCGCCAAGAAGAGGAGCAAGGAAAGGAATCTGACCAGCAGGGAAATGGCTAGGAGGAATGGGGCCAAGGGGGTTGTGCTCGGGTGGGACCGACCCAGGAGGGTAGAAAGGCACGTGAGGAATATTCAGGGAAGGAGATTATGAAGAAAGAAGGTTAGCTAGCGGGGGCGAAGGGCTAGGAGCTGGTGGGGTTGGGTGAAGTTGTGGTTGCTTACGAGCCAAAGAGGACTGTGCAAGGTCAGCCCAAGAAGATTGCATCATGCAAACATTCGCTATGCTAGGATCAGGTACGGAAGGAGGGTCTAAAAAGGTTCCAAGCAAGGGGGAGTATTTATAGATGCCTGGGGAAAAACTGGTCAAAGAATCAACAGTTTGCTTATTGGTGACAGTAGAGATGGTGGACTCAGGGGAGGTCTGAGATTTTGGTTCATGGTAAGTCAACTGGTCAATAGTGACAATCTTTCCATTATGAGGGAAAAACATCTTGCGGTGGACTGCGGATGGGATGACATACATGGCATAGGTGTAACTACGCCCTAAAATAATGTTGTAGTCAAGAGGGGTGTCAATAAATTCAACGTCGACACAAATAATCTTACCTGCAAGGGTAATAGGACAGTTACCGAAAAGGCCGATGGGATGGGAGGCATAGCCATCCCACACACGAAGGGTGATTGTGGAAGGGGCCAGCTCAGGAGATCCAAGTTGTTTCCAAACCGAAGCAGACATCACATAGGTAGATGCCCCCTCATCAATAATACACTGAGCGACGTTGGCATTTCGGATTTTGACTGGGATTTGGAAAGCAACAGAAGCAGGAAGAGGGGGATGGTCTGACTAGCGGGCATTGAAAACAATCAATTGGTCATCAACAGGATCTACAACACCCACAGCAGATAGTAGAGCCTTATTTTGAGAAGGACACGACTGGAGGAGTTCCAGTGTTGAAATGGCAACAGGAGATTGTGCTAGATCATCTACTATGCTGTATGAATGGGTAGCCCGACCAGAGGCAACATTTCGACATAATGGGCCCTTAGGAGTCTTGGTATGAACCTCAGCTTTGGGTGGAGGGATTTGCAAGGGACCATTGGGTGTCGACAGAGGCTCTGTAGGACCTGAAGATGGGGACTCGGATACAGACGGAACGGGAGGCGTGGAATACTAACGGGACCGAGTTTGAAGGTTAAGGTTGACGATGAGAGGTTGGTCAGAGGCCATCATGAGGATCTGGTAATCGGAGGAACCAAAAGGGAAAGGTTGAGTGGTTACGGGCATGAGGTGATTGAGTGGCCACAAATCCTTGTTGAGGGAAAGGATCAGTAAACATAGCGGGTTGAGATAGCTGGATTGGGAGGGATAGTAGGGGAGGAGTGTTGTCCTTGCACGGTGGCCTGAGACTCCCACATCTGCCGCATTTGTGGTAATAAGGGACAATCATGAGTGTAATGACCATAAACACTGCAACACGAACATGGCTTATTGGTGTGAAGCGGCCTGTCCGGCTTGGGCTGAGAGCCCTATGGCTGGTTGGCAGTGGTAGAGTCAATACTTGTAGGATTGGATGCATGAGTACCAGAAGCGGATTGATTTCCTTTCCTCTTTCTTTGAGAAGGAAGAAGATTAGTTGCCCCCTGCTGCGCAAATACTTTCCCTGGAGAGGGTAGTAAGTGTGGTTGTGGGGGTGGAGAATGCAAGGGAGTGGGAGGTCCAAATGCTGGAGGAGCTAGGACACCAGGTTGTGGGTAAGGATAAGGGTTAGGATGGGCAACATTGAGGTAAGAAGGAGTGGGGGAAAAAGGAGGAGGCATGCCGTATCTTGGATACATGCTACCTGGAGGGGGAAAAGTGCCGGAGGTGCTGGTCCCTCCTGGAGGGAAACCATAGCTCATTAGAGGCTGAGCAGAGGTATGTGAAAGAGTTCCAACGATACCATCGATAGAGGGAGATTCCCCCGAGGCGTTAGCGCCGCCGGGCTTGGGGAGGTCAAGAAGGAGGGTATAAACATAACTAGATTGAGCGTAAATAAGGTCATATTTCAAGGCTATTTGGAGGGCGGCTTCTTCGGTTTGAGGGAAATAGGAGGCGACATATTTTTCAATGGGAGGTAAGAGAGAATGAAGGAACCAGTCCATATAAACCCGATATTCAAAGGGAGGAGCACGACATAAGCTTCTTCTTCGCCACCATTCCTGGGCATGGGCAGAAAGGCGGGTTGAAGAGGATTGACGGAAAGAGGTTAAAAGCTCGGTACTAGTGTGTATCGGAGAGGGAGTTGGAAATAAGATAAAAAGGCTTGGGAAATGGTCGCAAAAGTGGTATGGGAGGAGGTGGCTTGTTCAACATACCATTTAGAAGCTTCGCCGGTAAGTGTGCGTTGGAACAATCTAAGACAAATGGAGTCATCAATAATGGAATTGGAGGAACACCACATGTGGAAAGATCGGATATGGTTGGAGGGATCTTCACTAGCAAGGCCTTCGAACTTGGGAATGTCGGAGGGGAGCTTGGTTGGCATAACAGGCCAACTAACATCGTGGCGGATAGGATCATTAATCAGCTGATTGAAGTCGGGGAGATTGAGGGTGGCCATATAAGGGAGCAAAGGGGCAGTTGAGGTAGGTCCCGTAGTGGTTCCACTGGAAACAGACCCAGCAGTAGAACTGGGGTTGCTGCTGGTAGTAGGCCCTGAAGTAGACATGGTGAAAGTAACAGGGGGAGAACTAAGAGTAGGGGGAGAACTCGAAAAATCAGAAGAAGAGTCAAAGTGCGGACTCGGGGGAGGACTTACTCGATGACGACGGGAAAGAGGAAGTCGACCAACTGGAAACTAAGGGTGAAGGCCAAGAAGTCTCCAGGAGAAGCGCCTTGGGGGTGCAATGATGACGGGAAGAAGAAAAACTGACAAGGGCAGGGAGGGACAAAATCAAGTGAGGTCAAGGGCAAAGAGGTGCAATGACAATTGATTTTAAAGTCTTTGCCAGGCGGTGATAACCAGGCTCTTCTTCGCTTAGGGTCAGTGTGTGGCGTGGGTTAATTTTAATTTGTTTAAACCTAGACGTTTTGAGAGTAAAAGAAAAATTGTGCTGCGTAACTAAAAATAAATCTGCAGTAAATAAGACTGAAATAACAGAAAATTAACAGCTAACAATGCATCAATCTAACCCAAGAAGGCGGGTCTCTCAAAACTAGTCTATAAGAGGGAAAAAACTAAGCAAATCACGCGAAAAAGAGGCCAATATATCTAAGGTCGGGAGGGACGGGGATCTAAAGGAGAAATCTGCTGAAAAGAGGTGCAGAGAACAACAAAGAGGCAGGGGCAAGGTTGCTGTTAAAAATGAGGAGATCATCTAAAAACAGAAGGGACAAGGAGGCGGCCCTAGAAATGAACCCAAACAAAACTAGATGAGGTGATTTGAAAGGGATAAGAGCTGATCTAAAGGGATCTGAAAATGAGGTATTAGATTTGAAAGGAACAAGGCTGAAACTCTGTAAATTCAGACTTCTGAAACAACAAAAACTCTCCCACAAAAAGTGGAGGGTACTAGAGCCCTAAGGGGCAAGATTACCACTTAGTAGAGTGAAACAGATCAGAAACAGGTCTAAAAGGGCAGAGACAGAGGCTGGAAAACCCCGACAGAAGCTTCAGACAAACCCAGAAAAAGTGCAGAAAAAAGTGCAGGTCGCAGGTTCTGACCTGTTTTCAGTCCAAGTCGCAGATTTGGGGCAGAAAAGCGCAACCTCAAGGCCATGTCGCAGTTTTTGGGCCGATAAGTGCGACCTGCAGATCCGGGTCTCTCGGCGGCAAATTTCAGAAAAAGTTGTTGTCTCAACTGCGGCTGATGTCTGTCACCTGCACAATAGGGCTAGAAACATATGGAAGTTAAAAATTTTGATGTTTGAGGGTTTTAGAGGTGGAAACCACCATAAAAATAGGAAAAAAAGAAAATGGAAGAGAAACCCTAAGTTCTGAAACAACTGGATATGTAGGGAATATATAAAATGACAACGGTCGCAAAATAAAACCCGTGTGGAGTCGCCAATTGTTAGTATGAATCTTTTGTCATAAAAGACCACTTTAGCTATGCATAACAAATAGCTCTAACATTGATTATGGCTGCCAAATATCTTTAAATCTGCAATTAGGTGATCCAAATAATGCTGCACAAATCCAGATCTAAGCATAAAATACATTAAGTAGATAAAGTAAAATGTGGCTCCATGCATCCAATAGACAAGACAAGAACAATGTATTTGAAAGAATTTTTATATTATATTAAAAAGGGGGCACCTGGGAGGAAAACAAGAAAGGTGTTTTCCGGTTCTCCTCAATGGGATGGGTTCTTGAAAGTCCTCAGTGTTTCAGATCTAAAATTCCTCTCTTGTTGTTGTAGAAAACCCAAACAAACATAGAACTCAATGGGAGCTCATAAGGCAAAAATGGAGAATGTGACCTAGTATAGATCCAGAGTGATCTAATGCAATGGAGATGACTAATGAATGGGGAAAACCCTTCTATTTATAAAAAAAATATTAGGGTTATCTAGAACTTGGTGCATGAATAAAATATTATTAGTCAAATTCTAGAACCACCTTTTAGGAATATTTTATTATATTTGTTGGAGGGAAAAGGTCTTTTGACTTGGGTCAATTCCTTTATTTATAAACAATAAATAAATAAATGATATATTTATTATTTTAGGGAGATGGTGGGAATATAATTAAATAAATAATGATTTATTTAATTATTTAAAAATGATTTAGTCAAATTTAACTAGGAATATTATTTAAATAATGATTTAAATAACTTATTCCTGGGAAATAATCAAATAAATAATGATTTATTTAATTAATTTCCTTGTTTTGGGTTAAATATGACCAGGAAATATAAACAAATGTTATTTCACATGGTGAAAGCAATTTTACTTAGGGTAAAATTGGTCTTACATGGTGTACTTGGGTTCATCTAATGATAATATGTTAGATGACCAAAATAATGGTGTAACAGTATCATTATACTAAGTCATTGTAAATGTATCATTGTAAAATTTATACAAGTGTCTATCTGCCAAGGGTTGAAGAGACAGTGTTGGTAGGTCTAGGATCATCATTAGGTGGTTGTGTCATAGTTGGGGTTATGGTCTAGTGTGTATTCTTCTTCTACATCATTCTATATCATTGTAAAGTGGATCATTTTCCCTGGTATGGGAGTCCATTCTTCTTTTATTCTTCTATAGGATGGTAAGGTGGTGCTAGGCTGGTGCATGAAGTCACCAATAGTTTCAAGCCTGTGAAAACTAGGGTGAGTTGTAGCTCATTGGGTGTTGGGGCATCTGTTCAGTTGACTACTGAAGAATCTCTGGCATTGGAGTGCCCATCCAGTGGGAGATGGAGAAGAATGCATTTCTAGATTCTAGGAAGTTGGAGCTTTATTTTAAATTGGAGTTGAATATTAAAGAATTATTAGAAAATAATTCAGGTGGTTTTTTGTTTGTCCCGGAGAGGGTTTCCACCTTAAAAATTGTGTGCATTTGTGTTCCTTTTGTTTACTGCCATCATTGTACAAACACTGATAATAATTGAAGATTAACTAATGCTCTGAAAGATTAATAATAATACTAATTGAAAGGAATACTGATTCACCCCCCTCAGTATTTCCAACATATGAGAACAAAGAGTGATATGGTACATGTGTTATTTCATCATTTATACTATTTAAGAAGAGTTTTTATAAAGAATAGGACTTAACCTTATAACTAAGACTCTTTTTTTCCAAACATTATAATATGTATTTTGAATTAATTGGTTTGCATTGTGTTAAATTTAAAATTATTTCACTTTATAATTTGCAATTATGTTGATCTCAAAAGCATTGCACTTATCAAGTTCTTTTTTTTATGTCAATTCCTAAAATAATACAACTACTTGATTGCTTTAAATGGTTTTTCACTACATCATTACTTAAATAAATGCACCCTATATATCTTCAAAATTTAAAAAATGTATTAATGTATACTGTTATTTTTGGTATGTAATATCATAATAAAGTAACAATAATTCTAAACATGAATTTATTTTCATTATTTTCTAAAATTTATTATGTTACAAAAATTCATATTATTCCAGATTTATTATTTTGCAATTATTTATATTCTTACAAATTCACAAATTTACAATTTTACAATTATGGTAATTTAACAATATGTACGGTATACATTTTAGAATTTTAGGATGATTCACTTTTATAGTAGTTATGGTTCAAATTTGACAATTAATTTACAATTTTACAATTTTAATAAAATTGAATTGTGACAATACATACAATTACAATTACAATTTTATAATTTTACATACAATTACAATTAAAATTACAATTACAAAGTTACAATTTTAAAATTTTACAATTACCAATACATATTATTTAATAAATATCATGATTTAATATTAAAAATAAACATCACCATCATGATAACCATCGTACAAACATCATATTCTAAAATACACATTCAAATTCGCTAACATTATCTAATCATCGTGATCATGATCATCTAACAAAACACAAACATTGTATAACATCATCACAACACAAACATGAAATATACATATCATGTCAAATAACTGCTATAACATACACATCTATTTGCAAGAACATTAACTGAACATATCTAACATGACGTAACAATATACACATCATGATGAACACCAACATGTAAATTAAGTACATCAGCATGAACATAAAATCCATGCACCACACACGCACACACATATATAACTGTATAATGTCAAAAATATACAACTATAATAGAATTGCATATAAATTTAAAATATCTAGTGGTACATCAATACTATAACTAATCAAGGCCTACTCAGTCGATGGTGTCTCCTTAGATGGTTCCTGCTCAGGAGATGCCTGCTCAGATGGTGCCTGCATAGGAGATGCCTGCTCAGGAATAGATGGTGAAGGAGGAGGAGGTGGAGTACTAGAATGATCACTCCCCTCATGATCATCATCTGAGTTGTTGTGTTGCGCATCTCCATGGAGCCTAACTCTCCTAGCTGCCAGTATCTTGGAAGCTCTGACGATATGACACATGAGGCTCATCATATCGCGTGACATGTCCCTCTAGAGCTTCGTGAGTGTACGATTTGCTTGGATGTCTCTTATTGTTGCAGGGCAGACTCCCTCATCAACCAGGAGTCTACATAGTTGGTCTTCCAACTCCATCCTGAATCGAATGTCAGCCCTACGTCGCATGACCGCCGGTATCTGCACCTGAGGAGGTCTCTCACCCTCCGCGACATCCACCATCTCCTCGTCATCTACAGGATCATCCGGTGGGGGTGGAGGCATGTCCCCAACAAACTTGCTAATATATACAAAATATATAGTGCACAACAATAATTAGAAAATTTTATTAAACAATTTAATAAAACAAGTTAAAGAACATGTTAGAATAAATTTTATTCTAATTAATTAAGACAATAAAATGAAACTATATTAATTTAAAGAAAACACTAGTATTACCTCTATCATCTGGTGGCTCATCCTGTGTGAAGAGGATGTTGGTACACCCTCACCAATCCAACCCTGCGTAAGGATATGACACCATCACGAACATGTGGTCATCCTCACTAGCTAGTAGCTCCAGTGCATCACTAGAAATGCTGGTCGGATACTCCAACAGGCCCCTCTTGGGCATCATCTCGCCCCACATGCGCATCCGTACCTATATCATCGACTTACGAGGTTGATGGAAAAAAAGTAGGCCTTTTCTCTGGAAACCTCTCAAAAAATAAACAAAATGATTTTGAAGCAAAAGGGAAGGTCAACCTCCCAAGTGCCTGAGAAGGACATATATCTAAGGATATACAAAAAAACCACAAAATAATGGTAGAACATCTAACAAGTTGTGGCTTCTGGAATAAATAATAAACGTAAAATAAAAGAGGGAAACTAATGCGATGCTCGTCACTGGTATAATGTGAAATGGTGGTCAGTAATAATGAGAGGCACCTAACCTCCTTTGGACCAAAAGGAGCAATCCGTAGCTTTCCAACCTGAAAATCTGCAAGAGAAAGTATACCATCCCTATTGTATCTCTGAGAGTACACCAACTGAATCCCTGCTGCATAACTGACGGGGACATCAAGGAACTGGGGAAAATCCTCCCTTCTCCTAGATAGGCCAGTGATAAAATACATGTCCTCCTCAGTGGGTTGGTACCACTGGTCAGGATTGACACAAAAAGCCTTTCGGCGGGCATCCCACATGTAGATCAATTGTAATAATACGCCACTGTGTCCCTTCAGGGCTGTAGCCTCCTCATAGAGCTTAAGTAGACCTACCTCCCTTAAGAGCAACTGGGCGGGTGGTGTAATAGGGCAAGGGTACAAAAGTCTCTCCCTCTTCCTTGTGTCTCAATGTTGTATCATGTTATAATTGTCATCCCTCTGCTCTTCTTGTTGTCTTTCCTCTCACCGCTGACGTCGCTGAATGATTCACATGTTAAATAAATCAACTACCTCATACATAAACAATAATTTTTTTTATTAAATGAAAAATTTATTTACAAATATATAAATATAACTTTTATTGAAAAACAAAAAAAAATTGGTGGGCCAAACAGTCACGCACCGCCAACGATGTATACATGTATGTCATGCACCATCCACGGTGCGCATAAAAATATGTCACGCACTGCAACAACAAAATATATTACTTAAATAAATGTTATAGGCGGTGCATTGAAAAAACATGTCCCCCCCCCCCCCCCCTCCGGGGCATTTGTTATAGCGCAAAGCACCGGTTGATTGCAATATTTTACTACTGGCGGTGCAGTACCAAACACAAACTGCCCCGATGCGGTATGTTTGACTGAACACCACACATTAGGTGCTTTCTCGTAATATCAAAGCACTGGGTCGTTATGTTTATTTTTACATAATGCCCGGTGCATTCCGGTAAACTAACGCACTGCCATAAATAAATTGTTATTTAAAAAATAAAATAAAATTCGGTGGGGCTGGAAACCGACACGCACCGCACTATTTTATTGTTATTGCGGTGCGATTTTTCTCAGTAGTGCACCGGGTTGTCACATTAACCACTCAGTGTGGTTTCTATTAACATTGTTCATGGCACGCCCTGTAAATTTACAAGGAGCACCAGGAACGGTGAGAGTCGAACAACTCGAATGCACTGCACATGATTTTTTTTTTTTTCAAAAAAAAAATGAATTCTAACTCAATTTTCAAAATTAATTTGTTAAAAGCTTAATTTTGCGAGAAACAAGTACATTACCTTCACATTTGCACGTCAAGGAGGAATCTTTCCAATGGAATACTAAAAGCCAAAATTTCCCACCATTTTGCAAAATTCGAAGTCCACACACTGATCAATGGACGAAAGCAATGCGGGTAATGGGAGCACCAATGGCAGGGCGCCTCAGAGAAGAAAAGGTCATACCGGTGCTTGAGATATCTAAAACACTATAACAAGTAAAAATGAATTTTTATGGCCAGTAATTTTTTTAAATTAACCCCTTTTCAGTGCGCTCCAGTATGAGATGCACTGGGTGGTTGTATCAATTGGGCACCACACTTCTTTACAGTGCGCTGGATTACTGAGATGCACCAGGCCGGTTTGTACAGAGCGCACATTTATTCCTTTGAATAAAAACCCTATGTCGGTGCGTCATTGTACCTAAACCACGTCGGGCTGTCGTTGTTAGTAAACAACACCAAAATACTGAAAACACACTGGGCTGGCGATATACGACCACCATCAGGTGTGTTATATAAAAAGCACCATATATTTTCATTAAATAAACACCCTATGCTGGGGCGTCGTATCGACATAAACATACCGAGACGTTGTTGTTAGAGTATAGAACCACAATGCTTATATAGTGAGTGTCTTGGTGTGCCATTTGATAGTATGCACTAGTGCATTGTATGTATGAAGTGCACCATTATTTTCGTAGTACTCAAAAATAAATCTGCAATGCTTCTTTAACCTCCACTATGCACTGATGTGTCACATATATATCAAACGCATCGATGCATGTTATGATTATAAACGCACCATGAAAAAACATCGGCAAAAACATCCACTCGCCAACCTCCTCCAGTGACCTCCACTACAAACGGATATCTGGGCTATTTTTATAAGGGCTTTCTCAAAAACAACCGCTAGAGGGTATTTTCCTTGTAGTGATGGTTGTAGTTGTGTCACCATGTGAAATTTGATGGTGTTGATAATTGGATGTGTTTATCATGGGTGTATGTTGTTTATGCATTGGTGTTGATAATACAAGCATGAGTCCTTGCATCTTGCTTCTTTCCCTTATCATTGGGAATATTAAACCATTATATAAATCCACACATTTTGAGGTATCTAATAGATGATTTTTTTCACACTCCATTTCTCAAAATGAGTCATATCCATCACAAATTTGGTTATAGTCAAGTTTAGAATATAATTTGAGCTATATACAACTTTGCCCAAAACTTAGTCGGCATTCATTTGCATTGAAGCAATTATTGTGTCATTTTTACCAAGGTTTACTTCGTGTGTATGGGACAACACTTTACCAATATATACCATTCTTTGAGAAGTAGCTCTCAAATTCCTTACCCAATTTTTTTCCACCATTTTATGTACTTAATAATTTCACAAGTATATTACATTGTTTATGACAAAATGCCATAAATTATTTGAATTTTTCAAATAAATTATCCTTATTCTTCAAGAAATATACCCAAGTATGTTAGGAAAAATAATTAATGAAAGCAAAAACATACAATGTATCTATTAGGGATGGTTTTTTTAGGGAATATAGGTCAATGCAAACAAGTTCTAACCCCTCTCTAAGCCTTCCATGTTTTGAATGTAGTTTGGTGATTCTTACCAAGCATATATCCTTCACATACAACACCAAGGGGCTAGTCTAGAAACTGTGTTATAAGTCATTATCAACTTCAAACTTTGAAATTTTATTTATCTAAGTATTTCAAGCAAAAAATTTCTTTGATTGTCAATATGGTTATGAGTGCAATAGGTCTTTAATATTTTCTAGAAAATTCATAAAAATTATATAACCTATATTTAGGGTCAAGAATACCCTTAACAACAACAAAAAATCTTGTTTATATCTTTCAAAATAGTTTGATCTATCCAAAATTCTGCCTTCTTGTTATGCGGATTAATCCCTCTTGCGGAAAAGAGCGATCTCCCTAGTATTCTATGAATAGCTAGAAACAAACATCCATTTGTAAATCGTTTTCTCTAGATTATTTTCAATTCAGAATTATTATAAACAAAGAAAGAAGACATACCCTTACCTTGAAATCCAACATTCGGTGCAGTCTTTTATCCAGTTGCTCCAAAGAGGCTTCTTCAATAATTAGAACATGCAATCAAAGATAGACAAAATAATTAAAAGCACCTACACCATATAATAATTAATAACAACTAATCTAACTTAGTGATCAAGGAATCTAAGTATTGAATTATTCAAATAAGCACAAGAACAACTCAATGAGAAAAGGAGATCCATATGTATTATCTTGAATGAAAAGAGTAACTTTACAACCTAATGCCTTGATGTCGTACAAGTTTCTCTCGGGGTCCTGAGCAATTGTTCCTCCTTCAGTTTGACAAGAATTCCTCTCTTTGAACCAGTATGGAGTTATGGACATAAGGGTATGATCATTCTCATGCCAGCAACAACTAGTATAGAGAGTATGCTCTCTTGAGGATTCCTTGAGCAATTACCTCATATACAGGGTACCCTTGAGACTGAAACATGAGCTCAATTTATAGGGAAATGGAGATAGTTTCAGTTCCATGAAGAGGGGGATGGATTCCTCTCATTAAGGGATTTGAGCTTCATATACCTAGGGATAAGCTCAATGAGTGGAGGGATAAAGCTCGAACTAATCGCGCCTCTAGAAGCTTCCAGTTGGGAGAATATTTGACTAGTTGGGCTTCTAGAACTTACTTTTTCCTTTATTTGAATTTTTATGGGGGTCCGCAGGTTTTATAAGCAGAATGTGTGGGAGCTGACGCAGTCTATATAAAAAGTATCCGCAGACCCACAGGAAAGGGCTAGGAAAAGTGTGGAGTTATACTTTTAAGGGTTTTAATGAGATTTTTTCCAATTCCAAGACTTGGTTTGGGAACATTAGGGTTTTTTACTTCTAAGGGAGCATAATATAGGTAGTGATGGACCTATATAGAGAATCAAATTTCATGGTGACAAAATAATGTGTAACAGATTGCCCCCTAAAGTGCGAAGTCTGAGGTTGTTATGAGGAGTGAAGTAATTTATCATTATGAGGATTGGATTGCGGACACACTAATCGAAAACCTATAAAAATATTCAATGCAAGCATATATATATATATATATATATATATATCATCGCTGAGGTAGGCATTCCCATACTCAGATCAAAACTAACTAAACGTCTTAGTGCAGAAATGATTTCAATATTACATCAATAGTAGACACATCATGGGTGCAACCATCTGTCATAAGTAGTCTACTATATCATGAATAATAAAACTCCTCGTAGCCTAGATGGTGGAAACTAGATCCAGGGTCTTGAATTCCACTTCCCGAACTAGTATGATTCTATCCATGCGATTGATTGTGTCGAAGTCGAACATGGTAGAAACCACTTGATTACCAGTTAATGATGTGAACTATTAACAAGTGTGAGAGAAACCACCAATAATGAAAATCATTCTCAAAGTACTCAGTACAATCCACGAAGTGTGAATGAATGATTTGAAGTCAAACACTTCATAGAATCATTCGATCGAAGGTTAATGATGAAACCTATCGTCGAAGGCGAGAAACTTGCCATTAGGGCATGCAGATCCCAAGGTATTGAGATTCTAGATCAACTTTCTAGATAATGAACTGTCGTCGATAGAAAGTGACGTGTCACAGGAAAGCCCATGACACGAAACCATTAGATCAAGTTTTGAAAAAATATTTGCAAGGAATAAATCAGGGATGGTCAACGCAAATGGAGACAAATGTTTGCAATGAATGGTTTATTTGAACTGTCTCTTGAACACATAACGACACTGCAGATGGTTTGGTAACAATTGACCTAAAGATAATACCTAGAAACCGGCTGAAGACTTTCAATGTGGTTTGATTAACTGTTAGACAAAAGATCTTCCCAACCCAGGTACAAGTGTGACAAAAGTGTCATGTTCAAGAGTGGTATACTGATTTTTAAACATGGGTGACAACTGGATTCCTTTTCTCTCTTTTCCCCCCACCATTACTGGCAAGTACCTCTTTATTTTTGACAAGCTTGAGGAGGATAACATTTTCTTGTTTGTGTAAGCTCATCCTTCAGATGAGTCCATCTTAGTATTAAAATCAAGCCCTAATAAGGAGTGGTTCATTCCTGTTTGTAATTTACAGGTCCTATACTGTTAAATTTTAATGAGTCTAGTATAGGAGAAACTCATTGTTTTTCAGTTTTAGGGAGTTAGAAGAAAAACATAAGTTGTAGAAATTATATAACTAATGCAATAAATATCCAAGATTCTCCTGATCACACACTATTTGACTTCATGCACAATACAAAATATATTCCACCATTGATCATCACATGTGGAGATAAACAAGATTACAATGCACACATGAAACCATAAAAATTCACACACATTAACACAGTGATTTAACGGGAAAGCCTGAAGCTAAAAACCCCAACTATCTGTATATAATGTATGTCATAGAGATCATGTAACAATCCTCATACAAAGCTGAACATGTCAATCTCTTAGTACAGTACAATCGCTACACACTAATCAGGTCCGATCTAGAAAATCCATGCACCGATCTCTGCCACCTACTAGCCTGCCTCTACTGCGCAATCCCTACTGAAGAATGGATCTGAATGAAATCAAATCCACCTGGCTTGCACTGCGCAATTCTCATTGGCATCTCCACTGAGTGTTGGATGCAATCAATGCATCACTATAGTCACAACTGATAGTCACACTTTCTCTTTCACCTACCTCTCCACTGGTCTTCACTGAAATGTCCATGCACTATAGTTAACTGATGTATTCTTCAGTTGATTAATGAGTTATTATTTAGTGAATTAATTAACTAATTAATTCACACTACTCTCACTAGTGTATCAATCAGTTAGACTAGATACAACTAGCTCAACTGAGTCTAACTGAGTTAAACTAAATACAACTCCACCAACTACTTCTATAACTCCACCAAACTCTGTCACATGAGTTCTAACTGAAGTCCTCATGCATTAGCTCCATTAAACCCTCAGGAATAGCATAATTCCTTATGTCAGTTGTTGTGCCACATCTGTGCACTTAACTGAAGTGCTCCAAGAGAATAAGATAATGTTTAGAGTCCAAATATTATTAAGAGCTAATAATATTCGGCATATCTATTTTTAGACTTGGCAATCTAAAAATAGATTCCGCCCAATATGTCTAAAAATAGAAGTTCATCTATTTTTCCAACTTGACCAACCATCCAAAAATAGCATCCTGCAACTCATAGAATATGATCGACATGTATAAAAATAGACTTTGCGCCAAAAATAGCCTGCGGGCCCACTTAATGAAGGCGAATATTTTCACTAAGCTCATCATCTTGTTGAATCTCAACACTCCATCTCAACAAGATAGGGATTATCTTCCACCCCGATCCTGTCTCTATGGTATTCGAATTTTCTCCTGGTGAGCGCCTTCGTCAGAATATCAGCATCCTGATCCTCCGTAGGAATGTAAGATAGTAACATGATCTTCCGCTGCACATAATCTCTGATATGATGGTACCGGATGTAAATATGTTTAGATCTATCATGAAATACTAGATTAACCAAGAGTTTAATTCAACTCTAATTATCACAATATATCACAGTAGGATCTAAGTGTGAACCGAACAACCCGACCAGGATCTTCCTCATCCATATAGCCTCGCATGCAGCCAAAATTGTTGCCATGTACTCGGCCTCCATTGAACTGAGTGCCAAGGATCTCTGTTTCCTACTGTACCAAGAAACTGCTGTAGACCCGACACTAAAAATCCGTCTATATCCCGATGTGCCTCTGAGATATCTCAGGACATGCTTTCCTGCCTTCCAAAAATTCTTGGTAGGCTTAACCATAGCTTGTGAAAGCTGGTTAACAACGTAGCATATGTCCAGTCATGTATTGACCAAATACATGAGCGAGCCAACCAACTGCCGATAAATAGTGGCATCCAATACCTCTACCGATGTATTATCCTCTTTCCTCCAACCACCAGGAAGAGGAGTGTCGATAGGCTTACAGCCTTGCATGTTGAACTTCTCCAGTATCTCCTGGGCATACTTGCCTTGAGACACAAACAATCCACCCTTCCGCTGTCAAATTTCCAATCCCAGGAAATAATGAAGGAGGCCTAAGTCCTTCATCTCAAACTCCTTTGCAAGATCAACCTTGCATGAGTGTATCAACAATTCATCACCTGTTAGTATCAAATCATCTACATAAAGTACAATGATCAGCAACTTACCCTCAACCACAATCTGGTACAGGTTAGGATCCGCCTCACTCTTGGTAAAACCAAGTCCGGTGAAATAACTGTCTATCCATGTGTACCAAGCACGAGGTGCTTGTTTCAGCCCATACAATGCTCTCTTGAGCCTGCACACATGCAAGTCACTGCTGAAGATTTCGAATCCTTCAGGCTACTCTATGTACACCTCCTCCTCAATGACTCCGTTGAGGAACACAGTCTTCACATCCATCTGATGAATGTGCCAACCCATTTGCACTGAGAGAGCAAGGATGCTCCGTATGGAAGAATACCTTGCGACAGGTGCAAAGGTTTCTTCATAATCGATCCCCTCAATCTGTGAGAAGCCCCAGGAAAAAAATCTTGCCTTGTACTTCTCGATACTCCCGTCAGCAGCTTGCTTCACTTTGTAGATCCATCTCGAAACTACCACTGATTTCCCTTCCGGTCTTGGGACAATCTCCCATGCACTGTTTCTGACAATCGAATCATACTCTTCCACCATGGCATCTACCCATGCAGGGTCCTCCACAACTTCCTCGAAAGAGGATGGCTCCATCATGATACACTTGCTCATCAGAGCCATGTATCCAGTAAATCAGTCAAGTGACTGTCTCTGTCTGCGCTATGATGTAGGTGCTCCTACATTTTGCGCTGCATCAAGATTCAGTCGCTCAGCTTCTGTAGTGCGCTTCCGCCCTCTAATTTTTGGCGCTGCATGAGTGGTTTATTCCACTCCATGAACCTCCTCTTGTGGCTGATCCACATCCTGAGGCTCATCCTTAGGAACTAGTAGCTCCTCATCTGCATGCAAGTGTAGCTCCCTCTCAAGTGACAACTTCATGGCTTTCTCCTCATGAAATTTTATATCCCGCCGTACAACAGTCTTCTGATTGTCTGGCAAATACACACGATAGTTGTGGGGTGTTTCTGTGTCCCCCAAAAATATCCCAACCTCTGCGGCCAGCTCCAGCTTCTTCCTAGCATCCTTCGTCACATGAATGTAAACAGGTGAGCCAAAAATCTTCAAATGAGAAATATCAGGCTTCTTACCAGAAAACGCCTCTTTGGGTGTACTCATGCCAAGTACCCTATGAGGACAAATATTTTGCACATAAACCGCAGTGTTGCATGCTTCTGTCCACAAGTGTATGGGAAGGCCCTGATCATGCAACATCGCCCGTGCAGCACCCACGATCGTTTTGTTCTTTCGCTCTGCGACCCCATTCTGCTGTGGGTTATGAGGCGCTATGAGCTCTCTTCGAATTCCTTCTATGCTGTAAAAGTCCTTGAATTACCCAGAGATGAATTCACCACCATTATCACTCCTTAGAGCCTTTACCTGCTTCCCCAACTCTTTCTCAACCAGCGCCTTGAACTCACAGAACTTTGAGTATGTCTCGCTCTTCTTCTACATGAAGAAGATCCATCACTTATGAGAAAAGTCATCAACAAATATCACATAATACCTGTGCTTTGCTGTCGAAGCTACCGAGAAAGGTCCACACACGTCTATGTGAATTCTCTCAAGGATCATCGTGGCGTGACTATCCTTCTCATGAAAGGTGGCTTTCACAAATTTTCCCAAAGTACATCCCTTGCACTGATCTGACTGTGCAAGTGTACCCTTTGGAAGCCCGGTAGAAATATGCTGCAAAATTTTCAAAGTGCCATGGTGAATATGGCCCAATCTCCTGTGCCACAATTCACCCTCATCCCAACTCACCACTCCTTCTGCTTTGCCTGCCATTGCTGTGCAGCCATCTACCTGCAATTGATAAAGGTTCTTAACTCGAACCCCTATCCTCTGGGTTTCACCAGTTGCCTTACTGCGCAGGAAATCCTTTCCCTCGCTAAAGACAACATCATATCCCTTGTCTTCCAACATAGCCACAGAGATCAGATTCTTCTTCAATCCTGGAACATGCATGACATCCTTCAATATGAAAGGTTTACTAGACTCCCTCGCAAAGAAAATGGTCCCGATACCAGTCGCACTGTATCTACCATCATCGCCCATCTCGATGTGCACTCCAAGATCCTTCTCATCTAGATCACTGAACAAATATTTGTCTTCGGTCATATGGAAAGATGCACCACTGTCAAGAAACCACACTGATCCCATCACACTTGAGACCAAGCATGCGATCAGCAAAAAATCCAGCTCAAACTGTGAGGCTAAGGCCTCTCCAGCTGCAGATCCAACAACCTGCTTATTTTTCTTCTTCTGTGGACAATTAGTGGCGTAATGTCCGTGTTGGTGACAATGAAAGCACTTCACCTTGGACAAGTCCTGCATCTTGCCTTTCGCACCAGATTGAGAAGGATTTTTCTTTCCCTTCCCTTTCCTTGCTTTGGCATCCAAAGCACAATTTTCTTCATCTTCATTCTTCGATGAAGATCCATCCTTGGTACCCCGCCTTATCTCCTCCTGCACAAGATCCGACCAAAGTCGCTCCCATCCCGGTAGTTTCTCCCGACCATTAACAAAGTCCTCGTAGGAATGCCAACTCTTCGGAAGCCCAAGGAGAGCCAAGCTCACCAAGTTCTCTTCATCTACAGTAACCCCCAAATCATCCCTGCACTGGACAAACTTCGTTAGGTACTTGGGTATACTTTCGCCCTTCTCCATTTTTATTTTTTTGAGCTTGACTTTAAGCGCCAACTTTCGTTGGTCACTTCTACTTTGGAACAAGTCTGTCAAAGATTTCCACATCAATAATAGAGAAGATTTACCATGAAGGCTGGACACTATGTGATCCTTCACACCTTCCAATAGGATCCTTCGACATTTTGCTGTCTTCTTTTGCCATGCGTCAAGTGCGGCAGCATCGCTAGAAGCAGGTTTTAGAATTTCTGCATCTATGAACTACTTCAACCCATTATCATCCAGCACCGCCTCCATCATGTCCTTCCATGCAATATAATTCGAGTTTCCCTCAAGGGCATACTCCAATCGCAATCCGTTGAAAGAAATTTCAATGAATGCTCAACTTCGACACCAAGAAAACACTGCAGCAAATTCAAATTCCACCAGCAAAAAACTCAACCGCTTCAATAATTGCAATTTGCTCCAATGATCAACTGCTCTGATACCATGTAGAAATTATATAACTAATGCATTATATATCCAATATTCTCCTGATCACACACTATTTGACTTCATGCACAATACATAATCTATTCCACCATTGATCATCACATGCGGAAATAAACAAGATTACAATGCACACATGAAACCATAAAAATTCACACACATTAACACAGTGATTTAATGAGAAAGCCTGAAGCTAAAAACCCAAAATATATGTATATAATGTATGTCATAGAGATCATGTAACAATCCTCATACAAAGTTGAACATGTCAAGCTCTTAGTACAAGACAATCGCTACACACTAATCAGGTCCGATCTAGCAAATCCATGCACCGATCTCTATCACCTCTAGCCTGCCTCTACTGCGCAATCCCTGCTGAAGAATGGATCTGAATGAACTCAAATCCACCTGGCTTGCACTGCGCAATCCTCATTGGCATCTCCACTGAGTGTTGGATGCAATCAATGCATCACTATAGTCACAACTGATAGTCACACTTGCTCTTTCACCTACCTCTCCACTGGTCTCCACTGAAACTGCCATGCACTGTAGTTAACTGATGTATTCTTCAATTGATTAATGAGTTATTATTTAGTGAATTAATTATTAATTAATTCACACCACTCTCACTAGTGTATCAATCAGTTAGACTAGATACAACTAGCTCAACTGTGTCTAACTGAGTTAAACTGGACACAACTCCACCAACTACCTCAATAACTCCACCAAACTCTGTCACATGAGTTCTAACTGAAGTATCCATGCAATAGCTCCACTTAACCCTCAGGAATAGCGTAATTCCTTCTGTCAGCTCCTGTGCCACATCTGTGCACTTAACCGAAGTGCTCCAAGAGAATAAGATAATGTTTATAGTCCAAATATTATTAAGAGCTAATAATATTCGACATATCTATTTTTAGACTGGCAATCTAAAAATAGATTCTGCCCAATATGTCTAAAAATAGAAGTCCATCTATTTTTCCAACTTGACCAACCATCCACAAATAGCATCCTGCAACTCATAAAATATGATCGACATGTCTAAAAGTAGAATTTGCGCCAAAAATAGCCTATGTGAAGGCGACTCTTTTCACTAAGCCCATCATCTTGTTGAATCTCAACATAAGTAAACTTCGTGGTTGTACATTTTCATAAATTTAGTCTCTCAAGTCTGAAAAAGGATAAAATAATATAGGATAGAACTTTATTGACCATGATTAGTCAATGTATACCTTTTTCGTAAATAGTCCATTTCAATATGGAAAAGGGGTAAACTTATACTGAAGGTACGACTGATCATTTTCTTTAATGAGTTCGAATAGTCAAGTACTTGACGATATATTCATGTTTAGAGAGTCTGAAAAGGGCTTAAAATAGAACTCCAAGGTTTCGATTTTTCGTAATTTTCAAGAGCCCCAAAAAATGATAAAAGTATACTTAGCGTCAAAATAATTCTTTTCACCGAAAAACGTGTATTCTGCACAAAAAATCGAGAGATTAAACATACCTATTGTAGAGAAGTAAAAATATTGAAAAATAGCCTTTAAAAGTGAAAAATAAATAAAATATAAAATTTTATTCATTCAAAAACTATAAAAAGGAGTTTAACAAAATCATTTTCACCTTTTATCTTTAGAGGAGTGAATTGAGAGCTTTTGGCAAAAAAGTTCCAAAGCTAATATCGGGAGAACCGACTGTTCATTCCGTGATTTGTCAGAACCAGGTAATCCACATCATCTTACTATTCATTTCTATTCATTTCAATTTTCTTTTTTAGCTTTAATTTCATTTTTTGGGATGAATTTATGTTCAAAAATGCGCTCTCGGGGGTTCGCAGGTTATACACGCGCTACATGCAGTCCTCGATAATTTTTCAAAAGGAAAATTATCAGGCTACTGCGGTTTTTGTGTGGAGCCCGTGCGAACGTCCACACTGTCTCTACACAAAAATTGCGAAGGCACTGTGCCCATTTTAAAATTTTCAAATTCTCGTAAAAATGATTAAATTTTTACACTCCAATGGTTTCTAACTTTCAAATGTGTTTATTTTCAGGCTATTTCACCATGCTAGAAAGGAGAGAATGTGAGCATGAGGCTATATAAGTTCTGGGTGATCCAAGGTATGAAAGTACAGGTAGAGCTGATGACATGGTTAGTAAACAGATGGGATGTTCAAGATCAATGCTTTATCATTATTGACCATCGGCTCAAAATCAAGCTCGAGGATATCTATTTCCTCACTAGATTGTCTCAAAGAGGAGAAAACATATCCTTGTTTGGGGCTAGACAGGGTGGCCTACCCGTTGCTAGCTACAAACAATAGTTTTGCAGTGATGAGGCAGATCCAAAGGATAATCACATAGACATAAAAACTATCTTGTGATTAGATCTCAAAGTGATTGCATTCATGGTAACTAGGTTGTGTGGAAGTGCGGCTCCACCTGTAGCCACTAAATCTCAAATGCAAACCGCGGTAGAGTGTTTCAGAGGCACCATATTCAACTGGTGCAAAGGGGTATTGGGCAACATTAAAGGCCAACTAACCATAGCAAAGAATGCAAAGTTGAAATTTTTTTGTTATGGCGCCATTTTGATTTCTTTTGCTTTGGAGAGAATCCCGCTTCTCGTCCCTCAGCTTATTCCAGTAGATCATGGCGAACTCGAATGGTACGTTGGGTTGCATTAATGGCCCGCCATGGTGGTGATGACAGTTCAGTGGTTCGGTTCACTCCCACATACTTTATGTGGCTAAGGAACCAAGTCTTCACAATCGAAGACTTCCCCTATGTAGGTGTAGATTTCAGAGGTGATCCTGAGATGTCCTTGCCTTCAGGGGCACAGTGGGATGAATCAGGTAAGCGAACTATTTTGATGTTTTTAATCTAATTTTTATTTGTTTTTAATCGTCCAATACTGATAACAATATTTAAATGCAGATGTTGGTCCACGACGACCAGCTACACTCCGCCGCTTTGATAGGAGGCAAGCAGAGCCTATAGCACCACCACAGGATGAGGCAACAAAGATCCTAACTGATATGGAACACAACCTGGAGGGGTTAACCATAGATATTCCAGAGACAGGGACAAATGACATTCCTCTCCAGCTTCAGAGACATGTTATAGGTGTTCCAGGATAGTTTAGGAGATTCCTGCGCAAGATGGCATGTGCCATAGTCTACTACCATGATCATCATCACGGATAGTGGATGATCATTGTGGATTGACATGTTTTTTTTTTGTATTAGTATCTATTAGATCATAAGGTGTTTGAACCTATGATCATAGATGATGTAATATTTTTGAAAACAAACCTGTCTATGATATTACTACTTTCTGTGAGTATCTTGTTCAAAATGTATCGAATGTTGTTTTGGTTTACTATTTTAATGTTTCAAATGTCTATTTAGAACACGATTAGCTAATGCATCGGCTAATGTGTTTAAATTTCTTAAAATGTGTTGATATTCAATGTAATTAAACTGTTGTTCCAAGAGACGAACCTTCAAAAATAATCTTAATAACATTGGATTTGTAATTGCGTATACTTTGTTTAAATGTAATACAATGAGTTCTGAATCCAACCTAATGATAAAATGTCGAATACCAAATGAAATAGCATCAGATAATAAATCAATAACTACACTATATTCTATAATATTGTTCGTTGTTTGACCAAGGCTTACCCCATGCATAGAAACTAACTCATCGGTGGGTGAATAGATGACCCAGGCCTCGGAAGAAATATTCCATGTACTATGATAGGCACCATCAGTAAAACCAATGTACGATTGAAGGGATGTCGACATCTGTAATATCAAGAGTAATCAAGATAAGCAATGATAGTAGTAACAACAAACTTAATCTAAACACACTTATCTAATCTAAGGCACACTATCTAAAAAACAACTAATATACAAGTGAGATATTCACATGAGAGTCAAGCATAATATCTCTTAAGATAAAGACCATTTCTGGGCTTATCTAAAGAGACCCTGTCATAATCAGTCAATTCATAGGCCCCTTCTGCAAGCACATGCTTGAGAATGTAGGGACCATGCCACATCGGTTTGAATTTCCCAACACCTAGCTTATTATTAGCTTGATCATATATTAAGACTAGGTCACCTTCTGAAAAAACACGAGGGGTAACACTTCGATCATACTGAGCTTTCACAAGTTTCTTATGAGCTTCGATAGAAAATGCAGTGGTGCGCCGAGTCTCATCTAATTATGCTAATTACAAAAAGCGTTTTTCCTCTTCAGAGGTAGCTAGTAGTAACTCAATGGCTAATTGGAGTGACGGTATTTCACATTCAATGGGTAACACAACTTATAAAATGTAGACCAGTTGAAAATGAGTGAACCTTATAGCAGATTTTGCTGAGGTTCGATATGCCCATAGTGTCGAAAAAAGCATGGTATTCCAATTCGATTTGGGAGTTAAAAATCTATTGACGACTTCAACCTGACCATTAGCTTGTGGGTAATATGGAGTAGAGTTATCATGGAGCAGGCCAAGTTGATCGGAAAGTTCATTCATCATTATATTTCAAAAATTATTCCCACGGTCTGTGATAATAGCTTGGGGTACATCGAAACGAGAAATTACATGATTGAATACGAACGTAGCTGCAGTTTTTCCATCTGCCGCAAATGTAGGCATTTCCTCGGCCCATTTGGTAAATTAATCTACAGTGAGAATAATATACCCATGCCCCCTAGCCGAGTGAGGGTTAAATGTAATGAAACCAATGCCCCATTTCAAAAAAGGACCGACAACAATGATTGGGTGAAGAGGAGTTGGAGGCGCACGCATCTTTTGATAAAAAATTTGGCAGTTGTGGCATTTCCGGACCACAATAATACAATATTTGAAAAATGATGGCAAAAAATAACCAACGCGCAATATTTTTTGGGCTGTGGTGAACCTAGACATATGAACACCACACGCTCCAGAGTTGCAGTCATTCAAAACCCTTTCAGCTTCTTCGTGAGTTATACAACGTCGAAAAATAGAATCTGCACCACAATGATAAAGTGTGTCCCCAGCAATATTGTATTACTGGGATTGATACCCGATTCTCTGTCGATTTGAACGTGAAACCTCTAGAAGAAAGGTTTGGTTTGAATATATATGATGATAACTCCATACCATGGATCTAACATACTAATAAGAAATAGAGATTCATATGCGATGGGATTCTCTACCACGGTTTCGGTCTCAGTAGTGGGAAAGTCAAACATGAGTTCTGCAAACACCAGTGATTTCTTTGATTTAGATTTCTCAAATTCAAAATCAAACTCTTGTAGGATGAAAATCCATTTAGATTACTTGCCCCTGAGTAATTGTTTTGTCAAAACATACATCATCGGGTTGCAATTGGATAGCACAGTTGTCTTTCGTAACAATATGTAGTGACGAAATATTGGACAGCTTGAACTGCTGCCAAGGCCAACTTCTCCACATGCGAATATTTAATTTTGGGTGGGTTCAGATTCCGACTTAGATAATAGATCACATGCTCATTGTGAGATTCATCCTCTTGAACTAGAACTGTTCCGATGGTGGAATCAGAGGCTGCTAAGTATAAAAAGTAGTCCCGGTGGTAATTGGGTGGATGCAATAATGGGGCATGGGTTAATGCATGTTTTAGAGCATCAAAATATTGATCAAAAATCTCATCCCAAATAAAAGGAACATTATGTTTCAACAACTGGGTAAAACCTTTTGTTAACTTCGCATAGTTCGAGATAAAACTACGTAGAAATTTTGCTTTCCCTTGTAAACTTTGGAGTTGGCGAAGTGTGGAAGGAGGAGGTAAATTTATGATGGCCTGAAACTTCAAGGGGTTGACACGAATGCCGAATTTTGAAGTGAAGAATCCCAATAATCGTCCTGATTGTACACAAAAAACACATTTGTGGGGGTTCAAACGAATCTTGTAATGCCTACATCTCATGAAAATGGCTCGTAAGTGAATAGGATGATCTTCATTGTGTAATGAGTGAGTAGGTAAGTCATCCAGATAAGGCTGTACAATATGTTTGATGTCATGAAAAGCATAAGACATGGCCCTTTGAAAAGTTGTACCAACATTCTTCAATCCGAAAGGTAACTTTCAATAAGAAAATGTCCCCCAAGGAAATATAAACGTTGTTTTTGGTTAATCAACAAGGAGTATGTTTATTTGATTATATCTGGAAAATCCATCTATAAATGAGAAAATTTCATTTTTGGCACAATCATCGATAATTTGGTCGATATAGGGGGTAGGATAATTGTCTTTTGGACATGCTTTATTAATATCCCTATAATCGACGCATACTCGTATAGTCCCTTGTTTTTTGGTAACGGGAACTATATTAGATACCCAATCTGTCAATGGAATTGGATAAATAAATCCTGCTCACAGTAGCTCTTCAACTTCAACTTTAATAGCAGCAGCTTTTCGCGGATGTATTGGACGTAATCTTTGTATAATAGGTTTGGCATCCGGGTATGTCTTAATTTCGTGAATGAAAATCTTTGGATCGATTCCGAGCATCTCTTCGTAAGACTAGGAAAACATGTCTCAGAATTCTTGAAATAGGGCTTTATGTGTATTAATTTCTTCAATTGTACAAGAAGTGCCTATATGAATGTTTTCAACAATTCCAGGTTTAACTTATATGTCAATAGGAATAGTTGTAGAAATGTTTCCCAAATTAATCTCAGAATCCAAATTTGTAATCGATATGGGATTCTGTGGTTCCTTGACACAATCAATCGTAAAAATAGACAAAAAATCATTTTCAAATCTATCAAGTTCAAGAAAAAACAAAGATCTATGATGTAGATCATCCCAGGGTAATTCATCCAAAGACAAAAATTCTCAAATACTTTCATCAGTGTGAAACACTTGTTGAAAAGGATTGGAAAGTGATGTCAAAGCTGAGCTTGATGGCGAAGAATATTCTTCGGTGATCACATTCATTTTATCAGGATTAGTTGAAAGTGTGTCAGAAAATTACTGTACTACCACATATGCCATTTCAAAAGGACTCAAAGGCATCTCACCATTGAGAGAATCCATTTCTTACCCTGAAGGCACTACCCAAGTGTCATCGAATGGTATAGTGCTTGTTGAAATCATATTGATGTTGGAAATGGTACGCGGTACGTTGGGTGGAGGCATAGAGAAAGTTCCCATCAAAGCGGAGTCCTTTACTAAACCTACACCAACATCTTCATATGGGATAGTCGATTCTCCAACATGTTGGATACTGTCTGTAGAAGTAGGGTCGGACGAATAATATGAAAACTGTTAGATTTTCATAATCTTTCCTTTATGAGGAAACACGATTAACCGAAAGACGGATGAAACAATAGAAGTCATGGAATAAGACCAACTACGACCCAAAAGAAGGTTGTAATCCAGAGGAGCATCAACAACTTCCACATCTAGATTAACAATTTTTCCTTGTTGGAGAACCAAGAGTTTTCCAACAATTTAACGACATTATGCACATGGATGCCCCCTCATCAATTACAGTACGAAAAAATCATCTAAATTTGACTAATACTGAAATCTAAAAAGCCACATGATGAGGGAGTCTCAGTGTAAAATTTTCTAGATCAAAACTATGAGGTTAGAATCCTGAAGATCTATAGCTCCGATAGCTGATAAAAGTAATTTCCTTTGTGTTGGACATGATTGTAGCACTTCTAAGGCCGACATTTCTAAAGGGGATATCTCCAAGTCTTCAACGATGTTGTAATTCTGAGCAGCTCTCACATGTGGATTGAAAGATTATTTTCGAAGTACACCTTTAGCAGGTGGTTTAATCACTAGATTAGGATTAGGTTTCTCGATATGAAGTGGATCGAAAAACGAAGGAGATACAACTAGTGTTTGACTATAATTATCTGTCTCTTTACCAGTTACTGGATTTTTATTTCCATAGTCTTATGATTGCGTCACAACCATAACTTTAGACATCATTAAAATATATGCTGATGAATTTGAAGAAGATCCTATCATTTTTCTATCTTGAGTTGGAAAAGGATCCTTCAAGACAACGGGTGTGGGTGAACCTTTGATGAATTTAGAGACCTCGGATCGATGTGGTCACTCTTTGATAAAGTGATCCTCATCACAGATAAGATAAGGATAACGAGGTTTTCGCTTATCATCAGATGGTTCATTCTTTTTGGTTTTCTCTTTGGGAGACGAAGTTTGTTTGTCTTTATTCTTTCCTTTCTTCTTATTACCGGTCTTGGATTTAGTTGTAGATGAATCTACAACATGAATGTTGGCAGAAGTTTCAAGGGAATAATCTCCTTTCGGTGAATCTGGTAAAGTTATGATAGGAGAAGTAGCTTTTGAAGACTTATTCTTACTCTTATTAGTGAAAACTAAACCAATTACATCGTCTGTTGCATGAGAACCTGAAGGAGTTGCAGTTATTTGACTAGGACGTGGTAAGTTAGGAATTTTTTCGTATAAAGTGCCAAATTGTGTATATACAAGGTCTAAGTACTAAGCTTGAGCAATGACCTGTTCTTTCGTAACAACCCCTCCTTTAGCCACATCTTCAATGACCTTTGGAAGCAATGATTTGATAAACCATTCTGCCAAAATATGATCCAGAATAAAAACTTTCAATAAACGTCTTCTACATCTCCATTCATGTATGTGATCTGATATGTACGTAGACGTAGATTGTTTTAACAAAGTCAAGAGTTCTGTGCTATTGTCGTATCAGACTGGCAACTGAAAGTGTTTTAACAAAGCCGTTGCTAACACATTGAAATTGTTAAATGAGCCACGTGGTAGTTCAATATACCATTTTGCAGCTAAGCCTATTAGTGTTCTCTAAAACAGTCTTAATCGAATGGAATCATCGATTAAAGAGTTGGATGTGCACCAGAGGTGGTAAGTCATGACATGGTTTGAGGGGTCTTCTCCCGATTTACCTTCAAACTTAGGAATATCACTAGGAAAATTATTTGGCATTAGCGGCCAATACAGAAGATAATAAATCAGATCATTCGTTAGGCACAACAAATCGGGTAAATCCAAAGTTTCTATGAATGGTAATCGACGGTTAGGATCCTTCTGAGAAAATTGATAACGTTGTGGAACTATACCAGTACCAGGAGGAGGATATCCATGATATCTTGGAATAGCCTATGCATTTGGCATTGGAATGCCTCCCGGATAACCAGGATTAGCCAGACCATATTGAGGTTGAGCTGGTATCTGATACGTGTAACCAGGGTACGGTTGATGTTGGTATACTAGATTTTGTGCTACGGATCCATATTGATACTTCCCTTGATATGGTTGATAAAAAAACTGAGGTTGGCTTGTTACAATTACACTTGTAGCAGGTTGTCCCGCAGGCATTTGAACAGTAGTCTGAACTGTGGGTCCAGGTTGTTGTGCAGTGATTGGAGGGATTTGTTGTGATACTTGAGGGGATGTAGAAATAGGGGCTGCAAAAATTCCAGGGATAGGTGTGGTAGGTTGAACATAATTTCGTGCAGTAGTTTGAGGTGGAGTTATAGGTGTACTTGGACCAGGCTGCTGAACAATACTAGGTGCAGATACCTGTGGTATAACTTGAAGCGTAGGTTGGACAAGTTGCTGGATTTGACATTAACCAATTGGATGACCAGGTTGATTATAAGGTACTAGCACGTTAGGTTTCAAATTTTGTTGATTTGGTGTTGGATTCCACACCGTATTTACTCCAGGATATGGAGCTCCCATTGAAGGTTGTGCTTCATAAGACAGACCATAACTAGGTTGATAATTTGGAACGTATGTTTGATAGTTGGATGAATAATTCCCACTAAAAGATTGACCTCCCTGAAAAAATTGTTGTTCCTGATAGAACTGCGGCCCAAAAGGAGGTTGTTTTCCTTGGAAAGAATGTTTCCCAAGCATAGGGTATTGTCCTTGAAGAGGTTGCAGACCCTGAATTGAGTACTTCCCTTGAGGTTGGTATTGTCCTTGAAGTATGTACTGACCGTGAGGTATGTATTGTCCATGAGGTTCCCCCCAAGCAATAAATTACTTCCATGAGGATGTCCCCCAGGCAGTAAGTTACTAATTTGAGGGCCAGGGTCCAGAATATTTCCAGACATCATGTAAACTTGTTCTACGTTCAAATTTTCGGCATGTGATTCATTTGGACCAGGTGATTGTATATGTTTTTCGGGAGAGGAGCTGCTCCTAAGAAAGTAACATAAAGCGACTGGTATCCCGTAGGAACAGACGGAACACCATACAAATATGATTCTGGTGATGTAGAAAACATGGATGACTCACTAGACATGTTTAATGAAGGTTTGTAATTACCTCTTGCAATGGCAAAAAAAGGAATTCAGGGTGGCGAATAGTTTAGACCAGAATTGTGTAGAAAGTACATTAACTGAGAATACTAAGGATCTTTTTTGAAAGGGCTATAATAATAAATCGATTCACTTGGCCTTAAATCTAAAGATTCCTGATATGAAGGAAGAACAACTTCTTCTTCCGTTTCAGTAATTTCTTCAATGTTAATGAGGCCAGGAGGAAGTTTCTCAGTGATGCGAAACTTCACTCTCTGTGAATGAGGGCGACTAGGGGTTGGAGTGATGAATTCTAAAGCAGGTTCAAATGTAGCAGGGTTAGTTTCTAGTTCAGAAATTTCAGGCTCAGTAGCTGATAATTCACTAGTTGTGGAAGCAAGTTCAACTAGTTCAGAAATTGATATTTTCCTTTGAGAAATTTCTGTTGTTTGAGGTTGATCTACTTCGTAATCAGGATGTATAATTACTGATGTTTCCTCATGTTCAGTTGATCCAGTTCCTGATTATTGTCCTTTCTCATATTTAAGCTTTTCTAACTATCTTGGTGTGTACTTAGGGGGTTTCCCTTACATTCTACGTGATTGTCTAGGTAATTTGACCACGATTAAAAGATTTAGCACACGAAATCAAAGAAAATTTCAACAAAATATCCTAAAGTCTCTAAGGAAACAATAAAATTTATCACACGCCTAAAAAATCTAAGAGAGCAATCACACATAAACAGTAGATTCCCACACTAAAAACACTAGTTGGTGATGAAATCCAACATCGTAGAATTCTAATGTGGAAATGGAGGTTGGAACAGTTACCTCGAGAACCTGCTTAATGAAACAGTCCAGTGCAAGTATCTCCACTTATGCCCTCTCAAAGTAAAGAGTACCCTCTGGAAAGTCCAAGTGAGTCTAGTCGATGTCTGCTCCAAGTATTGTGGGACCTTCCCTCCACCGTCACCTTGGGAAAAAATCCTAAAGTTTATAGTCACTAAGGTCACCAACGGGAACAAATGTACCTGGGGGAACAATCTACAATCCGATAAACATGCAAGGGCAGAGTAACAAGCTCAATCCCCTTGAAGGCTCCTTAATATAATCCAAGGTTTACCAACAAGTGACCCCAGGCTCCTCGACAATGATCTATCCGAGGTTTACCGTTTTTAATATGTGCACATCTGCTATCTTTCCCAATGAGATAGGTACGATTACCTCACTGGTTCCGACATGATCTCGTGCTTGACTCTTTTAAGAAGAGCTTCCCAGAGCACAAATTCTACAATTGGATTTTTCTACCATAAGATTGCTACTTTTTTGTTTGAAATGTCTTGGAATGTTAATTACAACCTGTTCCAAGACACTAGCCTAAGCTATGTTGGTGGAAAAAAGCCCTAGAAAATGCAAAATATCTAGATTAATTTTATTGAAGCGTTGTTTTTAATTTGGCTGTTGTTTAAGACAAAAGGAATGGAAGTGAAACTTCAATGATGTTTGTGACCTGACTCAAATATATGCTAAATGCATGTAAATGAAAAGTGCAAATCTTTTCTTTTCAATGAATCTTATTTAAGGGAAAGATTGAGAGATTTAACAATTTTCAAAGCACCAATTATTTCATTCATAAACAAAATCTTGAAAATAAGATGATTTCTCTGAGAACTCAATTTCGCAAAAATGATCTATTACTCGTTCGAAATGAAATTCCTTTATCAATCAGATCAGAAACTACAAATCATTAAACAAACTATTTCCAAAATGAAAACAATATCTAAAACTCTAAAAACATAAATTTCAAAATCAAAAGAAAAACTCTAGTTTTGAAGTCTATCTAGAAAGTTTGAGGATGTTTTCTCCTAGCTTGTTATCAAACCAAGAAGAATTTCTACTTATCTCAGCAGAAATGAAAACATCCAAAAATGGTTTGGTGTGAAAATCAAGCCTTAGTAAGCTAAAATCTCTTCCAAATTTTCAAATGAAAATGAAATTAATTTTCATAAAAGTAAGGTTTGTTATAGATTTAATGGCTCAAAAAGAGAAAATCATCATACCAGTAAGCTAAGGCATATGAAGGTTTCTATATGTAGCATCAAGAAAATAGGGCAAACACTTACTCATAAAATGCAAATTAGATGAAAAATCACACAAATGCAAAAGTTGCTGAAAAGAAATTCATACATAATATTTTGACAGCTAAGGTAGACTGGGGCAAACACAAAGAATCAGGTAATCTGGCTCCTAAAAAGAGAATTTTAACTTTTTCAAAAATTTTCCATAGGTCCACTGGTTCTAATGGAGAATAGAGCAGTACCGCAATGTTTTGAACTAAAAAATGCGAATGCTGCCGCACTGTTTTCAAATAAAAACCGTGGAGGCAAGGAAAAGTACAGAAAAAATAATTATTCAACTTTTCTTTTCGGGGATTCTTAGGATTTATCTACCCAACCCAATCTCAGACTAATCAAAATCAGAAAACTCTTAAAATTCAAACTAAAAAATAAAAAAGGAAAACCAAGTTCTATTTCTCAGTGGAATCGCCATTTTGTTATGCAGATTAATCCCTCTTGCGGACAAGAGCAATCTCCCTAGTATTCTATGAATAGCTAGAAACAAACATCCATTTGTAAATCATTTGCTCTAGATTATTTTCAATTCAGAAGTATTATAAACAAAGAAAGAGGACATACCCTTACCTTGAAATCCAACGTTCGGTGTAGTCTTTTATCCAGTCACTCCAAAGAGGCTTCTTCAATAAGTAGAACCTGCAATCAAAGACAAACAAAAGAATTAAAAGCACCTGCAACATATAATAATTAAGAGAAACTAATCTAAATTAGTGAGCAGGGAGTCTAAGTATTGAATTATTCAAATAAGCACAAGAAAAACTCAATGAGAAAAGGAGATCCATATGTATTATCTTGAATGAAAAGAGTAACTTTACAACCTGATGCCTTGATGTCGTACAAGTTTCTCCCGGGGTCCTGAACAATCGTTCCTCCTTCAGTTTAACAAGCTTTCCTCTCTTTGAACCAGTATGGAATTATGGACATAAGGGTGTGATCATTCTCATGCCAACAACAACTAGTATAGAGAGTATGCTCTCTTGAGAATTCCTTCAGCAATTACCTCATATACAAGGTACCATTGAGACTGAAACATGAGCTCAATTTATAGGGAAATGGAGATAGTTTCTCTTCCATGAAGATGGGGATGGATTCCTCTCATGAAGGGATTTGAGCTCCATAGACCAAGGGATAAGCTCCATGAGTGAAGAGATAAATCTCGAACTGATCGCGCTTCTATAAGCTTCCAGTTGGGAGAATATTCGACCAGCTGGGCTTCTAGAACTTAATTTTTCCTTTATTTGAATTTTTATGGGGGTCCGCAGGTTTTATAAGCAGAATGCGTGGGGGCTACTGCAATCTATATAACAAGTATTCGCGGACCCGCAGGAGAGGGCTAGGAAAAGTGCGAAGTTAGAATTTTAAGGGTTTTAATGAGCTTTTTTCCAATTCCAAGACTTGGTTTTGGAACATTAGGGTTTTTGACTTCTAAGGGAGCATAATATAGGTAGTGATGGGCCTATATAGACAATCAAATTTCATGGTGACAAAATAACATGCAACACTTCTTACTAATTTGGGTTAGTTAGGGTACAAAAAATAATTTAACACTCAAAGTTGGTACATGATACACATCAATGATCACAACGTTCTATCATTCAATTTTAACAAAAACACAAATATTTGGATATAATAATATACCACAAAGATTTATTTTTCTATATCCTCACTTAATGAAGAAAACATAGGAACATATTTATCCATGTGGGTACAACTATAGTTCACTATCCACTTACTTTGATAAGTGTGAGCATGCAAGGCTTAAGAAGCACTAGTGAAAATGTAGTTATCTACCCTATATTCTAGAAGTTCATGTCACAAGTCAATCGACATAACTCCTTCAAACCTTTTGACCTTATCTTCAAAGTCTCTAGTCTTATTTGAGGAAGCCTTCTCCATATGTCCTATTTTCCCACAAGACCATCAGGTGGTATTCTTCTTACCTTTTGTAGTTAATGCAGATCGTCATGTTTCTTCTTAATTTTCTCATCAATGAAATCCAACACTACCTTTATTTCTTACTTGACCTCTTTCTCTATAGTTTTTTCAACATCTACCCTTCAGAAGATGGGCTTATATTGCTTAATTTAAGGTTTCTCTACATCATGCAATTTCTCTGATACCCTAATTAGAAAACCATAGAAAAAATCAAAGGAATAATTCTCACCATATTCTTTTATATAAGCACAAATACCACATAATTTCAAACATAACACATCACAAGGTGTCCTCATATTCATCATGATCAGTTTTATTTTTTAGCCATCTTTCTTCAAAAATATTGTTCGACATTCACCCAATTTTACCTTGTAGCTCCTTCATGCGAGACAAATAAGATTCAGTTATTTCAAAAGAGAGAGGATTACGATATATCAACTCTTTCTTAATTTTCAATCCCCAACTTCCATTGTCTCATCAAATAGGGTCTATGGCTTCCTCTAGAATTCATTCATATAGTAGATACCAATTGTGTAAAACAAAATCTTCCTATAAATTAAATCATCATATATTCTATAGTTTTATCCTTCTTTCCATCGATGATAAAATTTTGCTAATAATCCATTGCATCTAGAACCACAACCTTTGTAAACTACCAAATAACTTTACTATTCAACAACATTTCAAGTCATATCTTATGGCCATGCACCATAATTGTGCCCATTCAAAAACATGGGTTTTTTCTTGGAACTCGTGATCTTAATCAAGAAATATAAACCATAGTATATTCTACAAGTAAAAACCCTTAATGAATCTATTAGAGAGAGCCAACTCATCAACATTATGTGCAAGTGATAACCTCTAAAATAATTTTAGTCAACATTCCAAATATCAAATCAATAACATTGATATCATGTTAGAGGACTAGGGATTAGTAGATCAACGAGCCATATATTCCAAGAAAGGGTGGTGTCTAAAGACACCATTACAACATGGAAGCATTAGTGAGAATTACTCAACATACAATGGGAAACACAAAGAAGTAAAAACCTTCCATGCACAAGTGCATCTCATGATAATCTTAGATTTATCATAAGGCCATTTATATATAGTACCAAAGTGTAACTAAATTCCTTGAAGTAAATAAGACATTATCAACTTTGATTAGCACTTGCATTGAACTCTTTGGATTATAACTTGACTTGTGCATTCGTTGACTACTCTGGTTGACTTGACTGGCTAGTTGAGCACTCAAGCAACTACTTAGTTGAATCTTCTCAAATGTCAATTAACTATCTTTAGAAGATCTAGAGGTGTGATTAACCTATTTTTCCAACAATAAGTTGTAGGTGTAATTTTTGGGGTAAAATAGTGACTTACTCTTTGATGAAGGAGGGTTTGTCCCTCTTTCCCTTGATTACAATAAGTTGTAAGTATAATTTTTTGAGGAAAGGTAGTGGCTTGACATTCCTTCGAAGAGGGAGTTATCATTGAAATGTATAGATGAAAAAATGAATATATTGCAATATGATTGCTTAATAATCATTAGATGACACATTCTTCTTTCTCCTTTAAAGAATAAAATACAATTCACTGTAAATTTATAAAAAAATTATGTTCATGAGAAATATTCATTTTAAATATATATTTATTTATGATTATCATTTATGTGATTATAGGTTATCTTATTACAATAATATATCAATATTATGTGGAATTTCATTGTACATTAATATTTATTTCCTAAATTATGTGTGTAAAATTTTTTTCATTACTTATATTATAAATAATTCAATACATATAACAATACTTTAATTTTATTTTTTTAGGTTTTTCTAGTTTTTAACTTATTCACCATTTATATATTGTTTTAATAATAATATTTAATATTCATTAAATTATTATTATATTTAATATAGTTTACATTAATATAATTAATATTATTAGTTATATTAATATAAAATAATTTAACAATTTAACGATATTAATAATATTATCATTTTAATCATAGAGTTGACCATTTTAGTCATTTTTGTTAATTGTTTATTTTTACATTTTATTATTTATTCCTCTTTTATTTGCATTAGTTTTCTTTCATCAAGCATTATCTGATGATAGATCCTCTTTGGAATTCGAAACATCTACAAAATTCAAATATTATTGTGAATAATACAATTCTTTTTTTACAAAAGACAACCACAACCACAAAAGTCTGAAATCTAACAATACTCCCTTACTTTACTAATGTTAAATATGATTTTAATATCATATTATATAAATCTTATTTAATTTATAGATATTATTGATGTAATAAAACATATTGTCTATCTCAAATTCTTATATTAATATTTCATCTTTATTTTTATATATTAAATAATTATTCATATTAATATTCCTCATTTTCACCATAATTATTTAAATAATAATAATTAAAAAATAATTTCAAATGAATAGTAATGATTTGAACTACTAAAGAATCCACATCCCCATCTTTTATCAAAATGATAATTATATAAAAAACATTGTTCATACCTCTCAAATTGAATGAATTCACACTCTAATAAAATCAACCTCTTTAAAGTTAGGGTTGCTACTAAAGCTACACATATATAAAAAGTTGTGAACATGCTACAATTCTAATAAAAACAACCTCTTTAAAGTTAGGGTTGCTACTAAAGCTACACATATATAAAAAGTTGTGAACATGCTACAATTCTTCCGGTTATTGTAAAAAAATATTGTTGCGCATCATAATATACTCCAAATCTTGTGATCGTACATACTTTATATATTAAATTTAAATTCAGAGTCAAGATGAACCTTAGAGGTATTGAATAACTACACTTCATCATGAATAAGATTTGTACTTAAAGAAGATAACACATGAAATTATTGCTATCTTATAATGATTATATTTATTATATCTTATAATGAGTACATTTAATCAATGAATAATGAGTATAGTACCTATTCAATGATGTTGGATTAACATAGTGCTTTTATCAATACAAAATGTTGATTTATTAAATACAAGAATGTGAAGATATCTATGTTGCATGAGTTTCTGGTACACGGATATTTTTGGTATGTGGATGTTGATTAATTAAATACAAGAATGTGAAGATATTTATGTTACACGAGTTTTTGGTATGTGGGTATTTTTGGTACAAGGAAACAAGTATATGATACAACTAGAAATTTTGTCTAAATTTACAGGAAACATCAAGTTGGGAGTAGCAATAATATAATATATTAAAATTTAATATATATTAAAAATAAAAATAAAATAATTAAATTATTTCCATCCAAATCTTGCTGATTAAGATTGGCCAAACGCCTTATCTTCATTTGGATAGAAGGACTTTCCATAAAAGAGTTGTTTCTCTTAGTTCCCGACCCATATCCATATCTAGAACCAACAACATACCTTTCCCTTTGCACAGTTCCATTAGTTTAAGCAAGACCCAAGTTGATAGCGTCAAATAAACCTAAGTTCGCACTTATTCATTGCAATGAAGCTCCCAAAAACGTCAAAAATTGTTGCAGTGAAGCTCTCGAAAAGCTCCAGAACACCCATTAAAACACCCAACGGTTTTGGAGCATTTCCTACAAGCTCCCAAGCTCCAAGGAGCAAGGGAGCTTAGGGCACATGCTCTCCAATGCTTGGGAGCCATACTCGTATAACTATAGAAAATACCCTAGATGATCTAAGTGGTAATGTGTGAAGTTTATCTAGATTTAAACTATAGAAAAAAGTTATTGAAAAATACAAAAATAAATGATTGTACATATTATAACTAAAATAAAAAGATTAGTTATAACTAATAAATGATTGTAAATATTATAACTAATATGATTGTACATATTATTTGAATTTTATATTTTTAAAAAATTTCATAAAAATAATTATTATTAAATTTGAAAAACATTCAAATAAAAATATTAATTTTATTATTATTATTAAATATTTTATAAAAATAATTAGTATTAAGTTTTAAAAACATTAAGAACACTATAGATATGATCGATACGAATCATTATATCATTATTTTTAGGTTTAATAATAAAACATGTCACTCAAATCAATCGAATGAAGAAATTGATTCATATTCCTAAAAATTTAAATTATTTTCTTCAAGCCTATGTCATGGGTTACATGGTATTCAATACATGTTGTATCCAAGAGTTTATTTGTTGATAACAAATGATAGAAATGATCCAAATTCAACATCTAATATGATTTAGAGAGTGTTTTTCAAATTGGACGGCCCTTTTCCAAAAGTGCTATGTGTGTAGTTAAAAGATATAAACAGAGAAACTAAATTGTGTATTATTGTTACATCTCTATCATTCCTTAGTGAGTTTAGGACGTTTTATTAAATTAAGTTGGACTTCCTACGTGTTGGACAAAGTCATGAAATTGATCAAATGTCTAGGTGATACATTATCATATTGAAGAAAAAGATTACAGGACAATGAAAAGCTGATATTCTATAATTAGAGGTGCTTGCTACTTGAAGCTTGACCTGTATAACTATGTGAAATCTATAAATTTTAGAAGATATGTAATGGTGGTGTTAATCATGAATAATGTATTGAAAAGTTAAATTATTATAGCTTTTCACACCACTTTTGGTGAAAAAGGTTGAAAATAAGACACTACTCTTACGGAAGCAATATTCTGACTTAGCTAAATGAGATTCATATATAAGTTTACATATTTTAAACCATGTTCTTATTTGTGCAATGTATTATGCCAAGCTTGCTTTACTCACTATAAACAATCATATTAATATGGCAAGAAATTTGTATATTGATATTAATTATTTAACATGTTTGGAGAAAAACTATGAATCAATTTCTCAATATTATTATTTCTTCGTTGGAGGAATTTTTTTTAATGGGAACACTGGCTTGAAATGCAATATGAACTTATTTAAAGAGAATTATAATTTAATAATAAACATATTCTAATGACCTTTCTAACATAGAATATAAATTGGTAATATTTCTCATTCTATTCAATCTCAACCATGGGACATGCATCTAGATCCAAGGAAAACTAAAATGCAACATGAATGTCTATAAAAAAATTGACATATGAATGAGTTGAAAGTAGGTATCATGATTGTAGTTCCTTCAGGTAGTCATGAGAACAATCATCCATTTTGGATTGCCAATATTATTGATTTAATTTACATGGAAGAAAAAATAAATCATACATTATTTTCATATTATATCTGAGTATAATTTATGTCATTTACAAGCTGGAAGTATTATCTTTTTTGATAAAAAATCGAGGGAAATGCCAAAGAACAAATAATAGAGTGATACTCTTATAATAATAAAGAATATTTATAAATTGACATATAACAATTAACAAAAAAAATGCGTGGCTTCATAAAACAACTCAAACAATCATTGGAGAAAAAATCTTGGCATGAAGGAGCAATACAATTGGGGCTAAAAGGCCATCAAAGTTATTTGTTTGGCAATATCCTCTCAAATTGGCAATATCCTCTCAAATGAATAAGTATTACGAATAGAAACATGTTTGGCCCTTCTTAAACATGAATAAAATAATGTTTGATATATTTTAGGTAATGACTAAAATTATGCACTTTGTTAAACCTAAATGAATGAATCGTTCATTATAGTTGTAATTTTAGAAAACATGAAAATTTCCAAACCACCTTTTTTATATATTTATTTTTTGATTATATAAAAATTTAGCACATTTTTTAAAATAATACCTTTTTAATGCAAGAATTTTATTATTATTATTTTTTATCATTTGCAATATATATATATATATATATATATTTTTTTTTTCTTGTCTTGTTTTTATGATTTGGAGACGCATGTTTTTTTATCTCGAATGAAGGGGATGGATTGGGTTCCCATGACGAAGTTTCCCAAAAAGGCATGTGGAGTAGAGCGAAAAGCCTTCTCGACGCTTGCAAAAAAATTGACAAATAATAAGATTCAGTTAGGGAAACTTAAATCTATCAATAGGACTAATACCCATTCGAGGGTTTATGTATGGAAATAATCTCGCTGAATTGTAGGAGTTCGACCAATCCCTCCAACAATTGGTCATTAAAATAGTATTTGACATTTATTCCCCTCAAATTCTTCTCCTCCAAGAAATGATGATGGAATGAAATAAGGTTGCTCAAATTTAAAAAAATTCCCTCCTATCCTAGGACTTTCTCTATATTGGTGTGAATGGGAAATATGGGGGCATATTATCCAGATGGAATGAAAAAAAATAAATCACTGTTTATGTGCTTAGCCTATCCATTTGGATCTGGTTATTGAATTTATTTTTTAAATATCCATGGTCCTTACTCTAATAAAAAATATTTTTGGAAAACCACTCTACATCTTCCATGTTTCTCCTATGAAAACATTATTTTGGGAGACAATATGAATTTCACCTTAGGGGTTTCAAAAATTGGGACCCCTCTACCCACCTAGATCCTCTAGAGGATTTTCTCATTAACAACTTGGAAGTTGATTGCCTTACTAATATCCTTCCCCCTAAATTGGTCCTCGCTTCGAGTAATAATCATTCAAAGTAACCAAGAATTTTGAAACACCTGGACCATTTCCTCTTACTTGAAGGGTTTATGGATCTAAGTCTATGTCTTCACTAATGAGTTTCATCGGGAAGAGACTCTTATGATCAACCCATCTTCTTGGAACTAGACATACCCTCTTCTAAATAGGTAGGCCACTTCAAATTGAAACCCAATGGTTAGAGGTTCTTCTCTTCAAGCAAATATAAAAAATGTTTAGCTCCCATACAACCCAAATTTAGGAGAATCCTCTCCCATTAAATTTCAAAAAAAACCTCAAGGGTTGGAAAGAATACATCGCCTCTTGGGAAAAATAGAAAAGGGATCTAGAAAATAAAATCTTGCTAGAATTGGAATTGAAGTTATGTGATATTATGGAAAATATTGATCTAGTTTCCCTTTCACAGGACAAAAAAAGGCTCTAAAATCTCTAAAAGATAGAAGAAGGAAAATTATTCTTGATAAAGAGAAAGTTTGGAGAATGAAAAAGGACCCTTTGTTTACATGTTGGAGATGATAACAAAAAATAATTTAATAGAATTGTGAATCATAAAAAATATATTAACACAATTTTGGGAATTTCAAAAGAGGATGGATCATATGCCACATAATTCAACGACATAGCTAGGGAAGGATGTAATTATTTTGGACAAGTTTCCATAAATAAAATATAGCTACCATTGATAAGATCCTTGTTGTAACAAATTACTTCGCCAAATTCATAAATTAGGAAGGAAATTAAGCTCTTATGGATAAGTGTTAAAGTCTAAGCTAGAAAGAATTTTGCGTAGTTTTCAAAAAATAAAATATCTTGTACCCTACAATCTACCTGTATAGTTTTATCTTGATTGCTATGATTTTATTATGGAAGATCTGTTAGGGGTTATTGAGCACTCTAAATCAACTGGAAAAATTATGGCCGCATTTAACACTATTTTCCTTGTTTTCATTCCAAAATTTGATAAACCTTCCTCCTTTGATCTTTTCAACTTGATTTCCCTTTGCAATACTATTTCTAAAATCATTTCTAAAATCATAGCCTTTCAATTAAAAACTATATCTTGGAATCACATATTTCAAGATTAGAATGGTTTCCTATAAGGCCATCAAATATGTCAAACCAGGAGGTAACTCCTCAAAACTAGAATATGTATTAGCTGAAGAATGTACATGCTTATATAGATGGGAGGTGAGGCTATTGGGATTCATCTCCCAATGACTCTTGGCCTTCCTTATTTCCTAATAATAAATAATATAAAAAAATACATATGCACACCCATCCATAGGATTAGGTGTCAACATTCCCCCTTTAATCCGAAGGGATGTTGGTGAGTCCAAGCATCGATCTGAACTTTTCAAACTTTTCTCTTCCAAGTGCTTTGGTGAAGATGTCAGCAGTTTGCTCATTTGTGGAACAATGATGTAGATGGATGGTTTTGGCCTGAACATGATGTCGAATGAGATGGTACTTTGTATTGATGTGCTTGGTTCGATCATGGAACTTTGGGTTCTTGGCCAACTTTATTGCAGAAGTGTTGTCGATCATGAGTGGAGTGGAATACATTTGTTTCATCTGCAAATCTTCCAAGATTTTCCGGAGCCACACAATTTCCTTTGTTGCTTCAGCTGCTGCCACATATTCTGCCTCGGTCGTGGAATCTGCTGGAACTGACTGTTTGCGTGATCTCCATGAGATAGCTCTTGATCCAAGATAGATGGTGTAACCTGTAGTAGACACCCCTATTTCTTTGTCGCCATCAAAGTATGAATCAGAGTATCTGATCAAGCTGAAGTCGCCTACCTGTGTATATTTGAGTCCAAAGTCTTGAGTCCCCTTCAAGTACCTTAGCACTCTTTTCGCAGCAGACCAATGTCCTTCACAAGGTTTTTGCATGAACCTTGAGAGGATTCCAACAGCAAATGAAATGTCAGGTCTGGTGGTGGTCAGATAGATAAGACTTCCTACAAGTTGTCTATACTTAGTTGCATCCTCAAATTCCTTCCCTTCAATAGATGTGAGCTTCAAGTTTTGTTCCATTGGAGTACTTAAGGGTTTACAGTCATCCATGCCAAATTTGTTCAAGAGATCTCCAATGTACTTCTTCTGAGAAAGAAATATGAATTTAGGATGTTGAATTACTTCAATACCTAAATAGTAATGAACATGACCCAAATCAGTCATTTCAAAACCTTTCTTCAACTCTTTCTTCATGGATGCAATATAGCTCTCATTGTTTCCTGTTATCAAAAAATCATCTACATATACCACAAGATATACAACTGTTTTTCCAACTTTCTTAACAAACAAAGTTGCATCATCAAGATCAAAGTGTTTGAAATCAAGTTTCAGAAGATGCTCGGTCAACTTCTCATACCAGGCTCGTGGTGCTTGCTTGAGGCCATACAAGGATTTTACAAGTTTGCAAACTTTGTGTTCTTGACCTTTTATCACAAATCCTTCTGGCTGGGACATATAAACTTTCTCCTTTAGATCTCCATTCAAGAAGGCTGTTTTTACATCCATCTGATGGACTTTCCATCCATTCTGAGCTGCTAAGGCAAAGAGAGTCCAGATGGTGGTCCATTTTGTTGTGGGAGCAAAAGTTTCTTCATAATTGACTCCTCCTTTTTGTGCGAATCCTTTTGCCACAAGCCTGGCCTTGTGCTTGTCAAGTGAGCCGTCTGCTTTGTACTTGTTCTTGTAGACCCACTTACAGCCAATTGGTTTCGTTCCCAAAGGCGGATCAACCAGCTTCCAAGTGCCATTCTTTATCAAGGTATCATACTCCTTCTGCATCGATTCTTTCCATTCATCATGAGAAGCGGCTTCTTTGAAGGAAGTTGGTTCATGATCTGTAGAAAAACTCAATTCACAGTTATAAGCAATATCCATATCAACAGGGGAATCAGAATTATCTACATCACCTTCGATTTGTTGAGTGGAACTTCTTGTTCTTGTTTTTCCAACCTCATCAGGATGAACATCCTCCAGTGTCTTTGTCAGCCATTTGGGAGGACCTTTCTGAGATGGCCCAGGCTGGTCATTTGACTGAGTTGGGATTGATTCAAGATTCAATCTCCCAATTCCGTCAATCACATCATCCAATGTGTCATCCGTGGTTGTTTCTTCATGTGGGGGAGAGAGTGCTTCAGGACATGATTCCACAGTTTGATTCAATATCGGAATCCCCCCTTCAAGATGTGGAATCACATTATCAAATTCTTGGAAAGACTTTGCATGTGTGAATCTATCCATGCGATCAAGTTGCCGCTCAACAACCTTGTCACTCTTGGAAGATTCAAGAAATATGACATCTCTTGCTATCACAAACTTCTTATTTGCTTCATCATAGAGACGATATCCTTTGGAGGTATTGGAGTACCTCAAGAAGATACATTTTCTGCTTCTAGCACCAAGTTTTTTCCTTTGACCCTTGGGTATCAAGGCATAACAGGTGGACCCAAAGACCCTGAAATGCTTTACCGAAGGAATGTGGCCATGCCACATTTCAAAAGGAGTTTTATTTCTAATTGAACTTGAAGGACACCTATTCTTTATGTAAATAGCACATAGAACTGCATCAGCCCAAAACATCAATTTTACATTCTTGAAAAATAACATGGAGCGGACCATATTTAAGATGGTTCTGTTCATTCTTTCAGCTACACCGTTCTGTTGTGGATTATATGGCACAGTTGTTTGATGTTTGATTCCATGTTGACGAAGATAATTTTCAAATTCGCTTGAAGTGTATTCTTTTCCATTATCAGTACGTAGAGAGCCAATATGTGTTTGTGCATCATTTTCAATCCATGCATGAAAATTCTTGAAAGTTTGAAAAGCATCGGACTTATTCTTCAGTAAGTAAATCCAACACATTCTGGTGTAGTCATCAATAAATGTCATCATGTATTTGTTTCCATTTGCAGAAGCAATAGGCATAGGGCCACATAAATCTGAATGAACAAGTTCAAGTTTCCTATGTGCTCTTGAGTGTGAATCATGAAATGGTCGTTTGCTATGCTTTCCTAGAATACATGCATCACATTCCTTAGGTTTTCTAGGAATTGTAGGCAGTCCATCAACACCATTTTTCTTCAACAAACGAAGGCTGTCATAATTTAAGTGTCCAAATCTAGCATGCCATAAAAGACTTGATGGAAATGTACCTTCATCATGATGTGAACCGAATGCAAAGTTTTGAGCATGGGCATATGAACCTTTCAGCTTCAAGAGTCTCCCTTCTTCTATTCCCTCCATGACAAGTGAGTGATCTGATGCTGATCTGACCTCTGCCTTGCCATCAAACAAGTGAACTGAGTGTCCTTGCTGCCGGATTTCGATCAGGGCCAGCAAGTTTCTCTTCAACTCCGGGAGGTATAGAACCTCATGTAGGATATGATCAGGAAGACCAGGCAGTTTAAGCCTGACTGTGCCAAGCCCCGATGGCTTGAGTTTGGATTTATCTGCGAAATATACTGCTCCATCAGCTTTGTCAGTGAATTCTTCAAAAAAATATTTTCTAAATGTCATGTGACATGTTGCTCCTGAATCTAGCAACTAATCATCTCTCCATGAAGTAAATGAAACATCAAATAGGTTTTCAGTTACTCCATTGTTATAATGTGCTAGAACAGAATGAGCTGATTCAGCTGGTTTACCTTTGTCTTTGTCATCAATTTTACCTCTGTCTTGATTTGTTTGCTGCTGAGCTTTAGATTGTCTGCCCCCCTTTTCTCTGAAGTTTCTTCTTCGTCTTCTGCCTTCACTTCCTCTGGATGGACCTGAAGCGTGTCTCTTTTCTCTCTGTGCCAAGTAGGCAGCCTCTTTAGAAGATGAAGGGACTGTCATCTTCTTTTGAAGGAGGAGAGAAAAAAACTCTGCTGGAAAATTTCTCTTGAAGGAGAGAAAACAAAAAAATCTTGCTGGAAAATGTACTGAAAAAACTCTTTGCTGCAAATATGCTGAATTTTAAAAGGATAGAAACACTTTGCTAAAAAAGCTGATTCAAAAAACTAAAGCTCTTTGCTAAAAAACTGAATTCTGCACAAAAAAAATGTATTTTTTTTTTTTGTTTGGGGAAAAAATTTGTATGTGAAAAGATGGTATGGAATGGAAGGGCGATATTGTGAAATGGTGATGGGGGGGGGGCGTAGTATTAAAAAGGAAGGGGCGTAGTATTACAAAGAGTGACAACGTACTGTATATGGCAGCGCTTTTATATGGGACAGCGTTGATATGGGACAGCGTAGTATAAAGTGTGGAAGTCGTATTAAGAAATGGACAACGTATTGTAAATGGAACAACGTGGAATATGATTGAAAGCGTGGTATATTGGAAGGGCGAAATGGAGGGGCGGTGTATTATAATGCATTACTTGACAACACATACCATGACTTGCTTATTAAAATGGTGGTGACTTGCGCATTATATAAAAGAGACTTGCGTTTGAATATAGTGACAACGTTACAATTCGTGGGCGGAATTGTGAATAAGGTGACAGCGTTGTATTAAAGGTGGAGGGGCGGACAGACCACGTCAAACCAGCGTTTTAAAAATCAATTGACAGCGTTAATGTAGATAGACAGCATATGGATGTCAATAATGTAATATGGACAACGTATAGATGTAAATAGACAGCGTTTACACAATGTCCATTTAATGGACAACGTTCAGCATTTATAATGGACAGCGTTCAGCGTTTACACAGAGGGCGTTATGCAACGTATTATGTATATACAATGGACAACATTTAATGTATATGGAATATGTATGAACAGTGATAGCGTGGGCGCGGAGACTGCTGTGTGAGAGTGCTGTGGAACGTATTGACAAATAGCGCGGAGACTGAAAAATTGAGCGCTGTATATATATGTGTGATAGCGTACAGTGTAGAATGGAACACTGGATAGCTGTGTTAAATAAAATAGATAGGGTGGGATGTAGCGCTGGATATAAACCACTGTGGAGGAATGTGCGTAGAACAGTGAGGGAGATAGCAGTGAGGTAGGGAAATGAATGGGCACCAGAATGGGTCGATAGGTATGGAGAAGGGGAGGCGTTGGTGGAGGTCGATATGTAGGGAATGGGGAATGGAGAATGCAGGCAAGGGAAGGGAAGTGTGTGAGGGCGCAGGGATAAATGGAGAGGGAGGTGAGTGAATGGAGAGGAGCGTAGGGATGAATGAGGAGGCCCAAAAGGGCGTTACATAAAAATTTTTGAAATTGAATCTGCAGAATGACAGAGTTGCAGGACTGCTGGAATTGCAGAATGGCAGAGCCTGCAATTTGCAGATTGACAGAGCCTGCAGTCTGCAGGAGCTGGAGCAGATTGACAGAGCCTGCAAATGTCAGTGCTAAATAGGGAAAAAAAATGCAGAATAACAGTCTAGCAGTTAAGAGCAGCAGAAAACTATTAAAAAATATGACTGAGCAAAGGATAGGGAGTTACACCACAGGGCAGAAATGCCAAATGTGGGGCTGGCTCTAATACCATGTCAAACCAGGAGGTAACTCCTCAAAACTAGAATATGTATTAGCTGAAGAATGTACATGCTTATATATATGGGAGGTGAGGCTATTGGGATTCATCTCCCAATGACTCTTGGCCTTCCTTATTTCCTAATAATAAATAATATACAAAAATACAAATGCACAACCATCCATAGGATTAGGTGTCAACAAAATACATGAGGCTATAGGCCTCCCTCAAAAGGTCTTCAATCCATTCATACATAACGTCAAAAAGTTATGATATTAAAAGTGGAACTATTGAAATATTTTGACAAGGTCAACTGACTTTATATCAAACTTCTTCTTCATCATCTAGGCTTATGTCACACTTTTGTCTCTTGGGTTCTCAGTTGCATTAGTTCTTCCTCAACAACAATATTGATAAATGGGTCTGCATCCCCTTTCTTCAATCCTAAAAGTGGGTTCTAACAAGGTTTCCCTCTATTGGAATGTGTCTCTTTGGAAGGTAATAATGTCTAGGTTATGTTAGAATAAAGTATAATTTTATGTAAAAGAGGTATATCCCACATTCATCATGGACTAAATTACACTTGTAATAATCTATTATATAAAAATGTGAAATTATATATCCCACATTTATTATTGGGATGTAATTCCTCAACATCTCTCGATATATAATAGAGGTAAGAAAGTCCCATGAAAAATGCAATTGAATATGATAGTCTTGTCATTGTAAAGTAGAGAATCATTCATGGTGGTACTCTTTGTAAGATTGGAGAATTATGAAGATAGTAAATACACTATTACCTTCCCGTGGATGTTTTCCTAATTTGGGTTTTAACACTTAAATCTAGTTTGCCATATCTTTTAATTGTCTCCTTTCTATTATTGATTAAATGTTGTTATTATGCCAATATCAGGTTATGCTATTAAAGTTGTGTTTTGTACTATATTGTTATACATTTCTACACATTAAGCTGTGTTTTGTTCTATATTGTTTATGCTATTAAAGTTGTGTTTTTTCCTATATTGTTATACATTTCTACACATTAAGTTGTGTTCTGTTATATATTGTTATATATTTCTACACATTTTAATATTCTAACATGGCACCAAAGCCAATTTGAGCACTTACTATTTTATAGATCTGTCACCATATGTAGTAACCATTAAGGCTTCTCTTTAGAAATGGAAATTTTTGCTAAATATTGTATTTTTTTTTTATATATGACCTCATTGTTGGATCCAAAATAGTAAATCAATTACGCACAATTACTGGTTTGTTAAATTTATCTCTGGTTTTCTTTGTTTTAAATTAATTTGCATAACCTAGCTTTAATTTATTTACTTTTAACCTAAAGTTTTTAGGAGCATTTTTAGGGTTGGTATTTAACATGCCTAACCTTTTAACTGGACTTTTTTTTAACCCAACCTAATGATTTGTTCCAAAGCTTTTAGCTTTTGTTGTAAGAGTCCTTTTTAAGCGATATTTTTTTGACAGGTTCAATTTTCCATGTCTACTCGTTGGGCCCATTCTCTTAGTTATCCACGCCTCATATAAGCCTATATGGAATATGTACACCTGAATTTTCTATGAATCATCTTTGGGAGCGATTTTACCATTTCTGCTACCATTTCTCAAGGTTTTCTCTACAGGAATTTCTCTGCACATGTGGGTTTTCTGCACAATTCATTTTTTTTTGTAGGAATAATGGTTTTTCTGGGGTGTGAATGTTCTAGAGGCTGAAAGAATATTTATGGGCCATGTTAATGTCTTTGTGATCATAATAATCTATACATAGTGATTTCATCGAACCATCATCTCTATGCTTGACTGAAACACAAGGTAGTAGTTGATACTTGATTGTACTTGTGACCCCATTTGTAGCAATTATATTTATGGCTTATAGAACCCTATCTATATCTACTCCAAGAGGATGCTTCTCCAAAGAAAAACCTCCACATAGATATACTTATTTAGTTGTATATAATTCAACCATGAGTAATTGTAAGGCCCATAGTTATCCACGAGTACGCTCCACCTCTCAATTTGAGACACAATCTCATCTGAGTTCCCCAAGCACTAGTTCATCCCCACCAAGTTGAGTTGAGATGAGGTGAGGGCACTTGAGTTAAGAAAAGCACACTCAAGATGAGCGATTGAGATGATTCATCCCGTCTAACAGCCTCTTGCGACTAACCAAAATTTGGGTTCCTTGCAATGAGTTTTGATGCACAAGCTAGTGAATGAGTCACCTAAGAGCACCTGACTCAACCCATATCGAGTCGGCATGAGTATTATCTTTTGGATATTGGGGGTTTCCATATTTATATGTTGTGGTACAAAGGACGACCAAGCAAGGTGAAGTTTTGACTCAACTGAAATGACATTTTGGTTCACGTAATACGTCACTTCATCTCATCTATAGTTATGTATTCATTTCGAAGTGGGAAATATGAGTTGGAGCAAGGAGTATTGGTGAAAATATCTTATCTTGACAAGAAATAGGTCCAATTTGTGTATATAAATTCACATATTACTTGCTCTACCCTTGTGGTAGAGTAGGATTTGAGCTGAGGAGGTGAACCATATTGCGTTGCATAGGAGTTCTAGGAGTGAGCTACGGGTTTGGGATTTGTCTTACAACAACAAGATGAGAGGTGACGTGGTCAAGTCAAGAAAACTCATGAACCTACACCAAGGATATCTTGCACTCGATTCATGCGAGTAATATTAGACTGGGTTGGGGTGTCTCTTGTTTATATTTGGGGCTTGGTTTGGGAAGCCGAAAGGGTTGTTTATTGTTGTATTTTGGAGAGTGATATGGGTGCCCAACTCCTTGTATATTTCATATTTCATATTATATTTTTGATATAAATAGTTAAGGGGTGAACTAAGGGTATCCCATTTATACATATTGCATTCTTGTGTCATGGTTGCATTATGATGTTATATACTTATGACATCCTTATGTAGCATCTGTTTATGATTATGTGTGGATTTTCATGGATGTTTTTTTCATTATACTTGTGTTGAAGAATGAATGTTAATTTTGATAAAATCATAAGTCTCACATGTGAATAAGAAGTATAATTAGTGATACAGGCCTAGTTGGAATCAAAGTAATAGTAATTTGGTCATAACCATTGTGAATATCCTTACAATTTCCACACAACTAGAGGACTCGACATGCATTAAATCAAGTTAACACTCTTGGTGCATGAAAGGTGGTATCATACATATCAGAGTAGATTTTTAGATCATGTGTAGTAGCATGATAAAGGTATGTGAGACAAGAGGTGTGTCTAAATATTTTTAATTTCCTATGAGAATTGATCTTTTGTGGAAACATGATGGCCAGTTGAATATGTTATGTTTTGTGGATTTGGAGATCCATGGAGGGTTTGTCCAACCACTTCTGGAATTGGGTGCTAGATATAACTTCATGAGGATAGGTATAGCGAGAGAGATTGGGATGAAAGCATATTTCAGCGAGGTACAAGTGAAAGCAATGACCTCTAGGGATAGAACAATCAAGAGATTGGCTACAAAGGTGCTAGTTCATATTGAATATTGGAGAGGATCTCTTGATTTTACAATCATGGAGATGGATGAATTTGATGTGATATTGGGACATGATTTTAGTATATAGGGTTATAATGGTACCTTATATGGAAGAGATAATTGTGGTTGGAGATATGTGGGTGTGGAATTTCCACACTTCATTGAGATGGAAGGATGTGAAGGTGAAGTTGGTGTCAGCATTAAGTATGAATAGGGAAACACAAAGGTCTGATGAAGATATGTATGCAACACTCATTAGGGGAATAAGAGATGATGAGAGAGTGGGGACAGTTATTCCACCTATTATTTTTTATTTATTGTATGTATATGTAGATCGAATGTCAGATAGGTTTCCAAAAGTAATACCACTTATGAGTATAATTGACCGTTGTACTAAGCTTGAGGAAGGAAAACAACTACTAGAATGAGCTCCTTATAGATTTTCCATATCAAAGTTGGAGGAGTTGAAGTGACAATTGCAAGAGTTAGTTGAGGTAGGCTTCATACGCCCTTCATGGTCTCCTTATGGTGCTTTGGTGCTATTTCGAAAGAATCATGATACAAAAGAGTTGAGGATGTGTCTCGATTACAGGGATTTGAAAGAACACAATAAAGAACATATATCCATGCCCACTTGTAGTATATTTCTTCGATAAGGTGGCTAAGGCAAAGGTTTTCTCAAAGGTTGATTTGAGACAGTGTTATTATCAGTTGCATATTGCAAAGGTGGATGATAAGAACTAGACATTTATGATGACCATATATGAAAGCTTTGAGTTCTTGGTAATGCCATTTGGGTTGTGTAATTCCTTGCTAGATTTTATACCTTGATGAATGATGTTCTTTTTCCATTTCTAGATTAGTTGATAATGGTGTACTCTAGTGAAAATATGGTATATAGTGACAACATGGAGTCTCATAGGAGGAAATTGGTGTTAGTATTTGAGGCACTTAGGAAAATTCAATTGTTATTGAAGAAGTTGAAGTGTATGTTCGCTCAAACCAATATGTTGAAATGGCACCAAGAAAGCCTTCTAATTTAATTTTCCCTTGAATTAAATTAGAATAAAATTGTAATTCCACATCACATGATAGCTTGCATGAGTTAATTAAGTTATGATGACTCATTTGGTTTAGTTAATTCGATTTGAGGGTCAAAATAGAGGCATGTAGAGTGTCTCCTACATTATAGGAGCACTGGTTGAGTTTATTTTGAGATGTAATTAATTAACTCAATTTATCTGAGTTAAAGTCAGTTTAATGAGTTCTAACTGATGGAGGAAATAGAGAGAGGTCAAAGTGTGGAAATTAGATTTAATCCACATGTAGTGATCAATCAAATAACAGATAATTCACTCATAAATAACTCATGCATGTCAGTTTCGAGAAATACCCAGTTGAGATTGGAGTTCAAGGGCAGTGCACTATCAATTGTATAATTATACGAAATGTACAGGTGGTGCATGCAGTCAGAGGAAGGCCCCTAATAGATTACACAGTATGGATTGGGATTACGCAGTATGGATTAGGACTTGGGAAAGCCAAAAAATGGTTAAGTATTGAACCAAGCTTGTCTAGGAATCATTGAGACAGATAGAGATAGTGAAAAGGTTTCTCAGCTTGGAGAAAAGAATTGTAATCTTCTCATATTATTTGGATTATGTAATATATAGATAGCAGGGTTTTTAGTTGAGGATTTCCCGATATAAATCTTTATGTTGTGTGATTGAACTTCTTTGTCTTTCATGTATTGTGATTTCAAGATCTAAATTGGTTTCCGCAATTTGTAGAGTAGATTAAGTATAATGTTTTAGCATATTACAATTGTCAGTTGAATATATGTGTATTTTCTACATGGTATTGGAGCATGAATAACTCTATAAGAGAAGAATACGAGTTTTTTCTATGTAGGTGAATTGAATTTTCATCTACTCTTGAGGGCCAACAACAGGATCAAGATGTCTTTCTCTGGATTGAGAATCGAATGTGCCCTTGAGGGTAGTTCAAATTACATAGCTTTGAGAGATAGGATGGAGAAATTTTTGGTAGAAAAGGGACTAAAGGAATTCATAGACAGTGATATTCTTAAGCCTGAAACGACAAATGCTCAATATCTGGTGACTTGGAAGAAGAATGTAGCAAAGGAAATAAGGAGTTCGAGATCATATTGTCACGAACCTCCATAGAAAGGAAACTCCATATGCTATGTGGAAGGCCTTAAGAGATTTTTTTCAACATAACAACATACACATGAAGCTGGAGCTGAAGGAAAAGCGCATAAAAATCAAGATGGATAAGGGCGGCACAATACCAAAATACTTGACTAAGTTCACTCAGTGTTGGGATGAGATTGAAATTGTTTGTGCTACAGTTTTTGAGGATTATTTTGTGATCCTAGCACTTCTAGGCCTTCCAAAGAGTTGGTAAAACTACCAGGATTTAGTGAGATTTAGTGAATGGGAGGGAGAAGCTACCAAAGTGGGAGTGATTGTGGTCTGACTTGGTACAAGAAGAGATTCGACGGAACACCATATATGGATCCTCACCAAAGAATGATGATGAGGATAATTATGCCTTGACTGGAAAGGAAAAGAAAGGGAAAGGGAAGTCATCCCATTCTAAATCAAATTTTGGTTAGGAAGTCAAGAAGAAGGACTTTTCAAATATTAAATGTTTTTACTGTCACGAGCTGTGACAATATGCCATGAAGTGTCTGAACAAGAAGGTCCGAAATAAGTCCTCGGGCTGAGTGGTAGGTGAAGCTATTGCTTCACAATTCGAGTTGGATTTCAATCTCATCGCATGCATGGTGTCATCAATGATGGGTTTTGTGTGGTACTTGGATAGTGGAGCCTCATTCCATATGATAGAAAACAAAGAGTTGTTTAGTGATTTGGAGGAGAAGTATCTCTATATGCACATCGATATGGGAGATGATGGGAGGTATAACCTGACCGACATTAGTACTGTTACCTTTCATAGGGATTTTGGTTATCCTCTCACATTAAAACATGTCATGTACATGTTCTTGGTTTGAAGAAGAACTTACTTTAAATTACTATGTTGGAATAATGTGGCTAGGATGTGATATTTAGAAAAGAAAAGGTGTTCCTTTGTCACATAGCCATAGGAAAAGTGAATAAGATCAAGGTTCGAGTAAAGAACCTCTACAAATTGGATGTAGAAGATTTTTCTTCTTTGAGCACGGAAGCAGAGAAGGTGGAGAATTGAGACATTGGTGAGTTATGGCATAGAATATTGGGTCATCTTCACCACAGAGCTTTGAAGATATCACAAAAAATTTCTACAGGACTTCCCAAGGGTGCACTTGAGAAATGTGATACATGCAAAGGGTGTACACTAGGGAAGTAGACCAAATCCACCTTTCATGATAAGGACAGTCGAGTGAAAGTGATCCTTGAAAGAGTTCACTAAAATGTGTGTGGAGCGTTCTCGAAAACCTCCACATCCAAGCATATGTATTATGTGATTTTTGTAGATGATTTTCACACAAGTGTTGGATTTTCTTCATGTAGAAGAAAGATCAGGTGTTCTCAAAATTTATTGAGTTCAAAGCACTTGTCGAGAAAGACACAAGCAAGAAGGTGAAGGCTCTCAAGAGAGACAACGATGCAGAATATGTGTTGAATGAATTCAATAACTTCTATGCATCAAAAGGCTTTGACAAGAGTTGATAGCACCTCATAACCCACAATAGAATGGGGTTGTAGAAAGGAAGAGCAAAAGTATTGTGGGAGTTGCATGGGCGATGTTACATTATTAGGGCCTACCGTTACACTTATGGGAAGAAGCATGAAACACAGTTGTGCATATGCAAAACATAAGTCCTCATTGGATCCTCAAGATGAGTATACCAGAAGAAGCCTTTTCCAGTAAGAGGCCAGATGTGGCGCACTTTAGAATTTTTGGTTCCTAAGTTTACTTTCATGTTACCAAAGATGCACGGAAAAATCTAGAACAAACATCTGAGTTGGGAATATTTGTGGGGTACACTGATACACCTCACAACTATCGGGTGTACCTACCATCTCACAGGATGATAGTGGTTTGTAGAGATGTGAAATTTGATGAAGGAAAGGACATGCAAATTTCCCTTGATAGGGAGCTTCATATGCATGCAGTTGAGGAGCTCTTAGCTCCAAAAGAAGAACCTCAAGATGTGGAGAAACCACAAGCATAGGAATAGAGAGTGGAAGAACCCACTCAAGAAAATACTTCCAGAGACAGAAGGAAGCACACAAAAGAGGTTGAAAATTTGATGCATGATGCTAGAGATAATGTGGGAGCACTCACATCACAACGCAGGCAGAGAAGGTCCCCAGATAGATACATTGGCTACATGGATATTATGAGTGAGAGTGTAGATATTGAGCCATCCTAATTCAAGGAAGCAGTTCAACAACCAGTATGGGTTGATGCCATGGTTGAGGAGTATGACTCCATTATCATAAATGGTAGATGGGAAGTTGTCCCAAGACTGGAGGATAAGTCAGTTGTAGGACCTAGGTGGATCTACAAGGTAATGCAAGAAACAAATGGGAGTGTAGAGAAACACAAGGAAAAATTTGTGGCGAAGGGGTTCTCTTAGGTAGAGGGAGTAGATTATAAGTAGACCTTTTCTCTGGTAGCAAGGTACTCTTCAATCAAATATATCCTTGCATTTTCATCGTAGATGAGATGGAAGATACATCATATGGATATAAAGACTCCTTTCCTCAACGGAGTGATTGAGGAAGAGGTGTACATAGAGCAGCGAGAAGGATTTGATACCTTCGACATAGAATCATATGTGTGTAGACTCAAGCGAGTGTTGTATGTAATGAAAGAAGCATCCTGTGCTTGGTACTCCGGGATCAGCAACTACTTCACCAGGTTGGGCTTCACCAAAAGTGAAGAATATGCGAACCTTTTCCATATTGTGGTAGAAGGTAAATTATTGATTATAGTATTATATTTCGATTATTTTATTCTAACAGATGATGAGAAGTTGATCAATTCTTGCAAAGAGGATTTCTCAAGATAATTTGAGATGAATTACATGGGGATCTTGCATTATTTCCTTGGTTTGGAAATTTTTTAAAGATACGGGTAATTGTTTATCTCTCAGGGAAAGTATGCCAATGTGATACTGAAGAAAATGTCACATGGAGAGCAGAAAACCCATGGATACTCCTCTAGAAGGGAATTGGAGGAAGGAAGATGCTAATTCAGGTGAAGTGGTTGAAGCTACCATTTACAGGTAGCTTGTGGGTTCACTCATGTACTTGGTGAACACGTGATTGAACATATGTTATGCGGTTAACCATATTATTCAAGCTATGGTTAAGCCAACCAATATTTATTGGAAGGCATCCAAACATGTGTTGAGATACTTTAGAGGCACCACTCAGTTTGGTCTTTGGTACAAATGGGCAGAGGGAGTGAAGTTTCTAGTCTTCACAGATGAAAATTGGGCAGGTATTCCATCTAACAGGAAGAGCACATCAGGGGGCATCTTTAGTATTGGGTCAGTAACAGTTTCCTGGTACAATAGGAAGCAGAGACTAGTTGCACTCAATTCAACAAAAATAGAGTACATGGCTGCTAGTCAAGCAACTTGTGAGGCTATCTGGATGAGGAAGATCCTTATTGGGTTGTTTGGTTAATAGATGGATCCGACGGTGATTTATTGTGATAACCAGAGTTGCATTAAACTATCAGTTAATCCAGTTTTCCATGACAGGTGCAATTATATCGACATGCGGTATCTCCATCTTAGAGATTGTGTGTAGAGGAAGATTATGCTATTAGAGTACATTCCTATAGAGGAGCAGGATGTATACATCTTGATGAAGGAATTTTCAAGAGGAAAATTTGAGTTCCATATAGGTAGGATGGGGGTATCAGACAATCCCTTTCTTGCCGAGAGGGAGTGTTGAAAATGGCACCAAGAAAGGCTTCTAATTTAATTTTCCCTTGAATTAAATTAGAAGAAAATTGTAATACCACATCACATGACATATTTTATGAGTTAAATAAGTTAGGATGACTTACTTGGTCCAATCAATTTGAGTTGAGGGTCAAACTAGAGGCATGTAGAGTGTCTCCTACATTATAAGAGCCTTGGTTGAGTTTATTTTGAGTTGTAATTAATTAGCTCAGTTTATCCGAGTTAAAGTCAGTTTAACTAGTTCTAACTGATGGAAGAACTAGAGAAAGGTAAAAGTGTAGAAATTTAATTTAATTCACGTGATCAATCATATAACTGATAATTCACTCATAAATAACTCATGCATGTCAGTTCTAAGAAAGAACCAGTTGAGATTGGATTTTAAAGGCAGTGTACTATCAGTTGTATAATTATTTTAATTATACAGGTGGTGCATGCAGTCAAAGGAAGGCCCCTAATGGATTGCGTAGTATGGATTGGAATTTTCCTAATTAATAGGGCCTAATTACCCAAGGAAACTGCGCTAGGGAATAGGGACTTGGGAAAGCTAGAAATTGGTTAAGTATTGAACCAAGCTTGTCTAGGAATCATTGAGACAGATAGAGATAGTGAAAAGGTTTCTCAACTTGGAGAAAAGAATTGTAGTCTTCTCATATTCTTTGGCTTATTCAATATTGTTATACGGAATTATAATCTACGGATAAACTAGATTCCCTGAGTGTGGTGTTCCTTCACTCATAAAAATAGAAGAAAGACAACTATTATTTTCTCTAAGAAAAATAGATATACAGAAAGGGAAAGAATCCTACTTGTGATCCTTTCGCTCTACTTATCCTTTTTTCATTGTTGCCATCACTCTCAATCCAAATCAAACTACTAGATCGATTCCTGCAATCAAAGACAGAGAACAAAAAACAAGATTCAAATATACAAGTATCTAATTATCTTTTTCAAATAAAACATATTAGCTTTGAGAATACATACGTCATCAGGAATAAATTTCACAAGATATAAAAATATGTATGAGAAAATGAACAACTGTATTTATTAAGAGAGTAGGAGAGAAGATTACAACCAATAGATTGATTTGTCGTCAACCTGCTCCAACTTCATTCTAGCCTCATCCCATCAAGAATAATCTCAACAACATATTAGTACTTCCAACTCTTATCAATTGAGAATCCAACAACATTACTTTGCACAAAATTCTTCCTCCCTAGCACTTAGATGAGTGCTCAATTTATAGGGAAACTGAAGATAGTTTCTCTTTGAATGGCTTTCTAATAATAGGTGATACATGTTTCCAAGTTTAGAGGTGGTGGATGGAAACTTGTATTCAAAGTATGACACCTATGGACTCTTCTAGAAGGCACTGGCCATGTGGATATTCCTGGAACAATGATGATTTCGCTCCCAAGAGAGCAACACACCCTTGAGTGTCGGGAAGTGCACTGCAGTGAACCCTTTGATGGAGGTAGTTGCACTGCAACGCAGTTAGGCCCTTGTAGAGGAGCGTTGGTGAGTCAATGGGTCATATAATATATACTTAAAATCTTGTAAATATCACAAATGAAGCCATAAAAGGAATATATTCACTTAGGTCATATAGAAAATGAATTAAGGGAATGATAGACCCTATTCATTGGTCATGGGGGGTGATGCCCAATTTGACCAGATATTGGGGAATGATGCCCAAATTGACATATAACAGCTACCCCTAAAGCATAAAGTCAAAATAATAATAGTATTTGGATGAGATGCTTTACGATGTGATGAGTAGGATCTGAAGTGGACGGTGACCTGCATCAATTTGCAATACATTACATCATGATATCTTACATCTTGGACATGAATTTTTGAGGGAGGGATAACCATGCTCAACACATAAACTATCATAACATGTACATAATTTATAAAGTCATCTACATCGTAATGTTGCCTAATATAGACATGCCTACAGATATAGGCCCATGTTCAGATGATGATCAATATGTAAAGCCATCATAAAGATGATGTGTACAATTTCTCCTAAAATCGCAGCCCGGATGGATGAAACTAGATCCGAGGTCTTCTTATCTCATTCACTTGATCGTTCAAGTATAAGTTTAACCATGCGAATATAAGATCTGAAGTCAAAAATGGGAAGACATCGTTTGATTACCAACCAATGATGTGAGCTGTTAACAGATGGGAGAGAATCACCATTGATGTTAATGGCTTTCAAGGTACTGCAGTAAAATTTGCAAGGCATGAATAGATGATTTGATGTCGAACACCAAACAAAATCTTTCGGTCGAAGGTCCAAAAGCGAGAAACTTGCCGATGATGTAGCAAGCCCCAAGGTACTGGAAAGATGTTTCTAAGTTAACTTCCTAGATGATGAGCTGATGTCGACAGGAAGCAAATTTATCGTGAAACGAGAGTAATGATTTTAGAGACAAAATGTGACTTGATATAGCAATTTTCAGTGATGAATGTCATGAAAATTAAGGTTTATGAGTATTGCAGAAGATGAGGAATTATTGGATGACTTCTCTTTAACATATCGACGATACTCAAATGAGTTGGAAACATTGACCCAAAAATGAAGTGATGATATGATGAACCATAGGTATGATGAACCATCAAGAATATTACCCAACCCAAAAGTCACGGCGATGGAGTGAAAGTGTCATGTTCAAGAGCGACCTGCTACCATACAGTGTTTTATTATTTTTCCCAAATTTTCCCCAGTCATTGTTGACCAGTACCTCTTTATTTTTTAACAAGCTTGAGGAGGGAAACATATGCTTGATCTATAATTCGACCCTTCAGGTGAATCCATCGCTATTTAATGATTTAATGAGTCTAGTGATAATGAAACTCAATATTTCCATGATCGACAATTCTGTCACTATTTTATGTTTTAACGAGTCTAATGACAGTGGAAAATCGATCCTTTTTCATGTTTAGAGATTTTGAAAAAGAGGACAAAAAGAAAAATACATGAGTCCTTTTTTGTAAATTTGTCACTCAGGTCTGAAAAAGTGTAAAATGATACCTGAGAAAACCTCTTAGCCATGTCCAACTAAGGTTTTCCTTTTTCGTAAATAATCCATCTCAATCCTGAAAAGGGTTGAACTTATACTGAGTGTATGTCGTTTCATTTACTTTTACAAGATCGAAAAGACAAGTGCTCGACAATATTTTCATATTATCGAAGTCTGAAAAGAGCTAAAAGAAGAATTCAGGGGTTTCCTTTTTTGTATTTATCAGAGCTCGAAAAAGAGATAAAAGTGCGCTTTAATTCCTTTTTCATTTTTATCAAACCTCGAAAAAGAAGGATAAAACAATGCTTTGTGGTCAAATCATTCTTGAATATGTGTGCACACTAAACTCACTGTATCAGTTGTAAAACTTGTTCAGAAAACCATCAAACGGATTAAAAATACATATTTCATAGTAAAAATGAATAAAAACCATAGTCACAGCTTTAAATATGATTTGAAATAATCAAAATGACTAAATAAAAGAGTTTTTACCATTTGAAAATTAGGAGCTTTGAACTAGTTTTTCCCTCAAACTTCAGTGGTCGATTGTAATAGTTTCAGTGGACGATTTCTCTTATTGTTTGATCCAGGTTGGAGCTATGAACCTTCTGTTTCTTTTAGTATCATTTTTATTGCATTTCATGGTAAATTTTTATGGTTTTTAGCCCCTTGGGTAAATATATTATGTTCCAAGGGCAACACACCCTTGAATGTCGAAAGGTGCATTGTAGTGCACTGAAATTGAAGGCTAGATGCACTTCAACGCTCTATCCCTTGACCTGGGGTGTGTTCGCGCATTTATCATTTTTGTTTCTTGCTGTGTGCGGATAATTTCCCAAGTTTTTTGCATGAAATTTATCCTAATGAACCTTATGGTTTTATTTTAGGTATTCATCGGATCAAAATGAGAATTACGTGGTGAGAAAGAGAACACGAAGAACATGATATTCTTTCCCTAAACGATCCGGTTACAGTAAGAGCCCTCAGAGATTTTGGGTTGCTTAAATACTTCATATTGTTAGGTATGAGGCATCATATGGAACTATTGTAGTTCCTAGTTCATTCATGGGACCTGGTATTGCAGGATTTTCACATTAGGGACAAAGTGCTCCCAATATTGGTTGAGGACATTTGCTTTCTAACTGTATTATCGAGGCATGGTTCCCCGATTTCCCTTGCAGTATATGCCCTTGGAGGAGAGATAGTGAGGGATTACATACACCAACATTTTCATCCAGGTATTGAACCAAGTAAATATGGGAAAATAAATATCTGTGATGTGTGTGATCTACCTTTGAGAACCATCCTATTTACTATAGCAAATCTTGCTGGTTCTGCGGCACTACATGTTGCAAATAGATCATACATGAAGTATGCACTTGAGAGTTTAGAACCAACAATATTTAGCTGGGCTGAAGTAGTACTCTTTCAGATGAAATAATAGCTGACTAAAGCAAAGGGTGGCAGGAAGAATAATTTCAACTATGGGTCGATCTCGATTTCCTTCATTCTAGAGCAGGTTCCATTGATGGAGCCACAACATGTTACACTGAGTATATCTGGCCCTAGAGATCCTTGGATGCAAATATGGGTTGAATTGATGTCTAGAAATAATGGTCAATCGACCATCATATTCTCTACTGCATTATTTTCCTGGTTTAGATGACAGATGTTCACCATAGATCAGCATGCATACGCAGGTGTAGATTTCCGCGGAGATCTAGACTTGATTCTATCATATGGTGCTCAATGGGGTGCAATAGGTAAGAATGTTTTGACCATATTTTTTGATTTTTTCTAATTTTTCTACATTTTTTTGTATTTTTTTGTTTACCAAGAATAAACTAAAGTTTTTATGTATACAGATGTAGGTCATGTTTGACCAGTGGGTCAGCTAGAGTAGGGAACATTTGAGCCAGTAGAGAGGGCTATCAGGAGAGAAGTCCTTCGGGATTTAGATCTGACCGAGACTTTTGCTAAGATATAGTATAACGTGAAGGGATTGACTCTTTGGATTCCGTATTTCCGGATCGAAGAGTTACCTATGAGACTGCAACACCACACTATTGGCGTTCCTAACTGTTGGATGCGGTTATTGCGTAGGATAGCTAGATTAGTTTCTTGTTATCACGAGCATCACTAGTTTACCTTGACATTTTTTACATACATTTTGAGGTTAGATGAACAATGTGTCTTGGGCATACATTTTTGTAAAAACCTATAACTATCTATCTATTTGTTTTCAGTGTTTTCTTATGTTTATTGCGCAATCCTATTCAATTATGTGATGTGAATTGAAAGTGTCTTTACATGTGTTGCAAATGTCTATTTAAAACATAATTCACTTAGGAATCAATTAATGTGTTCAAATTTCTGGAAATGTGTTGTAATAAAAATGTCTTTCCAAAAGTCAAACTCTTAGGAACATACGATGAAGTGTTGGATTTCCGACAGTATAAACACTATTAATTTGCAATACAACAAGTTGTGAGTCTAACCTAATGATTATACGGTTAATACCAAATGAAATGACATCAGAGAGAAGTTCTATCAATGTGCTATATTTTTTGTAGATCGACCGATACAAATCCCTTGAAAACTCACTAACTCGACACCTGGAGTGAAAATGGCCCATGCTGCAAAGGATAGGTTCTGCGTACTATGACTAGCACCATCAACGTACCCAAAAAATGGTTCCAAATATTTAGACATCTGCGATGAAATGTAAAGTGGATTAATAACTTCAAGAAAACTCTAGAAAAACAAACTAAGACAGTACATGCAAATCAAAAGCATATATACAATATAATATAAAAGTTTACTATGCTTAATTAAGCACAGTAACGTTTAAGATACAACCTATTTCGAGGTTGTGCCAATGGAATTCCATCATAATCAACTAACTCGTAGGCACCTTAGCCAAAACTCTTTTGACGATGTAGGGGCCATACCATAATGGCTCAAATTTTCCCGTTCCTATCAAATCATCTTCTTGATCATAAAGTAAGACCAGGTATCCCTTGATTCATCTCTTATGCACTTCGTTGGCCAATGCAGATTCGTGACGCGTTTCATCTAGATGGATGAGGTTCAAAGTACACACTTATTCATTATAGGTGTCACGTAACAAGTCAAAAATGATTTTTAATGACATAATTTCACATTGGATAGGGAAGATAGCTTCCAAACCATACACCAATTGAAAGGGGGTAAATCCAATTGCATTTCTCACCGAGGTTTGATATGCTCACAAAGCCAAGTACAGTATTAAATGCAAATTTCATTTATGAACTCCTATAATTCGTTGAAGCATTCACTTATGGATATTATTAATGGCTTCAACTTTTCCATTGGATTGTGGATAATAAGGAGTAGAACTATCATGTGACAGTGCTAATTTGTTAGTCAACTCATTCATCATGTGATTGCGAAAATGCTTACCATGATCTGTAACTATAGCTTGTGGTATACCAAACCATGAGATGACATGATTGAAAAAGAATAATCCAGTTGTTTCGCCTATGTTATTGAATGTAGGCATCGCTTCGGCCCACTTGGTAAAGTAGTCGACTGTGACAATAGTATAAACATGCCCCTCGGACGAACGAGGGTTGCAAGTCATGAAGTTAATGCCAAATTTTGAAAATGGTCACACGACGATGATAAGATGCATTGGTGCTGGTGGCATGTGGATTTTACGATCAAATATCTGGCACACATGACAACTTCTGACCATGAGGATGCAGTCGTGAAATATGGTTGGAAAAAAGTAACTGGCGCAGATAATATTCTGCGAGGTAGCATATCCAGACAAGTGTCCACCACAAGCCCCAACATGAAAATCATCTAGAAATTTCTCAGCCTCCTCATGAATGAGGCACTTCCGTAAAACTGTATCGACACCACGAAAATAAAGTGTATCTTCGACGATCAGATAAACTTTGCCTTGGTATCAAATACGTCGATGTTGTGAGCGAGAGGTATCGGGCCGAAAAGTTCGGGTTTGGAGATAAATGATAAAATCCCCATGCCAAGGGTCAGATGACCCGATCAGAAAAAGAGACTTATCAGGAATTGATGGTTCCAATGTAGTGTCAGTACTATCAGAGGGAAGGTCGCAGAGGAGCTCAGCCAAAACTAAAGACTTCTTTGACTTGGATTTTATGAATTCCAAATCAAATTCCTGCAAAAAAGACAATCCATTTTGAATATTAGTCCCCCAGCAATTAACATGACAGAATGTATGTCATGGGGTTTCAATCCGAAATGACAATGGTCTTTCGGAGCAGGATATAATGGCGAAATATTTAGACAGCTTGAACAACTGCCAAGGCTAGCCTTTCGATGTATGAATACTTAACTTCTGTATCATTGAGATTACGACTCAAATAATATATCGGATGTTCTATCCCATCTTCTTCTTGGACCAATACCATAGCAATGGTCATATTTGTTGCGACGATATATAGGAAATTATCACTCTGATAATTAGGGGGATACATTAATTACGCTATGATCAGTGTATCCTTGACAACATCAAAAGAATATTGCGCAACCTTATCCCAATGGAATGGAATCACCTTTTTCAAGAGACGAGTAAATATTTTAGCCATTTCAACGTAGTTGGGTATGAACCTCCTTAGAAAGTTAGCCTTTCCTTGAAGTTTCTATAACTGAAGTAAATTTGATGGCGCAATAAAATCAAGGATGGCCCGCACCTTCAGTGGGTGGTTTCGAATTCCATATTTTGAAACGAAAAATCCAAGAAAACGACCAGAATCAACTTAGAATAAAAATTTATGTGGATTGAGGCATATTTTTTAGTGTCGGTAGCATAAAAAGATAGCTCTCAAATGTGTCAGGTGATCAGTCCATTTTCGTGAATGTGCGGGTAAATCATCTAGATAAGGTTGAACAATGTGCTTGATGTCATTGAAAGCACAATCCATTGCTCTCTGAAAAATTTCCCCAATGTTCTTTAAACCAAATGGGAGTTTACAATAAGCGAATGTGCCCCAGGGACAGATGAATGTTTTCTTATATTGGTCCTCTAGGCAGATATTGATTTGATTGTAACCGGAGAATCCATCCATGAACAAAAAGATTTCACACCCAGTACATTCGTCAATAATCTGGTCGATAAAGGGAGTAGGATATTTGTCTTTTGGACAAGAAAGATTGACATCCTGATAATCGACGCACACTCTGATTGTCCCTTGTTTCTTCATGACAAGAACAATGTTGGAAACCCAATAAGTAAGCGGAACAGGGTAAATGAAACCAACACACAAAGGTTTTTCAATTTCTACTTTAATGGCAGCAGCCTTCTTCGGATGAATAGGACGAAGGCGTTGACGTACCGGTCTGAAATCAGGGTACATTTTAATTGTGTGTTCAACGATACTAGTATGTATGCCTGACATTTCCTCATAGGACTAGGAAAAATATATCTCGGAATTCAGAAAAACGAGAACGATAAGTTTCGAGTTCTGATGGAGAAAAAAACATACCGACATGAATGTTTTCTACAACGTCAAGTTTGGTCGAAATATCAATAGAAATGGTTTCTTCAATATTTGATATGTTTCGCTCAGATTCAGTGGAAATAATAGGAATAGAATTTGAAAAGAAAATTGTGATCGAAGGGTGATATAATTCAATAAGATTATCTTCTTCGTAATCCCGAAGATGGGAACGATGATGGTTATCTTCCCATGGTTCTCCTTTTTTCATCATGGATTCCAAAATGCTCTCATCAGTCAAGAAAGTGGATGAAAAGGATAAGATGGAGTACCAAAACCTAATGAATGATCAACCCAAATGATTGGTGATGATGAATTAGGATTCGTCGCCCAAGCCATGTAGATTGATTTCTATGGCAGCTCAATTGGGCTTGGCGGTAGGAATTCATCCAGCGTAACAACTTCACAATCATTGGTAATCTTCCTTAAGTCATATGAAGTGGAAGATATCATGCAGTAGGTCTCTATTCTTGAAATTTTTGCCGACGTTGCAGGCGGCGGTAATGCAAAGGTGCCCATTAGGGAAGACTCCTTTAAGAGCTCTACACAAATGTTTTGAAGTGCTAGCTGGGGTGCGTGAACTAATGGAATGGTTCTGGTTACCTAGGAACTAAAGGGAAATAAGGAGAGTTGATTGATGACTGTGATGACACCTTTATGAGGGAAGGCGATCATCGAAAAGTAAGTAGAGACGATCACAACCATAGGGTAAACCCATGGCCTTCCCAGTAAAATGTTGTAGTCAAAGGGTCTGTCAATGACCTCAACTTCAACATTTACAGTTTTTCCCCCTAGTTTGACATGCAGGTTATTGATGATACCGTTACACCATTTTTTGGTCATCTAACTTGTTACTATTAGATGGACCTAAGTAAACCATGTAAGACCAATTTTACCCTAAGTAAAATTGCTTTCACTATGAAAAATAACTTAGTAAACCACCTTTATTAAGTTGTTTATGGTCTAAACAGGAAACCCCATGAGGAAATATTAAATAAATCCACATTTGTTTGGTTTTCCTAAAGGAATAATTAGTTAAAAAATAGTTTAATTAATATTCCTGGTCATATTTAACCCAAAACAGGGAAATTAATTAGATAAATTATTGTTTATCTTATTATTTTCTAGGAATAATTATTTAAACCTTATTTAAGTAATATTCCTTGTTAAATTTGACTAAATCACTCATAAATAATTAAATAAATCATTATTTATTTGATTATTACTCAACCACATCCTTAAAATAATAAATAAATCATTTATTTGTTTATTGTTTACAAATAAAAGGATTTCACCCAAGTCAAATTATTTTTCCCTCCAACAAATATAATAAAATATGCGGTTAATAATATTTTAATTATGCACCAATATCTAGACTAACTCAATATTTTGTTATAAATAGAACGGTTTTTCCATTCACTCACTACCTTTTGTTGCCTAAAGATCACTTTGGATATATAATTTTGGTCTGACTTTGATCCACCATCATTGTTGTATTTTGCTACCATTTTTCTTGTGAGCTCCCTTTGAGTTCCATTTTTGTCTAGGTTTCCTACACCATCAAGAGAGAGGGATTTTAGATCTGAAGTGTTGAGGACTTACAAGAACCCATCCCACTGAGGAGGACTAGTAACATCTTTCTATGTTCTCCTCCCAGGTGTCATAAATACAAAAAATCTTTAAAACAATATTGTCTTGTCTATTGGATGCATAGAGTAACTCTTGCTTTTATTTAATGCTTAATGTCTTTTAATGCATAGATCTAGATTTTTGTAGCATTTATCTTGGTCAACTAATTGCAGATCTAAAGATATTGGCAACCATATTTCTGTTAGGGTTGTTTGTTATGCACGGCTAAAGTGAGCCTTTTTTGTACATTTGCAATTAATATTCATACTAACAATTGGCGACTCCACAAGGGTTTACAATTACGACCTCTGTCGTTTTTCAGATCCTTGCATATCCAGCTGCTTCAAACCCTAGGATTTCTCTTCAGCTTCTTGTTTTGCTTTTCTTTATGTTGTTTTTAACCTATGAAACCCTAGCACATTGAAAATTATAACTTTCATGTGTTTTTAGACCTATTGTGCAGGTGACAGGAATCAACTGCAGCTGAGACAACACATTCTTCTGAAACCTGCTTCCGAGAGTACCGGAAGTGCAGGTCACACTTTTTGGGCCAAAACCCGCGACATGAACCTCTAGGGCGCAAAAAACAGGCCAAAACCTGCAACCTCTATAGAAAACAGGTCAGAAACTGCGACCTGAACTTTTTACGGGAATTTTTCTAAGATTTTTCTGGGTTTGTCTGGGCCTATGTTCAGGATTGTCTGACCTCCGTCTCCACCCGTTTTGGACCTGTACTTGTTCTGTTTTTCTCATCAAAGTGGGAACCTAGCCCCCTAGGGCTTCAGTACACTCCACGTTTTGTGGGATATTTTAGCTGCTGCAGGTTGTCTGATATTTCAGAGTGTTCAGCCCTTTTTTCAGATCTAATCCCTTACCTTCAGATCCACTTCAGATTGGCTATTTATCCATCCAAAACACCTCCTTTTTGTTTTGTTTGGGTTTTCCTCTAGGGTCCCCTCCGCTTCCCTCCAGGTTATAACCTTTCACCACCTCATTTACAACAAATTTTCCTCTGATTTTTTGATGTTTGTCTGCACCTATTTCCAGCAGATCTGACCTTTAGATCATTGTCCCTCATGAATTTAGATCTATTGGCTATTTTGGTGTTTTTGACTAGATATTTGCCCACCTATAGAATAGTTGTTGAGAGGCCCGCCTCCTTGGGTTTAGATTAACGCATAATTAGCTGTTTATTTTTTTGTTATTTTAGTTTCATATATTGTTATCTGTAGGTTTATTTACAGTTATACATCACACTTTTTATTTTTCTCTACAAACGTCTGGGTTTAAACATTAAAATTTACACACTTAACACACACACCCTAAGTGAAGAAGAGCTTGGTTACCACTGCCAAGAAAATAATTTAACATTGAAATCAATTGATCCTACACCTCTTTGCCCTTGTTTTGACATTGTAATTAGTTGATCCTACACCTCTTCGCCCTTGTTGGTATCTCTTCCCTTTGTGCCATGTTTGTGCCTTCACCATTGCGCCACAAAGGCATTTATCCCGGAGACTTCTTGGCCTTCATCGTCAGTTTCCGGTAGGAAGACTTACTCCTCCGCGTAGGATTCGAGTTAGTCCTCCACCGAGTCCGCACTTTGTCTCCTCTTCTGGTTCATTGGGTTCCCCTTCTGGTTCCGCCCCCAGCTCTCCCCCTGTCACCTTCACCATGTATGGTTCAGGACCTAACACTGGTGGTAGCCTCTACCCTAATGCTGGGAATACTATTAGTGGGATCACAACAGGAAATACCTCGACTGCGCCCTGCTCCCCTATATGGCAGGCCTCAGCCTTCCATATTTTAACCAGTTGATCAATAACCCTATACACCATGATGCTAGTTGGCTTGATATGCTGACCAAGCTCCATTCCGACATCCCCAAGTTTGAAGGCCTTGCTGGAGCAGATCCTACAAATCATGTTTGATCTTTCCACATGTGGTGTTCATCTAACTCCATTACCGATGACTCTGTCCGTCTTCGATTGTTCCAACGTACGCTTACTGGAAAAGCTTCTAAGTGGTATGTTGATCAGGCCTCATCCTCTCATACCAGCTTTGTGACTCTTTCCCGACCTTTTTTGTCTTATTTCCAACTTCCCCTTCGTTATGACACTGGTACTGAAATTTTGACTTCTTTCCGTCAATCGTTCGTGACCCGCCTATCCGATCATGTCTAAGAATGGCAGAGAAGAGAGAGCCTATGTCGAGCCCCTACCTTCGAAGACCATGTCTACATGGAATGGTTCCTTAGATCCATTTTTCCTGCTATCGGCAAATATGTCGCATCGCATTTCCCTCAAACTGAAGAAACCACTCTCCAGATTGCGTTAAAATATGATCTGATCTACGCTCAGTCGGGTTATGTTATTATCGTTCTACCTGATCTTCCTAGACTCGGTGGTACCAATGCACTGGGGGCATCTCATGCCGCCGACGATATCGTTGGAGTGCTCTCTCACCCGTACGCTTAACCTCCCATGGGGTATGGTTTCCCTCAGGGAGGGGCCAACACCTCCTGCACTTTCCCCCCTCCCAGTAGCATGTATCCAGGATACGGCATGCTTGATCATTTTTCCCAACCTCCTGTTTACCACAATGTTACCCAACCTCCTTATTATCCATATCCGCAGCCTAGTGATCCAGCTCGTCAAGCTTTAGCACCATCGCCTCCCTTGCATTCTCAACCCTCGCAACAGTAGCCACCACTCCCTCAGGAGTAGGTATATGCACAGAAGGGTGTGACTAATCCTCCTCCTTCCAAAAAGAAGAGGAAAGGCACTCAAAATCAATCTACCCCCGGTAATCCTGGACCTAATCCTCAAAATAATACACCTAACACTGCTAACCAAGAATAAGGCACTCAACCCAAGCAGGACAGGCCTATTTGCACGAATAAGCCTTGTTCTTGCTGTGGTATTTATTGTCATTACGCTCACGATTGTCCTCTTTTACCATAGATGCGGCAGATGTGGGAGACTCAAGCAATATTGCGAGGACAAAAATTCTTCCCTTCCGTCCCTCCCAATTTTGCACCTAGTCAACTGGATGTGTTTACTAATCCTTTCCCTCAACAAGGATTCGTGGCTACCCAACCACTTAAAGTTCAGGCGGCCACTCAACCTCCTCCATCTGGTACCTCCGACTACCAGATTCTCATGATGAACTCTGACCAACCTATAACCGTAGATATCAACCTTCAGACTCAGTCCCGTCAGTGCAACAAGACTCCCGATATGTCTGTCCCCGTGCCTCCTTCTTCAGGTTCTACAGAGCCTCTTTCGACACCTAATGGTCATTCGTATATCCCTCAGCCTAAGGCAGAGGTTCATACCAATATCCCTAAGGGAACATTACGCTGAAACACTGCTTCTAGCAGAGCTTCCCATTCATATAGTATAGTAGATGATTTGGCGCAATCTCCTGTTGCCATCTCAATGTTAGAACTCCTCTAATCGTGCCCTTCACAACGAAAAGCTATACTATCTACCATGGGAATTGTATATCCTTCAGATGATAAATTGATTATCTTTGATGTTGACCGGTCAGAACATCCTCCTCTTCCTGCTTCCGTCGCCTTCCAAATCCTAGTCAAGATCCGAAACGCCAACGTTTCCCGCTGTATCATTGATGAGGGGGCATCCACCTATGTGATGTCCACTTTGGTTTCGAAGCAACTTGGATCGCCTGAGTTTTCCCATTCCATAATCACTCTTCGAGCGTGGGATGGCCACGCCTCCCAGCCCATTGGCCTATTCTGTAATTTTCCTATTACTCTTGTGGGCAAGACTGTTTGCATTGACGTAGAATTCATTGATGCCCCCTTAGATTACAACATTCTATTGGGTCGTAGCTACACCTATGCGATGTCTATTTTACCTTTTTCGGTTCACTGCAAGATGTCCTTTCCCCATAATGGAAAGATAGTCACCATCGACCAATTGACATATTACAAACTGAAGTCTCAGACCTCCCCTGAGTCCATCATAGGTGGCCAATAAGCAAACCGTCGACCCCTTGACCAGTGTCTCACCCGGAGTCTACAAAGACTCCTCTTTTCTTGGTACATTCCCTGGTCTTCCTCCTCCTGTCTCTGATCCCAGCTCATTGAATTTTTGCATGATGCAATCGTCTCGAGCTTCCCTCAAGCAGCCTGCTTCGGCTAATCAGCAGCCTCGCCCTTCGCAGCCTACTCCTTGGCCTTTGATTCAACCTTCTGGACCTCCTCCTCCCGGCCCTTCACCTGCAACTGGTATCCATGAGCCTCTCTACCCTCCTGGAATGGTTCCTCCAGGCCTTAACCATCTTGGATCCATCTCGCCTGGCCATTACCCCTCCGGTCAGATGTTGTTCCTAGCTCCCCCTCTTGGAGTGTTCTCGGTACCTGTCATGGCTACTCTATCCCTTCCTAACCTAACCCTGGGGATTCCCGTTTGGTACATCGATCCCCCAGCCACTACCCCACTTGGTTAGCACAAAACTTATCTTGCTTTGACCCTGGTCCAACCAGTCCCCATGACTCCTCCCGCTGCTACCATGCCTCAGCCACCTCAACAGGAACCTCCTCCTGTTGCGACAGCTTTGGGTAAAGGGGGCAAAGCTCGCAAGAAGGTACCTAAATACAAGGCTACCCTGACTGACCCTGCACCTCCTCCACCTCCAAAGCCTTATGATTTGTGTGATGTCGTCGGTCATGCCACCCATACCTATCCTGAGTTGCCCCGTATCAAGCCCATGGTTAATGTTGTGTTCCCTAAGTCTATGGTCCCTGAAGCCTATGTTTCTTCCTCGAATGCAGCCAATAACCCTAAGACTATTCACACCAACCAACCTTGTGCTTTGTGTGATCTCCATGGCCATTATTCCCACCATTTTCCCCGCCTCACGCATTACCGCACCTCTTTGGAGGTATTTTGGGAGCACGAGATTGAACAGAACCAGTTCGCCTTTCCCATTCTTGCGCAGTATGATTTGGGCTAGCTTGAGGATTTACCCGTTACCATTGACATTCCCCCTCCTAATGTCGAGATGACAGAGCCTGCGACCACCATCCTCTACCTATCATCATCTATGATATCCATGGTGGAAGACCCCCTAGGACTTCCCCTTCTGTTTCGCCTGACCTCCCTTCAACGATCACCTTGGGCTCAACATTGGTGGATCCTTCATCTACTTGTTTTTCTTTCACCTCCCATGACGATGCGCATGTGAACCTTTCTTCTCATGATGATGAGTCAGGTAGCTTCGCCGCACCACGTGGTCCTTCTTCCACCAGTCACCCCATATTCTATTACGATGACGACATTATGGAAGAAATCACCACCCTTGACTTCATCTTTCCCGCCCATAAGCGGGATGGCACCATCCGTGTCTATGGTAACTTTCACGGCCTGAGCACAAGTTACACTTCCGGTAGCTCCCACACACCACCTAACCGTCGGTGTGTGGGTAGTAGACATCTTACCCAGATCACTACCTCTCGCAGTGTTTGTTCGATTTATACTTTGCGCTCAAGTTGCCAGAATTTTTCATCATCCTCCCATTTATTGTCTTGTGGCACCTTTTAGATGGGCCTCCCATCCACACCTTATATCGGTTATGTCAATGGTGCAAGTCGTTACTCCTGGAATCTAGCCTCGGTAGGTTGGGCCATTTTTACCCCCTTACATTTGCTTGTTCTCTCGAACGGTGTATGCATTAGTACTTCCACCAATAACCAGGCTGAATATGATGCAGTGTGAGGTTTATTAGCCTATGTCCTTTCCCATCGCATCCTCCACCTTCATGTTCATTTAGATTCCCTGCTTCTTGTCATGCAATTGAATGGTGTATATCGTGTGCATAATCCTATCCTTTTTAGAAGATATTTATGAGTGAAGATTTTGATGTTTGAATTTGAAATCATTACATTCAGTCATGTACCTTGAGCACAAAATCACTATGTAGACAGCATTGCAAACAATATTCTAGATTGGCATTTAGCACATGCATTTAACACAAGACAATAACATAAAACCATCAAAACGATGCATATCCATAATATGTGTCGTATAACATGTTTTAGAGTCCATCAACTATGATAAATATGACAAAAAAATAAAAACTGAGGGCACCACCTGCCCCTACACACTAATCACTATCTGGAGGATCTCGAGGCAATGGCTCTCCTCCTGCTGCTCGTAGATCGTGCATCCCTTGTTTAGTTATCACCATGCGTCGCATGACCCCTCACCACTCCGCGGGTAGACCAATACATGGCTCTATGTATTGGTCATATAAGTCTTTCCAACCATGCTCTGAAACACTGGTCAGAAGCCTCTCACATCTGTGACAGATGTCCTTTAGGACAGCTACTGCATCCTCATTTTGTGGTGCTCTCAATCCACTAGGTCCTGCAGCTCCTGATACTGAAGGCCATCCCATATACCCGGCCGGTTTCACCGGTGCTGTATCTGCATACCATAAGTGAAAGAATCAATACCATTTACAATATTCTAAAACCTTACAATGCACACAAAATATTAGCAATTTTTCACTTACCATCGGGCCCCCATACTCGACCAAGTGGCAGTGGCAAATCCGGGTCCCCACGATAACTCATCCCACTATAGGGATAGTCGTCTATGTACAAAGTTATATGATCCCAATGAGAAAAGAACTCAGGTCGGAACACCCATCCGATCTCCCCACCTCCTCCTCTGCACAGTAGTCACCCCCACCGACGCATCCTGGGCTCCCTCGGGCCCCCATCCTAGAGCTGTATACGAGGTCAAAGTGTCAAGATATTCTCAAAGAAGAGCGAGCACAACACTATACCATATGCACAATCATGGTTCACTTGCCGCTTGCATAGCGACAATTGTCGTTTCAACGACAACAACATCATCTAGGCCCACCCATAGTAGGTCCCACTCAACACACTCTCCACAAGCATCATCTGCCCTCCAGTGATGTGGTGGAGTGCCTGGTTGCCCAGGATCCACAGCATTGCTGCAGCCACAGCACGAGTCTCTAACCTCTCTAGATCCCCAATGGGTATCCGTGTCCCTTTAACATGGAGACCTGGTAGACAATGGTGCTCTACAAACTCCATGATGTTTCGCCCTCACGGTAACACTAGTTGAGTATTCCCTACCATCCCAAGTGGTGGGATACCAGTAAGAAAATATATATCCTAGACCGTCAACTCGATCTGGTGCCCCTGCAATATAAAGACCTCATGGTCCGGATCCCAATAACTGACAATCCGGGCCAACAAGGGCTCTCCAACTCTCATCAGAGGGATCTCCACAAAATTCAAAACCCCAAACTTGGTCAATGCACTGTGGACACCCTGATCCTCTCGGATCTTTGATCGTAATGTGTCCATGTCTTTCTCTCTCCAATTGATCCGCAATTCTGCCATATCTACACAAAACCATCATATTTGTCAGTGTACCGATAGGAAATACTGTATCCAAACATCATAACCCAGCTCTCAGCCAAAACACAACACAGAAAAACCCCTCTCTGTCAGGTCGCACTTTTCAGGCCCAATCCTGGGACAGGTCATAGTTTTATGCCCAAAACCTGCTACCCAGGTCACAGTTTTTTCCCAAAAAAGTGTGACCCGACTGTGAAGAGGAGCAAGGGTCTGTTCCTAAGCTCTGGGGACCTAAATTTAACTTTCAATCCACTGAAATGAAAGAGTAGGGTTAGGCCTCTTACCTCCAACTGACGGATCTAGATTCTAATGGTCAGTTTGTTCGCTACAATCGCCGCAAGATTTAGGGCCTTCTCTCCTCTCTACATTCACCACAGTTCCACTTGCAAATGAGTGAATTTGGAGAGAAAATGCCTTATTAAAAGAGAAACCCCTGATTTTTCTTTCGCCTGCTACGGCCAAACTGCCTATACCATTAGAAAGCTCTCACCGAGCCCTCAAATGGATATCTGTTAGTATTTCATGATTTCATACTTCACAAGGACACATTTTGTCCAAGAAGGGTCACTTCACCACTCCTAAAAATATAATTTCTTCACTTGCAACACTTGTACTTAGGGCACCACTTTGCCTCCATATTTGTCCTTGCTCGTGTCGATTTTCGTCGTGAGTAACCATCATGTACTCATGTTTTAATGGTCCCCATTGGACCTTTTATGCATGGAAGCATCATCGATTCACCCTTTTTTAGAGCATCCAAGTTGAGTCATCATCGCATCAATGGAGTCTATCCCAAGTCCCTTTGTATCACGCTATATCCCTTCATCCTTCATTTCTTGGTTTCTCTCTCATGTTGCACATTATGGCCTTCAGTCCTACTGTCCCCTATCCCCTTTAGTATTGTGTCAGTCACTGCCAGGTCATCCATGCCCTTTATGCTCTAACAAGGGAAGTCGTTCGTCCGCTACACAGTACCCCCCATTTCATCATCATCCCTGTTGTTAGTCTATCAGTCACTCTACTATTTTCTCTCGTGCCTTAGTTGAGGATCCCTTATTGCCTCACCTATGGTATACCTCCTTCTATCGACATCAGATCATTCATTCCAGAAGACAGGTCTATAGGGCGGTGTACCTTGGTTCTAGCTTCCACTCTTGTTCGGTGCCTTAGATCAGGAAAAGGGACTCCTTATTTCCCTTTGACTTGATTGTTTCTCAGCTCCAGCTCCTTGTAGCATGATCGAGATCCGTATACTTGATGGTTCAGTGATGCAGTAGATGATACCGGTTATTCTCGGGTGTGTGTGAGATGTTTTCAGACCTCATGAGGGGGTGGCCCTTCAGGTAGGCCCCCACATGCCCGGATGACCTATTCAATACAACCCTCGATGCAGCTCCATATATTTGATGATGATGGTCTCAGCCACTTGTAGTGCCTTTTAGTTTGCATGTATCAGTCAAATTTTGAGAGCCCTTTCCTGTTTACAGGGGCACTTTGATTGTACTTATATCTCATGTACTCATATATTATTGTATAAGTCCTAGCTGTTATCCCAGGCACAGTAGGTATGTGGGATTCATTATCATGTTTTTACCTGGCTCATGTTTATGCCAGCATGTACTATATTGTTCAGTCCCTTGTTTACTAGACGCATTATTCTTTGTACTTTGTCTCGACGGGCATAGGTATTCCTCCTCTGTCGCCTATAGCAGAGGTACTCACTCATAAAAGAGACTTGTCGCACCTGTAAGTCTCGCCTCCTCACAGTCTAGTCCTCTAGCGCTTTGGTCTACCTTATATTTCTCTCTCTCTGACTTCCCCTTCGGTGTCTAGTGATTGAGTTCTTACAACGTACTTCGGTCATATGATTAGCTCCTAACGCTCACACGATTATATGGACCTAAGTTTACCATGTAAGACCAATTTTACCCTAAGTAAAATTTCTTTCACTTTGAAAAATAACTTATTAAACCACCTTTATTAAGTTGTTTATGGTCTAAACAGGAAACCCCATGAGGAAATATTAAATAAATCCACATTTGTTTGGTTTTCCTCAAGGAATAATTAGTTAAACAACTTTTTAATTAATATTCCTGGTTACATTTAACCCAAAATAGGAAAATTAATTAGATAAATTATTATTTATCTTATTATTTTCTAGAAATAATTATTTAAACCTTATTTAAATAATATTCCTTGTTAAATTTGACTAAATCACTCATAAATAATTAAATAAATCATTATTTATTTGATTATTACTCAACCACATCCTTAAAATAATAAATAAATCATTTATTTATTTATTATTTACAAATAAAGGGATTTCACCCAAGTCAAATTCTTTTTCCCTCCAACAAATATAATAAAATATTCCATAAAAGTTGGATCTTGATTTGGTTAATAATATTTTAATTATGCACCAATATCTAGACTAACTCAATATTTTGTTAAAAATAGAAGGGTTTTTCCATTCACTCACTACCTTTTGTTGCCTAGAGATCATTCTGGATCTATAATTTTGGTCTGACTTTGATCCACCATCATTGTCATATTTTGCTACCATTTTTTCTTGGAGCTCCCTTTAAGTTCCATTTTTTGTTTGGGTTTTCTACACCATCAAGACAGAGGGATTTTAGATCTGAAGTGATGAGGACTTACAAGAACCAATCCCATTGAGGAGGACTGGTAACATCTTTCTATGTTCTCCTTCCAGGTGTCATAAATACAAAAAAATGTTTAAAACAATATTGCCTTGTCTATTGGATGCATAGAGCAACTCTTGCTTTTATTTACTACTTAATGTCTTTTAATGCATAGATCTAGATTTTTGCAGCATTTATCTTGGTCAACTAATTGTAGATCTAAAGATATTGGCAACCATCTTTGCTATTAGGGCTGTTTGTTATGCGCGGATAAAGTGAGCCTTTTTCTTACACTTGTGATTAAGATTCATACTAACAGATACTGCAAGGCTTATATGTACAACCGTCAAAAGCTTTCAACGTGGTAGGCGATTGAGATAGGTGAGGCAAGCCAAGTGACTTCCATTAGTTTAGAGAAATAATGCAAGTAGATTCTCCCTCATAATAATAGTACGATGAACGATGTGATTAAGAAAATTTACTTGGATGGAGAATGCTAATTCTGTTGATAATTGTGGCACATAGACCGTATGATTAAAGACTACAAGATTGGAATATGTCGGGTCAATTCCACTAATTTCCGACAACAAAGCCTGCTTCTAGGAGGGACAACTTTGAAGTACCTCAAGCGTCGACATAGCTAAAGGTGACTGAGCCAAATATTCAACTATATTATCATTTTGAGCTGCTCGGGCTCGAGGATTGAATGTCGATTTATGGACGACTCCTTTCAGTGGCTTTATTGTTAACTCTGGAATAAAATTTGGTGGAACTGATTTAGTAGACGGATTCATGGTCGAGGTAGTAGGTTGATCAGTAGCCTGACTATAGTAATATTTATTTCGCGTAGACACCAAAACATTAGTTTTTGGCTTTGTGACAGATAGCATAAGCACTTGGGAACTAGAAGCAGGATCCATAGCATCCATATTGGTGTCTCAATTTGGAAAAGTATCTATCAACACATCAAATGCAGTTGAGGTCTTAAGAAATTTTGAGACTTCGGCACGGTGAGGATACTCGCGAACAAAGTTCTCCTCATTTGTAATATTCCCAAATTTTCACATTATATTTGGAATATTAGAGTCCTTAATTTTCTTAATGAATTAAGTAAATAAAAGGGTGGAGGGACCCACAATCCTCAATAAGAATAAATATCCACTTTATTTTTTTGAATGTGGATTAATTTAGCCTAGATCTGCAAAATAAGGTAGTTGAGCAAATACTAATGTGAATGAGATTGGAGATCATGTCTCATTTAATGAGAAAGGTCATGGAGGGTTGATTCAGTCAACTAAGATCTTGAAGATTTAAAGAAAAGGATCACTGAGCATTCATGATCAAGCGATGGAAGATCAGGTGCAAATTAAGCACACATGATGGAGGAGGTGTACATTGCACCTAGACTTGTTGGCTGATTTGGTCAAACAATGTAGTCCCACTTGGAGGATATTGTCCACATGTGACTGCGCAGTTGAGAATAGGTCCAAGGCTTGGGAAGGCTCAACATTATAAAAGGATATGAAGGCAAGGGTGAAAGGCATCTTGGATTATTTGATGTATGATATTTTAGATCTGGAATTTCCAAGTGACATTCCACTGCATTCTTGGGCTATTTAGCAGAGATTGCAGGTGCTGTTTAGCATAGGGTGTTCCCGGGCAGGAATCCTACCTCTTTCTTAGAGTAGCTCTAGAAAGAGGATTGTAATTCAATATAAATCAGGCTTTAAGTGCCATTTCCTTTTCCTACTTCCTGCAAAACATTTATATTCAAAAATCTACAGATTTCTGAAGATCAGTTTGGAAGGTGGATGTTGTCTTCAGTACTTCAGCTGGAGAACAAGGTGAGGGATTATTCCCATCACTTGGGCTTATATATCAACACTCCCAGAGCCACATTGCAGATCTGGCATCAGGCCAAAATTTATTGACTAGCATAGAGATTCTCCTCAGAATAACACCGTACATATTGTAGATCTAAAAGGAGGAAGAAGTCAAGCAAGATTCGCCTAGAAATCCCGTGAGGGATCATCCCCCAACATTGCACCGCATTTACCGCCCTAGAGTTTATTGCGCATTTTTCACAGGTAGAAGGCCTCTTCTTTCCTCGCAGCGTTACTAGGTTGCAGCTAGAAACAAGAAGAAATATCGCAATCATCATTGGAGGATTGAGAAGCTAGATATAGAGCTTCTAGGTCATAGATCTGAAGAAGGGATCGGCCCTTCAAGCATAGATATGATCTGATAACATATTTCAGCTATCTCTTTGTTAGATCTAGCTTCAGATCTTTATTTCCGAGAAAATCAAGGATCAAATCCTACGGCGGTGATTTTCGAAAGTTGTAGATCTAGAAAATCCTTTTTAGGTTATCTTGGGAGTCCATCACATTAGCCAGATCTTGAATATTGGCATCATTTGAGCTTCAGTTTTGAGTAGATCTGCATTTCTCTTCTAACCCGCAACCATATGTTCATATCTGCTGAAGATACAGCGTAGTATTTGCTGCAGTAGCCTATAGTTACGTTGTACGTGTTGCATACATGTTTTCTTTGTGGTGATCCTAGTCATCTTTTATGGCTAGATCTACCTATATTTTGCATCAGGTAGAATCGATTCATCTCCGATATAATAAAATGGCTCACTTCTTTCAGATATTCCCCCGATGATGTGTACTTAAGATTTGTTGTTTATCTTGCCGTAAGTTCTTATATTGTGTGGTGCATATCAGATTCTCCTTTTGGGATATTGTATGCTGGTATCAGAAAGCATGATATTTGGCTTAGCTTGTGGACACTTCATCTTTTACATCGGGTGTTAGAAGAAATCGCATAGATGAGATCTTATCATGGAGGATGAAAATATGTCACTCCTCTTTCAGATCCATGCAAGATCTCTCCAAGGAGGTCTATCAAATGAAAGAGGGAAGGCAGAAAGAAGAGCCAAGAAGCAAATCTGATGAGGAAAGCACTTCCTATCAGCAACAAAGAAGACCAGAGAATCCTAGATCTCCTCATAGAACCACTATGTCCACTTTCTTTGAAGAAGGTGAGAGGTATAGAAATGAATAAAGGAATGAACCTGAGACTCATGAGACTCTCAGTCTATATTTTGAAGAGTACAAAGCACAATCTAGAGCTTTCAAGGAGAAGCTAACTCTCCAACAATTCTTCCAGATTAGAGAAGAAAGAGGATCCTATAGCAGCAATAGAAGGAAGAGGAAAAATAGATTCTATTTGCCTACATTTGATGGATCTTCCTCAAGCAATGTCGAGGCTTGGAGGAGGGAGTTAGATTCATTTTTCAAGCTACATCGGGTGGTTGAAGAAGAGGTTGTTCAAATTTCAGCACTTCATCTCTTAGATGAAGCAGAAGATTGGTCGTTTGGGCACCTAGAGCATGCAAAGGTGACCAAGTATTTAGATTTCTTTCACAAGTTGAGGAAGGAGTTTGATGTGGAGAAGACAGAGATGTGCTACAAAGAGACATCTCCTATGGAAACCAAGGAGAATGTCAATCTTGTCACTCTGGACAAGAGGTCACGACTTTCACCACCTGCTGCAAAAGTACTTGTATCTAGAGAAGATGCACTTGCATTTTTGAAAGGTAGTCTTGAGCTCTTGACATATGGAGTCCCATGCATGGATCAGGAGATGCATGAGGAGGAGGAGGAAGATAACAGCGTTGGTACACTTGAAGAAAAGAGGCCATTACTCTTACTAGCAGTTAGAGACACTATTGTCCCGGTTGGAGGAATTCTTGTGTTCTGTCAAGAGGTTCCCACATATCAGTTGATCCAAGGTATTTCAGCACACATTGTTTTAAGACCAATGCATAAACAAGGGTTAGAACAAAATTTTGATTTGAAGCAGAGACTTTTCACAGCACAGATGACCCTTGATCTAATCAAGGAGGAGACTGAAAACTATCCCTGTTCATCATTGTTGAGCTACATTCAACCCTTTTTGTTGAGATGTAGAGTTTAAGAAAATGGGATTAGCATTATCCTATGTACAATGGATGAGTATGAGATCAGTATTGTGCCTTACCTTGAGATAACCTATTTGTTACCCTGCAGATCTACAACGTTGTCACTTAGTAGCTGTGACAAAGAAAGGGCTTCATCATTCTTGGAGAATTATGGAGGTAGCTTCACCCATGAAGCAACGGAAGCAAAGATGAAAAATGGTAGACATGTTGAAATGAGAAACCTTTTCTCCCTTCTAGATGACCCTTTCTTAATGAGCATATCACTGCTCAAAGAGAAACTTCTACTTGCAACAAACCAAAAACTTATTTGGTTTTGGAGGGCCTTTGATGGAGAGAGAATATCATTAAGAGATCTCATTAGAGATACATTTCAACATTTCACGAAGTGCAAAGTTCTTCAACAGTTTGGGGGAGATGGTATTCTACAAAGGGAGGATACCATGATTCTGCAGCACATCCCTCGTCTTCCATATTGGTGTGAGTGGATTAGGATGATGAGCAAGGGGTCACATGATCACTTGCAGATTTACATGGGCCAGAAAGCTTGGTTACATTGGTTGCCATTGGGAGATTTCTATCACTTTCTAAAGGCTCCTATTTTTCTGATCCATGCCTTGGAAAACACATATGAAATGAAGAAGGATGCATGGCTGCACTGGCTTCTCTTGGGTGAGTATGGATACCACCCAATAGCTCATCATTTTATGAATAACACCTTGTGTTTCAATGATAAATTGCAGCAAAGGAAGGCATGCTCATTTTGGTTTCACTTGAGAGAGTTTGGCCACCACATGACATCTCCTATGTCTATGTATTTTTTATTGTGTAAAATTTGGCATAATGATCTCATGATGTGCATTGATGATGTTTTGTATTGGGTTGATGTGACATTCCATATGTCCATTAGTATGCTTTTGCTTCATGATGCACATGAGGGGGAGAGGAAGCAACAATATCTCTTGTTGCCTTGGTTGCTCTTGGGGGAGTTTGGCTTGTCCATATTACATGGAGGAGATGGAGGATGGCAGCAAAGGGCCTTACTCCAGTGGTTATTGTTAGGAGAATATGGTTTGACATCCTTGTCTACCCATGTTACTTCTTCCCTTCTTATTTTGCATAACTTTGGAATGATGAAGTTTGGATCCAATAAGGCCAATAGGGCTAAGAATGAGAGCATAACCATGCTCAATCAAGTTCATGAAACATGGGATGAAGGAGTGTATTGTATGATGAAGATTTTTCTTTGTGGAGAGAGCTACTTTATTTTATGTCTCTCATGTATTGATGATGATGTTGGACATCATATGGTTGTCACTTGGTACTTCATGATGGGAGGAGGACATCTAACCAAACACTTGGAGGTCATTCTTTATGTTTTTAAAAAACAAATTTGGAACCAAACATACATAACCTATTGCAGAAAATGGAGGAAGCCTTCCTTATGTGTGTATCATTGAGGGGCTGTATAAATTATTTTTGTTGCCTATAGATACAACATTTTCCTGGGTAGATGTTGTAATATTCCCAAATTTTCACATCACATTTGGAATATTAGAGTCCTTGATTTTCTTAATGAATTAAGTAAATAAAAGGGTGGAGGAACCCACAATCCTCAATAATAATAAATATCCACTTTGTGTGTGTGAATGTGGATTAATTTAGCCTAGATCTAGAAAAAGAGGTAGTTGAGAAACTACTAATGTTAATGAGTTTGGAGATCATGTCTCATTTAATGAGAAAGATCATGGAGGGTTGATTCAGTCAACTAAGATCTTGAAGATATCAAACAAAGGATCATTGGGCATTAATGATCAAGTGATGGAGGATCATGTGCAAATGAAGCACACATGATGGAGGAGGTGTACATTTCACCTAGACTGTTTGGTTGATTTGGTCAAACAACGCAGTCCCACTTTGAGGATCTTGTCCACATGAGACTGCACAGTTGAGATTAGGGCCAAGGCTTGGGATGGCTAAAACATTATAAAGGAGATGAAGGCAAAGGTGAAAGGCATCTTGGATTATTGGATGTATGATCTTTTAGATCTAGAATTGTCAAGTGACATTCCACTGCATTCTTGGGATGTTTAGCAGATATTGCAGGTGTTGTTTAGCACAGGGTGTTCCCGGGCAGGAATCCCACCTCTTTCTTTTTTATCTCTAATAAAGAGGATTGTACTTCATTATACATCAGGATTTAAGTGCCATTTCTTTTTTAAAATTTCTGCAGAACATTCATATTTAGAAAACTGCAGTTTTCTGAAGATCAGTTTGGAAGGTGGAAGTTGTCTTTAGTACTTCAGCTGGAGAAAAATTTGAGGGATTATTCTCATCGCTTGGGCTTATATATCAGCACTCCCAAAGCCACATTGCAGATTTGGCATCAGGGAAAAATTTATTGACCTCCTAGCAGCAATATTCTCCTCAAGAATAACGTTGTCCATATTGCAGATCTAAAAGGAGGAAGGAAGTTGCTAGTACTTCAGCTAGCAATCCAGTGGAGGAGCATTCCTCCATATTGCCATTAGTCTTGCCATCAGCCTAGAGTTTATTGCAGCATTTTTTAGCAGGCAGAAGGCCTCTCTTTCTCTCACAGCGCAGTTTTCAGAGGCAGTTGTGTTGTAGCAGTTGCAATCATCATCGAAGGATTGAGAAGCTAGATCTAGAGCTTCTAGCTCATAGATCTGAGGAAGGGATCAAACCTTCAAGCATAGATCTGATCTGAGCATACATTTCAGCCATCTATTCTTCATATCTAGCTTCAGATCTGTATTTCCCAGCAGATCAAGGATCAAACCCCGGGGAGGTGATTTTCCAAAGTTGCAGATCTGGAGAATCCTTTCTGGGTTATCTTGGGAATCCATCACATTAGCCAGATCTTGAATCTTGGCATCATCAGAGCTCCAATTTTGATTAGATCTGCATTTCTTCAAATCACAGAACCATATGTTTATATTCTGCTAAAGAGACATCACAGTATTTGCTGCAGAGCCTCTCTATTTACGATGTACCTGTTGCATACATGTTTTCAGGGTGATCCTAGCTCATCTTTATGGCTAGATCTACCTATATTCTGTACTTGTGTAACTGATTCATCTCTAATATAATAAAATGGCTCAACTCTTTCTGCATATTCTGATGTGTACTTAAGATTTATTGTTTATCTTGCTGTAAGTTCTTATATTGTGTGAAGTATTACTGCATTCTCCCTTTTGGGATATTACATCATTACATATCAATCAAAGGTAATGAGGTTTTCGATTATTTCCAGTTTGTTGATCAGATGATCGTTCATGTGGGGTTGAATTTTTCTCTTCTCTTTGCTTTCCCTTTCGCTTTCTAGGCTGCTTGTCATTTTTCATTAAAGACACGGCATGAATTTTGGAAGAAGGTGCAGGATAATATGCAGTATAGTGATGTGTGCTTGTAGTACTGATCATACCGTCACTGGCATGAGAGTCCTTATATGGTGGAGGAACAGTAAAATTAGATTGCGGCGCATTTGGAATTTTCTCATAGAGCATGCCAGACCGAGTATAAATCAAATCTAAGTTCTGGGCACGAGAAATGACCTACTCTTCAGTGACGACGCCACCCTTAGAAACATCCTGAGTTATAGATGGTAACATGGACTTAATGAACCACTCAGAAAGGATTTGATCAAGAACAAATGTCTTGCCCATTCTATGACGATGATGCCACTCATGAATATGATCAGAAATGTGATTAGCATTAGTATGTTTAAAATTATTCAAGAGTTTTGTTCCAGTTTCATATCATATGGGTAATTGGAAGTGGGTGAAAAATACAGTAGCCAGGGCAGTGAAATTATCAAATGAAGCTCTTGGTAACTCAATGTACCACTAAGGCCGGGACCAAAGGAGCATACGCTAGAAAAGACATAGTTTTCTGAATTTGTGAGTCATCATTTAAGGAGTTGGATGAGCACCAAAAATGATAAGTCATAACATGCATAGATGGGTCTTCTCTAGGGTTTCCATTGAATTTAGGAATGTTGGAGGGTAATTTATGTGGTATCACTGGCCACCAAGGAGAATAACTTATCGGGACAAGAAAAAAGCCTGCTTTGCACTGCCTAATGGCAAAGTTGCGACAAAGGGAAATTGTCGATTCAATTCAGGTTGAGCATAACTAGGATATCATGGAATTGTTTAGGCAACAGGCCTTTGTGCACTAGCATAAGGCATTTGCTATTAGTAACCTAGATAGGGCTTATTTTGATGACCAAACGCTTGAGGGATCTATTGAACAAGACCTGAATAAGCTGCTTGTTGTTGGAATTGTTGTTGTGGCATTTGAGGCCATGGCTTCCAAGGTGATTGTCTGCCAAAATTATAGCCCAAACAAAAATATCTTGGACCCAGTTGGGATTGTGAATAGGAAAGATCCAGGCTTGTGCTGCTGATATCCATAAAAGGGTAATCCATCCTTTGAATGAAATATTTTAGATACAAGTGGTTGTTGTAAACCAGTTAAAGGAGTTGGAGTATGTGGGCCCAAAACTTGAGGGTAATGGGTTCAAGGACCTGCCTGAGACAGTGGAGGTACATCAATCTGAGCATGTAATAGGGGTAATGAAGTATTAACAAGTGGAGTAGATGTGGGTGCAATAGGTTGAACCAGTTGATATGAATGCACAACCATTTGTGGTTGAATGGGAAAGATAGGCTACCACTGACAAATAGATATTCCAATGTTAGGGTGACCATAAAACAACAACGTATTGTCAAAATGGGTGACCATAGGTTTCCCCCCAACGTGGGGAGCATAATAAGATGGAATATATTTTTCTCCAAATGGTGGGAGTCCATTTGAGATTGTATTGGATAGAATGTACCCAAATGGACTAGCTTGATGTTGCACTAAAGATGTATATAAAGGATCAAGCCATTTAGTACTCATTAGAGATGTACCAGATAGATTACAGAAGATGAGATGGGTGAATTCCATGGATTTGAGGATGCACAATAGTAGGTTCCAAATAATGATTGGTAACCCAATGGGACAAAAGGACCACCATAAAGATGTGACTCTGGTGATGTGGTAAACATCGATGGAGTAGCAATAGTAGATGATGTCGTAGCTGTAACATACAATACAATTGAAGATGTTGACGTAGCCATGGTCATACGACCTAGTGTATACCCTATAGGATCTACGGGAACTCGAATTGAAACAATATCAAAAGAAGTAGTGTAAGTCAACCGAGGAAAAGACTCATAAAGATAAATCCCCAACCCAAAATGGGTTCAAGTTGAAGGGAGAGTTTCTTGTTGAGGTTCTTCCTTCATCAAAATCAAACCAGGTGGAAGGATTTCATTGTTAGGCCCGAGATATATTTCAGGTGGTTGACTGCGCAAAAGGGAAGACTCAATGGCTACGATCGACTAAGGAGCGACCGATACATCAAAAAATTCCATTTGTTCAACTTTGGGATCTAGATGTTTTGGTAAAAGAAAGATGGAATCTGGATCAACTTCCAGTTGAACAACATTGAGTTTGGGAGGTATGGTCTCACTAATTCGATGGATAATGTCCACAAGTAGCTGTGAGGACTCTGTTTCAATGACAGTGGATAAACCAGGATGTCTAGAAATGACTCAAGACGACTCTGTTATATGTGATGAAGATGATGCACTAGAGGTATTGATGGTACTGGTTTTGATAGAATGAGGTTGCCATCACCGACCAGAAATGGCTTCTAGTGGTAAAGGTGGGTTAAGTGCTATTCTACGCGAATGAAAAGGAAAGGGATTTTCTTATTCCATGATTATTGATTGATTTTATTACAAAAATAAATAAACAAATAAAAAGGGTGATACTAGGAAAAAGTTTTACCAAGTAACTGTGAACTGCAGAATGCCTCCTGGCAAACCAAGAAGTACAAGCAGGCAATCTCCCTGAATTTTTTTTCGGTGTATCACAAGTTACAAGGCAACTGACTCGGTTACCTATGGATGGTAAGAAACCTAAATTTGTCCTTGAAAATATACCCGAAGGTACGTGGAGGCCCATGTCTGAATTAGCACTCTCGAACGTGAAACCGCACAATTAGAGCACCCCCTTATACTTTTCATACTAGAACACCGCCCTATATACTCGAAGCTACGTGGAAGAGCTTTGATATACTTACGCACATGGAGTGGTATTTCACACTCGAAATGTATTGTAGACAAGTTAGCGATAGCTGCTATGTTTAATGACGTCGGAACACGTCTCTAGCCTAGACCTTCTAAGTGTTATCGTTAATGTTACAATGATTTCTTAGGTTGATTGAGGTAAATTTTATGTTGATCTTTTTTAAACATTTATCTTTGAGATTCACCGCGTGATGTAATGGAAATTCCTAAAATGAAAACTAAATGATAAAAAAACTTTTCAATTTAGCTTTTTCAATGAAAATCCTAGCTACTAAGGGGAAAGAGCAATCAGATTTTGAGCATACAACAAAATTAGGGGAATTTTGAGGTCTAAAATGGGCCTCCTAAGAAAAATGTACACAAAAATAAACTTTATGAGAACCAATAGGATTCAAGATGATGATTTCAACCATGGGGGATGATTCAACCATTGGGGATGATACACCATTTTTGGAGTAAAAAAGTAAAAAGATTAAAAAATAATAAAATAATAAAACTAGTTTTTCAACTCGTATTTTCAACTTATCTCCCTAAGTGTATAATCAAATTTTGAGTGGGAGTAATTTTTGGATGCAAAATTAATTCCTCATCAAAGGAGTGCCCATGTTGCATACTTTTGATGGAATTTGCTACATGAAAAATGAGAAATACATGAAAATACGTGATTGCAATCATGTTTTTCATGTATTTCTCATTTTTCGTGTAGAAAAGTCCATCAAAAGTATGCAACATGGGTACTCTTTGGATGGGGAATTAAATTTTGCATCCAACGAGTATTCCTGCTCAAAATTTGAGTAAAACCTTAGGGATATAAGTTCAAAATACGAGTTGAAAAAGTAGTTTTTTCTTTTTTCCCTCTAAAATTTGATGATGTAATCAAATCTTCTTTTATTATTTCCACTATTATTTTATAATTTCCTCTGAGGAGGCCCATTTTAGACCTCAAAATTCCCCTAACTGGGCACAAACTAAATGCAAATTTCCCTAACTTGTTCCTACGCAACACATACAAACTCTAAATGCACATGCATGCTTTTCTTTTTAGCTCCCTTTAATGTGAATGCGAGAAAGGAAACTAAATGCACAAAAATAATTAAAAAAATGTTTTCTTTTGAGAAACGAGGAATGAAACAACAAATTATCTTAAGAAAATGAAGAATGAAACTACAATTTTCCTACAGGAAATGAGGAATGAAACAATAATTTCCTTTTCGAAAAAAAAATGATCTAATGCAAAATTAACTACTTTGAATTTGATTTTCCAATGATAAAGAAAACAACTAATGAAACATTGAACAAATTAATTTTCAAAGGAGGAATAATAGGAATGTTTACTGCTCTCTAAGAGAAATAAAACATCTGAGAATACATCAGACAATTGGTTGAAATTGAAAGCAAAGACAAATTTTGATGGAATTTGTTTGGATAAGGGGGAAACACACCCTGTAAGGGGAGACAGTGCTTTGCAATGCACCCCTGAATGGAACACAATGCACTGCATTGCACTGTACCCTGACCAAAAGTGCGTTGGATGCAACTAACTTTGGGAAACAAGAAGATAAACACACTTCTAATGCAATTTTTTCATTCAAATGACTGATAAAGGAAAGTAGAGTCTACTGATGATGGTAAACAGAGGCAAAAACACCAAGAATGATGGGATTTTATCCCCAATGGAGTTGCCAATTTTTTATACATAATTCTAATCTATGGATAAACTAAATTCCCTGAGTGTGGTGTTCCTTCTCTCAGAACAACATAATAAAGACAATTATTATTTTCTCTAAGACAAATAGATATACAGAAAAGGAAAGAAGCCTACTTGTGATCCTTTCACTCTCCTTCTCCTTTTGTCACTGTTATCGTCGCTCTCAATCCAACTAAGGCTGCTAGATCTATTCCTGCAATCAAAGACAAAGAACAACAAACAACATACAAGTATATACTTATCTTAATCAAATCAAATCGATTCGATCTGAGAATACATACATCATCAAAAATACATTTCACAAGATATAAGCATATGTATGAGAAGATTACAACCAATAGATCAATTTGTTGTCAACCTGCTCCAAATTCATTCCAGCCTCATCACATCAAGCATCATCTCAGTAGCATATCAATACTTCCAGGTCTTATCAATTGAGAATCCAAAAACATAACTTTGCACAAAATTATTCCTCCCTAGCACTTAGATGAGTGCTCAATTTATAGGGAAACTGAAGGTAGTTTCTTATTAAATGGCTTTCTAATAATAGGTGAGACATGTTTCCAAGTTTAGAGGTGGTGGATGAACACTTGTATTCAAATTATGACACCTATGGGCTCTTCTAGAAGGCACTGGCCATGTGTATATTCTCAGAACAATGATGATTTCACTCCCAGGAGACCAACGCACCCTTGAGTGTTGGGAAGTGCACTGCAATGCACCCTTGCATGGAGGTAGTTGCACTGCAACGTAGTTAGGCCCTTGCAGAGGAGTGTTGGTGAGTCAATGGGTCATATAATATATACTTCAAACCTTGGAAATCTCACAGTTGAAGCCATAAAAGGAATGTCTTCACTTAGGGCATATAGCAACTAAATTAAGGGAATGATAGATCCTATTCATTGGTCATGGGGGATGATTCCCAGTTTGACCAGGTCTCTGGGGATGATGCCCAAATTGACCTATAACAAATATACAAATATTGGGGTTTTTAGCTGAGGATTTCCCCATATAAATATTTTTTGTTGTGTGATTAAAATTCTTTCTCTTCCATGTATTGTGATTTCAAGGTCTAAGTTGGTTTTTGCAATTGGTAGAGTAGATTCAAGTATAATGTTTTAGAATATTACAATTATCAGTTGAATATACATGGATTTTATACACAAGATACCATTTCTAGGACATTGGATTGGACAGGGATGTATCTAGATGGACCTAGAGAAGTTTTGTGCTATTGAGAATTTGGAGGAGCGCAAGAACGCACATGTTGTGAGGGTCTTCCTAAAGATGGATAACTACCATATGAGATATGTGGAGGAATATTCCAAGATTACAACACCATTGACCAAATTTTTGAAGAAGGATAAGTTTTGGATATGGATCGAGAAGTGAAAATAGACCTTTGATTAGCTAAAGCATAGGATGATGACAATTATGGAATTAAAGTTGCTAGATTTTGAGCTATATTTTGAGGTACATTTAGTTGCTTCGGATTTATCCATTGGAGGTTTATTGATGCAGGATGGACACCCATTAGCTTGCGAGAGTAGGAAGCTATAAGACAGGTAGAGGAGATATCCCATTCAGGAGAAGGAGATGACAAGAATCATCCATTGCATTTAGGTGTGGAGGAATTATTTGATTGGAAGACCTCTTATGGTTAAGACAGATAACATTGCAACAAGTTAATTTATATCTTAGCCTAAATTATTAGTGAAGCAACCACATTGATGATAATTTTTGGGAGAGTTTTACATGACCATTGAGTATCGGTTGGGTAAGCTCAATGTTGTAGCAAATGCCTTGAGTATGAAGGAAAAATTGGTTGTGATTGAGGAGGAGGACCTACCTATGTAGGGAGAATGTCATATTCATATTAAAGAGGAGTTGTAGAGGAGGATTTATGTAGGGTTGGAGGAAAAAACTACAACATAGAACATTATGAAGCAGGTGAAGGAAGCAAATACCAATAATTTTTACATCCATGATGGTCACTTGTTATTTGGTGATTGCATCTATGTTCCTAAGTTGAGTGGATCTACAGGAACTTAAATGAGTGTCATGGCATGTCTTAGGTTGGCCACCCAGGATAATGTAGGAAATTTTCATTACTGGAGAGAGGCTACTTATGGGAGCATATAAAGCGTGATGTAAATGGATATATAAATACTTGCATCATTTTTCAGCAAGAAAATCCAAACAGTAGATTGTAGAGAGGACTATTGCAACCTTTGCTTATTCCAAACAGGCCTTGGAAAGTGTCTTGATGGACTTCATATCTTAGTTGCCTATGGTGTAGGGGCTTAATGGGGCAATAGTCATTGTAAATCATTTATCCAATTATGCCATCTTTATTTCGATGAAGGAGCCATGAGGAGCTGAGGAGGTAGGGAAGAATTTCTTCAAGTATGTGGTGAAGTATTGGGGACTGCCTTTGAGCATTATGTGACATAGAGATATGAGATTCATAGGCAAGTTTTGGACCTCGTTTTTTGAGCGTGTGGGGAATAATTTGTTGTTCAATTCTATTTTTCATCACTAGATAGATGGATAGATAGATTTCATCAACTCATTATTGAGGGATTCTTGAATACATTTTGTGAGAGCTGATCAGGAGAAATGGTTGGATCTATTGGATGCAACACAATTTAGGTACAACCATTAGAAGAGTTTTGTGACCTGTTATAATCCATTCAAGCTAGTCAATGGTAAAATTCCTATTGCACTTGATATAGTACTCTAGGGATTCTATGGGTGGAGTCCTTTAGCCTTGATATTTTTAGCAAGATGGAAAGAGAATAGAGAATTGGATCGAGTTAACCTAATAGAGGTATAAGATAGGATGATTAAGTGGGAAGATAAGGATAGATGGGATGCATAGTTTAGTGTGGGCGATATGGTTTTAGTTAGGATGATGAAGGAGAATTTTCCTTTATCAAAGGGGATGTCTAAATCCTTGATAAAAAAGGTTTGTGGTCCTTATTTAAGTGATTAAGAGGATCATAGATGTTTCCTACAAGTTGGATTTGACATTCCACTTGCATTCCCTCCATATACTGTTTCACATGAGTCAGTTTAATTCATGTCACTTAGACATGGAGGGTCTTGAGAGAGTAGATCCATTGTATGGACCAGCATTGATTTTTGATCATCTAGATTTGGAGCTTGAGGAGATAGCAAATTGTAGGACTACGAGGATCACTGATAATAGGAAGAAATAGTAATTCATGTGTTGGAAGGATGCAACTTAGGAGGATGGATTGGAGATGAAAGAGTCACTCTCGAGATGGGAGAAGGAACTCTACGAATTTTAGGGGAAGAATCTCTTGGATGTGCTAAGATTGTTGAGGATGGAAATGACTCATTGTGGGGGAGGATGTAAGGCCCCCAAGTTCCCACAAATGTGCTTTTCATCTTGAGTCGAGTCACCATCTCAACCTAGCAACCAAAATTTCATTCATAACCATAAATTTGAGTTGAGACAGGGTGAGGGTACCCAAGTCAAGGGGAGCATGCCCGAGACAAGTGGTTGAGAAGAGTCGTCTCGTGTGACGAGCACTCATGACCAACCAAAATTTGGAGTTCCTTGAGACAATTTATAAGGTATGAACCTATGAATGAGTTAGGTGAGGAGCACCCAACTCAACCCATGCTGAGTCAACTTGAGTATCAGTGCTTGGACATTAGGATTTCCATTGTTATATGTTGCGCTACAAAGGTCGGTCGATCTAGGTGAAGCGTTGGATCAACAGAGACGACACTTTGATTCATACGACGCATCCCTTCATTTAACCTATGGTCATGTATATATTTTCAAGTGGGGGAGATGAGTTGAGACAAATATTAATGGATCAAATCTCTTATCTTGACGAGTTTCAAGTTTGAGTTGTGTAGAGAAGTTCACATGTGACTCGTTCTACCGTTTTTGATCTAAATGGAAAGTGACATCCACCCATGGTATTAACCCATGGTATTTACCCATGGTTTCCACCTATGGTATCTACCCATGGTATTTACCCATGGTATTGTAACTTAAAAGAGGATATAAATAATTAGCCTCACTTTGTAAAAGTACAGATTGGTCCTTCACAATGTAGCAGCCATAAGTTTTTTTCATTTAATAAATGCTTTCTTAAATGGAAAATGATTATCTTCCTTATGTATTTAGTGTGTGTATCTTGAATATTTTATTGTTTCTTTCCTCTCCCATTGTAGTGTTCAGTTTTTAGGTATCTTATCTCTTGGACCCTCCCAAGATCCAGATCAATGGAATCAAATTGGGTTATGACTCCATATGAATAGAGTATTAAGGGTTTATGACTCCATAGCCAAGGTGAGAGATTTTTTCTAAAAATAATTTGATTGGGGTACAGTTGATTCATGGAACATATGCCCAGAGAAAATTATCCATGATATATCTCGCATGAGATCAAGGGTTGCCAATGCCATCACCCTTGTCATCTTCATCTCTCAACCCAAGGAATTTTGTTGCAATCTGAGGGTAGGGACAAGGGCTATGGTTTTTTTCTCAAAATTCATTTGGTTCAAATTTGACCTAAATATGGTTTCAACGAGATCATGTACCAGAGTACCCTTACATGAATTTTAGCTCCAGATATTGGATTTGGGTTGATGATGTGAGGCTTTTGATCTGTGATACATTCTTGTTGTTTGATCAAAAAATCGACCCAAATCCAATATTTATATGTGATATGTAGGAAAAATATGAGGAGCAAGGATTCATAGCATATAACTGGAAAAATAAAGTCCATGGTTGATGCCAGAGGCTTGTACTACATTCTAGTGTTTTTTTTAGATTCTATCAAGTCCTGAAGGGGAATTTTCACTTTACGAAACACCCATCTGGGATTAGTGAGTTCAATTTCCTATTTCAAATTTTTGGCATGGGGTAAGGATTTGCTTGATATTAAAAAATGAACTTAATTTACTATGAATGGATGTGATTCCTGCTTTTATAAGGCAACTACCTATTCTTCCTCTTGGCCTTCTCGTTGATCTCTGCGACATTTGTGGTATACACCATGGGTTGCATTTATACGTGCAAACAAATCACATACACCAATGTCATGAATTTGGACGCCTACATTCCAGCCACCCAGATCACTGCCATAATTATTGGAAATGAAGACTTCCTAGCTATGATGAAAACTCATAGGGCTCTCATCCAATACAACCTCAATGGATGTGTTCATGTCTTGAGCCTCGTTGCTCTAATATCTTACCCACCTTCAAGTGGTGTCTTCAAGAGTGACCTTGTCGGGATCATAATAAATCCCGTGCTCATTTATTTAAGCCAAATGGGATTATATCTAATGGTCAACACCTACTCTTTCCTTTCCTACAGGGACAAATTTGGTGTTATCTCTATGGACTACGGTCTATTTCATCTCAACACCAAAGTCCCAGCTACTGCAATGTCCATAGTTGCACTCATCTCCTCTAAATGCATGGTTTTTGTAGGAATATAATTCCTCTTCCTCCAGGCTCTTCCCATGATGATCAATGGAGATCGAGAGGGGTTTCATGATTTTTTCATCACAAACACCAATTATTCCATTTTTGTGAATGGAGTGGCATGCCTTAATCTGACTCAAGCTTCCCCATAACACTTCATGACATCGAACCTGTGCACGCCATCTAACACCTCATTTGATCCCATAGGAGTGAACTTCATAGTGGCTAACATAAAAATAATTCTCGACATCAACACACTTAGAATAGTCATGGCTCACGTAGACATGGATCATGTGTTAGGGGTGGCAGCTCCACATATCCATCCCAGAGCCATTAAAATGGTGTATGTGTTGCAAGGAAAAGTGGTTGTCGACTTCATGGAGTCAAGTACAAACATACACCTCTATAAAATTCTGGAACTTGGCGGTGTGTTCGTGGTTCCAAAGGGAATGTTTCACTTCGCTCAAAACATTATATACAAAGTGGAAATCCCAACAATTTATAGTCAATGTGTTCCATTAATAATTTCAAAATATTATGCTCTTCCCTTCAGTGATGTGTTGCAATCTATATTGGTAAATAGGTATGTCTAGATGTAAAGTAAACTAAATTAAGTTAATCATGCTATCATTTAGTACTCCCATGTACACTTTGATCAGTTGTAGGAAAAAAAATCTTTATTGAAGTTCATATTTTGCATGTTTACCCAATTCCACAAATTTATCGTTGGAATCATGATTGTCGTTAGACCAAAACTCGTAGGCGTTAGTCTCCACTACAATCTCTGGAGTTAGGATTCATGAGAGGCGGTTAGTCCATGTCGCGAAACACACAGGGAGTGCTGAACCCAATTTCCAAAAATCTCCCTCCCAACGCAAGCCGGGTGAGTTTCTAACTCGAGACCTGTTGCTCTGATACCACTTGTTGGAATCATGATTGTCGTTAGACCAAAACCCGCAGGATTTAGTCTCCACTACAATCAGCAGAGTTAGGATCCATGAGAGGCGGTTAGTCCATGTCATGAAACACATGGGGAGCGTTGAACCCAATGCCCAACATTTATGGAGGTTGAATATATCTTTGTTACATTTCAATTAAAAGACAAGAAGGATACCCCAGTGCATCTTTCTAAGAAGGTCAAGTATGTTATGGTAATGGTCTTGAATGTTGGTGATATCATGCTAGTTTTAAGAGCATCAGAAAAAAAGGGTACACAACTTCAACTTATATGGATTACCTATAAAGTGTGTTCCATTTAAGCATAACATAGGAACTTGGATTATTGATGCATTTATTGCAAAGGGTCCCATGATAATTTACAAAGATAAGCCACCAAATCTATACCAGGCAGATTAGCAAGAAAAATATCTCAGCATGGTTATGGGTCACCCGCAAACCTGCGGTTATGGGTCAACCACAGAAAACCCTTACCACTGAAGTCAATTTTCTAGGTTGCACACTGTCAACATCATAGTTGGCCCATAATAATTTCAAGGTATCTCTATCCTTAGATATTAATTCATTGCGGTTAGGGTTTAACCACACAAAACCGTTACCACCAAAGTCCATTTTATAGGCCACACACTGTCAACATCATAATTTTCCCACAAGCATTACAGGGTATCTCTATCCTAGGATATTTGTTCTTCATGGTTAAGGGCCATCCACAAACCCACAGTTATGGGTCAACCATGAAAATCCATCTTCTTCAACAAAAATTGGTTTTGGGTAATCCACAAACCCACAATTATGATTCTATTCAACAAAGGCTTCCCTGGAGGGAACTTCAAGCAATTGGGATGACTTCTTCCTAAGGGGGGAGGATTGATCCAAATAGAAAGTGGCATACACTCATGGTATTGACCCATGGTATTTACCCCCGATATCCACCTATGATATTTACCCATGGTATCCACCTATGGTATCTACCCATGGTATTTAACCATAGTATTGTAACTCGACAAAGGCTATAAATAACAAGCCTCAATTTGTAAAATAAAAAATTGGTCCTCCACAATGTAGCAATCATAAGTTTCTTTCATTTAATAAATGGTTTCTTAAATGGATAATGGTTATCTTCCTTATTTATTCAGCATGCATATATTAAATATTATGTTGTTTCTTTCCTCTCTCATTGTAGTGTTTAGTGTTATAGTCTCCTAGATCTTGGCCCCACCCAAGATCCAAATCACTTGTAGTAGAGTAGGAGTCGAATTAAGGAGGAAAATCATATTTCCTTGCAAATGAGTTGGATGAGTGAGCCACGAGTTTCAGATTTTTCTTATAGTATAAGGTTGAGATGTGTTACGGCGAATTCAAGCAGCCTCACACACCTACGTTAAGAACCTCATGCACCCAAGTCATGAAAGGAAGGTTAAATTGGGTTGGGGTGTCTCTTATTTATGTTTGGGGCTCGGTTTGGGAAACCAATAGGGTTGGTCATATAGTATTTTGGAGAGTAGGCTGAGATTCCAACTCCTTGTATATTGTAGCTTTCATATTTTATTTTTGATATAAATATTTAGGGGGTGAATCGAGGGTCTTCGCTCCCATTTATACATATTGCACATTTGCCTCATGGTTACATTGTGATGTTTTATATTTACGACATTTTTATGTAGCATGTCTTCATGGTTAGCCCCAAGGGTTAGCTCAATTGGTTGAGTCCCCGCTTGGAAGTACTCCCAGATTGAGAGGTCACAGGATCAAATCTCCTAGACGCTCCTGGGGTTAGGCCTCAGTGTTAGGCTGATAGTGCGGGAGGATTTACTGCAATTCTTTCAGACCGTGGATGTAGCTAGTACATGTGTGCGGGCACATAGGAACGTGAACCACTTGTAAAAAAAAAAAAAAAAACATGTCTTCATGGTTATATTTGGACGTTCATGGATGGTTTTGGAATTATACTTGTGTTAAAGAATGAATGTGTTGACAGTGTTGGACACGTCAACATTCAGGGGATATTCCTAATATGAAGTCCCAATTAGACCTCACACCATTTGGCGTAGGAGTCCCATCTAGAATATGGAACGGTTGCCGAATTCTTAAACATTTCCCTTGGATCTAACTGTCAGCAAGAGAGAGGGATGCAATGGTGCCTTCGGAAAAAAATAAGGTATGCCTGGCGAGTATTTAGTTGTAGATGTGCCAAACTTCTTCCAATGCAAAGGGAGCGAGAAAATTGATCCTCTAAGAGAAAGTTAATAGTACCACCCAAGAAGAGACACACACGAACCAGAAGGATTCGTCTAACATCCATCAGAAGTGTCCACAAGAGATGTGATGGGAATATAACCATTGAGAAAAAAAGATATATATAGTATCTTGTGGAATAGTCCACAAGTATGGGACAACAATAACAACCATTAAAACATGTTCTCAACAAGATAAGTACTAAAATAGCCGAATTAATTCAACTACTTTAGCACATGTGAAAGAAAACATGAAATACAAACATCCACAGAATAGGCTTAAAAACATTCATACTCCATGCATGAATAATGTGTTTGCCTTGAAGGCTTATGTTATTAATTAAAAGTTCCAATACATGTGTAAACAATGAACATCACTAGCTCTAGTAGTGGAGTGTTGGAGCGACTCCTTCGCTCCCAAAAAGAACTAGCTTATCTCTCTAATGTTTTGTGGGAAGAGCCAGAGTGAAAAGTACCTTTATCTTACAATGAGGGGGTATATATAACAATGAGGACATGATGCTTCACCTTCCTTGTGACTCTTCATCCACCCTCATGACTGTTTGACTTCCTATGACTTTTCAACTTTAAATAACTCTTCATATTCCATACATGTCCTTTGGAATTTCACTTTATAATATATTTTACATCATTAGCCGCAATGGTGTGGCATGTGACCACTCATGACATGACACTGTTGACATACATTTCTTGATGATGTGGAAATGTCAAGCCACTGTTGCTGCTATGTGTTGAGTGACTCAGGGAAAATTTTAAGGATGGAAATTTATCTTAAATTTTAGAAACCTTGGCGAATCTCATAAGTCCCTAATATCCAAACTATAAATTTTTTGTTGATACCTTTGTAAACTTATTCAAATTTATAATGATTTTATATATAGTCTCGATAAAATTTTGGCGATTTTTAAGGTAAAATAATTTTATAATATAAAATTTGGGTGAATCATTTTTAGGAAAAATGGAAATTAGCGAATACTTTTTTTTTGGAAAAATGATGGAAAATTAGCCCACCTACGAATATTAGCCCCTAAAATTTTCCTTGTTGTGTTTCTTCTTGAGGATACTTCTCTTTTCACATCCACATGGCTTGGTGATAAGGAATATTCAATGATCTCAAGTCTTGAATTGTGATCATAAATTGGTGGACTTTTGCTTTCTCTTGATTGGTCAACTTGCATACTCAACTACAAGAGTGTCTTCCAGCAAGCTTCCCTCCTTCGTATCCTTCTTCATAATCTTCCATGGCATGATAAAGTACCTATTTCTGTAGTTGACTCATTACGAGATGACATCAGTCCAAAAAATCCCTAGTATAATATTGTGCATTTTGATCCATAGACTAAGTCAGAACTTGATATAAAGTTGGGAAAGGGGCTCAGTGGCCACGCAGTTGTACAATTCAAGTAGCCAAGGGGGAGCCTTAATCCTTGAGACTACACAATGCGTAGTTCATGATAGGTTGAGGGAGAAAAATTCATAGTTCTGGGAGCTAGTGAGACAGGATGAGGGGATGGGCACTGAATGAACACACTAAACAGTTCTGGGAGACAAGGGAGGTTAGGCCATTACACAGTTATGAAATTCATAGGCTCAAGGAATGAGCTAGTTACTGCGCAATGTGAAGTTAGGGCCAGAATGAGAGGAGGCATTGCACAATTCTGGGAGTCAAGGTCAAAGTTTGAGAACAAAAGCTACGTAATGCAGTAGTACTAGGAGGTAGGAACTGCACATTACGCAATGCCAAGAAGAAAGGTCACAACTAGAGGAATGAGTCTGTGCAAATCGTAGTCTAGGGAGGTAGGATGCAGCTAGGTTTCTTGGTCGGGAAGCTTTTCCAAAAATTGCTAACTATGGGATCGATGAGACTGATGTGAACAGTGATAAGACTTTGACTATGATCACACACTTAGAATACTTGAGGACACAATAGTATAGATCATGCATGACACATGAAAAATGCATTTCCCTCCATGTGAATTCTTTATGACAAGTTACGACAAGTGCGACACTTAGGATACACTTTGCAACGACCATGACGACACTTGTGCGACAATGCTTAAAAATTTGGAAATGAGTGTGAGTCATGATGGATGTTTACATGGTTAAAAAAAATAATTTACACAAATATGACCTCTTTAAACTACCATAAAAAGCTAATATACATGATGCGACAAGTAACATGTAGAAAGATGATAATTTTCCTAACTTGCAAAAGAGACCAAAACACTTCAATAAAACACATGGAATGAGCATAAAAATTTATGATGAAAATGAAAAATACCAAGGAAGGCTCCGAAATTGAGCGTAGGAAATTTGTTTGGAGGGTGTTGTAGCAGTGACAACAATTGGAGACACACTGGTAGGATTCTAGCTTCTCTGTCTTAGTTAACTCTTTTGTTCAGGGCCTTGGTTCTTTGGGAGTATTGATTCACCGTGTGGATTACTTTGGTTTCCCCACTTACCCCTTGAATATACATGGTCCTCGTCATTCCTTATTGGTTGGAAACAACATAAAGTTCAACAATATCACAATGTTTCGAGTTGGGAAGGGTAGTGAAGTTTGCAAGATTAATATTTTCAGAGTATAATTTTTCATCTCTGGTGTTGCTCTGCTGCCAGTAGGCATGGACAGTACCTCAGGGGAGTAACTATAGGAACAAAAACATTGCTTCACTGCCAAAAAGCCTGGTCAGTACCCCGATGGAGTTGCTTGCTTCACCTCTCTGCGCAGGAATCCTTTCTCTTCTTTCGCCTTTATTTTTTTTTTTTTTATTGGACTGTTCATTGACACTTATTCATTTTGGGTGGAAGAGGGATCCTGACTTATTGAGAGTAGGAGAGGTTGTTCCTTCATAGAAGCATATAAGTACCTCTGATTTAGGTTTTCTCGTTTATATTTTCCCCTTCTCTTCTACTAGTTGGATAAGTGTGAAAATACCAAAACATAAAGAATTGAATGTAAGCATATGGTTTCCTGAATAGACATGAGTTCATGGTTTAGCCAAAATTCTCCTCGCGGATGGATATTATTTTCCGTCGGAACTTCATCTAACAAAATATATAACCAACGCAAGGAATACAAACCAAAGTTTTATCCAAATTTTGAAGTGTTACAAGACTCTTTAGACTTCAGCCACACACATACTAAGAATCCAAAGCATATTCATGCACAACAGTTATTTACATGACGAAAAAGAGGTAGAAACCAAATAAAAAGAAAGACTATGTACATAGCGTAGGGCATAGCCCCAGATCATCATTGAAGGTAGTGCTTTAATTCTTGGCCATTGACAGGGAGAGATTCAATCTTCCTGTCAAGTGATTGAAGACAATAAGTGTGTTGGCCAAGATTTTGTGGAATTTGAATGGCCCTTTCCATAGGGATTGAAACTTGGTGTGTTTTCCTTTGTCCTCATGGGCTTTATCCCACTTCAAGACTAAGTCACCCACATAGAAGTTGTTCTTCCCTGCAGAATTCTTGTTGAACCACCTCTTGATATGGTTCTGATGAAGAGAGTTTTTTTTATTTTTATTTCAACCTTTCTTCTTGTAACTTGTGAAGAGTGGCCATCCTACGCTGCACTAATAAGCATGGCTTGCCTTGGGATTCTTGTGAAAGATGGAGAGCAGGAAAGTATATGTTGGGAAGGATGATGACTTATTTTCCATATACCAGGAAGTAAGGGGAGGTGTTCAGAGAGGGCTTTGGCGTGAATCGGTCAACCCATAAAGCATTTACCAAAGTGGAGTGTCAGTTCCTATGTTCAGATAATATGGTCTTTTTCATGATGCGGGTGAGGTTCTTATTAGTGGAATCAATAATACCATTCCTTTGTGGATAATACTTAGCTGAATGTTTCAATAAAATTCCATTTTCTAATGAAAAATCATAGAGACTTAACGATGAAAAATATGTTGCATTATCGAAAAAAAGTGAAGTAGGAATGTCGAACCTTGAAATGATATTATACTTAAGGAATTTAATGGCTTCCTGATTATTCACCTATTTAAGCGGAACTGCTTCTGTCCATTGTGTAAAGTAGTATATGGCAGTGAGAATATAATAGAGTTTCTTTGAAGAATGCGGAAATATTTCTCCAATAACATCTAAGCCCCACTTTTGAAAAGGTTCTTCCACTGCGATAGGCAGTAATGGGGCGGTTTAATTCTTGTTTTGATAGACACATCTTTGATAGACCGGAAATTTGCGGGTGTAATAATGAGCATGTTTGAATAATGTAGGCCATTAGAAACCAAACCACATGATTTTATGTGAATTTGTGTTTCCCGTGAAATTTCCCCTATCCAATCCATCATGGAATTCACGTAATACCTTGTATGAATCATGTGCTTCCAAACACCTTGGCAATACTCCATTATGGTGCTTTCTAAAAAGCAACCTATGCACCAACTAGTAATATAATTCTTTGAGCCTAACTTCCCTCTTCTGTTGTGCAGATAAATGGGAAGGCATGGTGTCATGCTTGAGGTATTGGCTCACATATGTGTACCAAGAGTCTATGATAATAGTGGGATTTGTTCGCCCTACATTATACATTTATATTTCTTTCTCCCAACCAGAAGGATCTTCTTCTTCCTTTGCATCCATTGCTTTTGCTGGCAGTCGACATAGGTTGTGGCCCTTGATTATGTGAACTAGTTTGAACTCTAAGGCATACTCCTATAAACCAATTGTATAGTTCTCTCTTCTCTCACCCAGCTCTTGTTGAACAAATAGTGATATGACTGTTGGGTGCAGAACAAAGATAATACAATGATTTTTCAAGAGATAGGGCTAGAAGTGCTTCACTGCCTTGTATATTGCATAAGCTTGCTTATCAATGGCATGATAATTAAGTTCAAGTCCTTGAATACTGGAAATCATGAAAGATATTGGTCGCTCTTTGTTCTGATCATCCTTTTGTGTAACCATGGTGGCGAGAGAAATATCAGAAGCAAAAGTGTAGAGAAGAAAATATTTGCTAAAATATGGGTTGTATAGAGCGGGTGCTTCTGCAATAGCTTGCTGATATAGGAAAAAGGGTCCTTTTACCTTTTATCCCATCTATATATTTCATCATTATTTACCATCTCTTGTATTGGCTTGACAATCTGAGTGTAATTGGAGATGAATATATGAAGGAAGTTGATTTTCCCCAAAAAGGATTGCATAGATTTCTTGCTCATTGGGAAGGGAATATGCGTAATTGCTTTAACCCTCTATAGGTCTACTTTAATCCCACTTTTAGAAATTATGTGTCCTAAGAGATTACCCTCATGCACTATGAAAATAATCTTTTTGGGATTAAGGGATATATCTTACTTACGATATTGCTCAAAATTTTCCCTCAAATGGCGTATGTGGTCGAACCTCTTCTTAGAAAACACCATGACATCATCGAGGTAGACTGCCATGCTTTATCCAATCAATCCATGGAATGAAATGTCCATGGAGCTTTGAAATTTCACACTAGTTTTAATCAACCCAAATGGAATTCTTTTGAATGCGAACCTACCCCACTTTGTGTGGAATGTCATTTTAATTATGTCAGGCTCTGAGACTAGAATCTGGTTGTATCTCTATTTCCCATCCAATAAATAAAACATCTCTGACCCCGCTATTATGTACAATATATATTTCATATACGACACATGGTAGTTATCCTGGGATCACACGCTGGTAAATTCACGTGTCATAAGTTTTAAGCTCATCATACGTCCACGTGAATACATCTCGGTACTGCTTGAAAAAGTAGATAAAGGCTTTCCGCTCCTGAGGTGTGTAGAAAGTACCAAGATTGAAAAAGTTTAGATCCTTTTCTATTCCCAAATTTATTTTCTCATGCGATAATGTTGAGATATGGGACTTAGCATTGACTGGCCCTCAGTAGTGGTTTTGCAAGTCATACAATTTTTCTAACGATACCATTCCTTTCAGCATGATGTTTTGTTTGCTTATGCTAGCTTCATCCTGTAATGCCTTCTCATGCTCATCTTTGTTGATAGGTGCAGCTTTGAATACATCGGTGTTGTCCATAAAGTGTAGTATCTGTTGGTCATCATTGAAAACATGCAAATAAGTAATATTATCTGGTACAGATGGCTTATAACGAATTTCTACAGAGAAACCATCCCTAATCGGTGATAACCTAGCAATAGCATTTTCCAATCCATCCACAATTGCGTTTCACATTCTAGGAACATAAATAATGTTAAAATCTTGGAAATGTGAAATCAAACACTATACCTCTTTTTGGTAACTTTTGAGATGAGGTGACACACACTGTATGGTATCACGTACCTGTCAGACAACAATTTCAAAGTCACATACTGCTTTGAGAATCACAAAATTGAGGTGGGTTGCTCTTTCCAAACCTTAGATGAGTGCCTTGAATTTTACATCGTTGTTTGTGCACTCAAGTTCCAAGCGAACATAGATCAGATGTTTTTTCCATCGTGGGTCTATTAAAACACAACCAGCCCTAGAGAAATCCTACGTTTTGGAACCATCAAAGTGTAATATCCACATATCATATGTACAAGGACTACGTACTACACTAGTACTATTATTATTATTACTACTAACTGTACAAAAAATTTCACCAGTTGGACTAGGAAGGAGCTCCAACTATGTATCTGGTGGGACTGAGAATGGATGAGCAAGATAACACCCTAGTTGAGTTTCTAAAAAAAAAATTCCAAAGATAAGATTTGTGAAATCCATTGGCTCATTGTTTCAATCCAAGGGAGTAACCGTGTGTTTCATATATTGCTCCGAGTTCACTCGGATCTGATTATTATGCCCTTGCGTGGAAGCCATAAATTTTACCATTCCATAGAAAAATACCCTTGTAACTTGTTGGACCAATCTCTGCTTAACAATACCCCATATTCTCCCGAAATCTCCACAATTACTATGCTTAAACATTAGCGAACTCGTTCATTGAATGATAAATAGATAATCACATTCATGATTTCACCAATCGCATGGACAAGAGTCCTGTGCAGCTGAATAATTTTTGCATCTTTTTTATCCCATTTTATGTTGATTTTCTTTGCGACAGATAATGGAATTGCATTTACTGATGCACCAAAATAAACTAAGAAATTTTGTACATTGTAATTGAAAATTTTGAAAGTTAACGAAAATGGAGGGAAAAGTGTATTTGCATCAATTATTAAAGCATTAAGTAAGGATTCAAGGGAACTAGAGGACATACCATACCCCTTGCATGAAGAATCATCATTACCTAAGGTGGACTGTCCAAGTACGTGTAGGAGCATGTCCCGGTTGTTAGGGTCCTATGATTCATAGGATCAATTGATGATTGTTCGTTTGTTTTCATACGATGATATTGTAAATAATGTTTTATTCTGCAAATTACTTCCAAGAAATAATTAAAGTTAGCACCGAGTTGGAAAAATGGTCAGTTAAAACTATGTTTTTTCCTATACAACACTGCAATTTAAAGCATGTTTTACAAACAAATGAGAATGAATTTATCAAAACTGAAAGAGGTTTTTCTCTGAAACGGATCCATTTAAAAAAACCTCTCTCATTTTTCTAACAACTATTATGATTTTCGATATTCAAATGCATATTTGAAGGCATATTTTCCATAAATTTAATATTTTAGTCACAATTTTCAAATGCGGTTTATGAATAGGTGCAATTGAATTTAAAAAATTGAAAGGGTTTTTTGTTGGTAAAATAATCATATACAAAAACCTCTCTCTGTTTTTACACAGCTATCTAAGATTGAGATATTAATGTTAGGATATTTCGACCATAGGAAATAGTTAAGAATAACTTAGTCTAGTGTAGAGTTAGGTAAAGTATGTTTCTTTACCATGTACATTTGTAGCTTATAATCCGATGGCCGCGATTTGTAGTGATCCGACGGTTCACTCTCTCCTCGGTATTAACGACACTTGATCTGTGGCTTAACACCCGATTGGCCCATGAAATCTATTTAAAGAGCATGGAGGGTCATTTGTTGGTTAACTGTTTATGAGAGAAACATATGTAACTTTTCTTTTATATTAATAAATTTTCTGAAGTGGCCGCGTTGGCTCAGGCCGTGGAATGTTTCCCTCTTCGAGGGTTTTAACCACGTGATTATACTGGTGTACTGATTTGTGATCTTTTTGTGAGAGGTGACCTTTGGTTCTTGATCTAAGGAACTTACCCTGCAAATTCCTACATGGTATCAAAGCTATTTTGAGGGCCGCATCCGTTGTTTATCCAAATCCGAAGCCGGTTTGACTGCACGCGACTACCATTTTGTAGATCTACTATTTCTGAAATTTTTTGGGCATGGAGAACTGCTCTGTTGTGTCAGAGCATCTGTTACAGTGACGAATGCCTTTCGTTTCATGCGAAAAGTTTTCCGGTTTCCCAAGTTATTTTAGTTTAGATTTGGAGGCATAAAGTATCTGTTTTGCAGTTATATTTGTTAATAGTTCTGCTTTTTTCGGTTCCCTCTATTTATTTCGGTTTTTAGGTTTTATTTATTTTCCAGATCTATATCATATTCACTGCGTATGCTCTTTGCCCTGCGTTGTGTGCGATCTCAACAAATCAGAGACAGGAAGAAGTTTTTTTTTTAACTACGTATGCTCTTTCCCCGCGTCTTTGTGCAATCTCGGGAAATCATAAATACTTAAATAGATAGTTTTTGGTAAGGCTAACCGAAAAAATAACATTCTGCTGTAAGGCTTGGATTTATTTGTTTTCTCGGTTTTGTGTGCAGGAAAAGCATGCACACCAATGTACAGTTGACAGCCAAACAGATTAAAGAGAGTTACTTTTCTTAAAAATTTGTTTGGAAATCAACCCGCGTTAGTTCAAAATCGCTCTAAGTAAAGGGCTACTAACGTGGCTCCTTACTCTTGACTTGTGCATTAGTAAAGGGACACTAACGCGCTCTCTTCTCTTGAAAAGTGCGTTAGTAACGCTGAGGCTCCTCCAAAACAGAGCGTTAGTACAACAAACTAATGCTCCTCTTGCCTCAATCTTTCAAAAGGCGCAACTTCTTCATCCGTGAGCCGTTTTTTTTTAAGCAACCTAATTTTTCGAGATCTTTCCATTGGAACAGTTACTTTTAGCTTTTTCTCAGCTTCATTTTAAAAAAAATGGAAAGTGCATGCCCGATTATTCTTAACAGCACCAACTATTTCCAATGGCTACCTCACATGGTAGATATACTTAGAAGTAAAGGGCTTTATAAAATAGCCATAGGACAAGAAACTAAACCTTTCAATGATGATAAAGTTCCTAAATGGGAAAATAAACAAGATCAAGCACGAGGGTTGACAGGAATGTCCATTGCTCAAGATCTTCGATTTCACATCCTTGACATTGCACCCCTGATAAAGCCCTAGAAAATCTAAATATTGTTTTTGGCATTCAAAATCAAATCAAGGCCCATCAGCTTGAAAATGAGTTTCTTAGTTTGGACCCCAATAATTTCTCCTCTATTGAAGACTTTTTGTCCAAATTCAAGACCCTTAGACTTCTTTTAGAAGGTTGTAAGGTCAAAAAGGAATATGGTAGCCTCATCTATTGCATTCTTGCTAAGCTTGGCCCTGCATACTTTGTATTTGTTTCCGCCTTCCATTCCACTAGAGAAGCCATCATTTCTTCGTGAATTACCTACAAGAATCCCTCTTTTGATTCATTTTGTGATTCTTTGATAAGAGAATAAGAAAAACTCTTACACCTTGGTCTTATCACTTCTGGAAATGCTTCTAAGAAAGCCTTAGTAGCCCAACAATAACTATATCAAAATAATCCCAAGAAGCAGTATCCTAAAAAGTATGTTCCTAAACCAAACAAGGGTCCTATGCAATTTCAGTCGCAAACTGAAAAATCAAATCACCAAAATGATAAAGCAAATAAAAACAAAGGGAAGAAGACCGATAGACATTGCAACTTTTGTAATCATGATGGCCATATAGAGTCCAAATGTTATAAGAAGATGGAAGCCTTAGAAGCAGCAATGAAGAAGCACAACATCAATTTGGAGCACTCTTCACCTTCATCTTCAGGAATGGTACTTTCTGCTTGTGGTTGTCACACATCAAGATCTGGTTAGGCATTAAATGTATCTTCCTCTTCTCCTTCTCATGAGTGGCTCATTGATTTTGGAGCTTCTTATCACATGGCCAAAAATAAAGCCATGTTTTTTTATTTAAATGATTGTAACACCAAACATATTTATGTTGGTGATGATAGATCTCTTAGTGTTCTAGGATCTGGAACTATTCATCTAGATAATGGTCAGTTTAATGATGTATTATGTGTTCCTACCTTGTCATGCAACCTTCTCTCTATTTATTACATAACTCATTCAAGAGAAGGGCAAATAGTAGAATTCTCACCTCATGATGTTGTAATCAAGGATCTCAAATATCCTAGACATATTTTAGCTACTGGCATTGCTGATGATTCCACAAGGTTGTACAAGTTTGACAACTTTGGGTCATCATGTCTTCCCTCCTTTTTTGTTGCTCATAACGATGAAGTGAGCAAACTTTGGCATGATCGATTTGGTCACTTAAACTATCGCTCTCTTCAAACTCTATGTAAGGAAAATATGGTGACGAGTCTTCCTATGGTATCTTGCCGAGATGGTGTTTGCTTTGAATGTGTACTCAGAAAACATCATCGGGATAGTTTTGACAAACGTGCCTCTTGGCACGCTTCAGCCCCTTTTCAGCTTGTGCACAATGATTTATGTGGTCCACTTCCTGTTGTTTCTTTCTCTGGTTGCAAGTACTTCTTAAATTTTATTGATGATTTTTCCATACGCACTTGGGTATACTTCTTAAAACTCAAGAGTGAAGTTTTTAACATGATCTTGGCCTTTAAGGCCTTTGTTGAGAAATAATATGGACATTAAATTCTCAAGTTAAGATCAAAAAATGGAGGGGAATATGTTAACAAAAAATTTATCAACTTTTGCATTGAGCATGGCATTCAATTGCAACATATTGTTCCATATACTCCACGACAAAATGGTGTAGTTGAAAGGAAGAATCACACAAAAGAAACGGCTAATTGTATGCTTTAATCTAAAGGACTTGGTCTCAATTTTTGGGAAGAAGCCATTAACTGTGAAAATTACATAGTAAATCACACTCCTACTAAGGTTTTAAAGAATATAACTCTAGAAGAAGCTTGGAGCTCAATAAAACCAGATGTAAGTCACTTTCGTGTTTTTGGAAGTGATGCTTGGGCCCATATTCCAGATGCGAAACATAAAGCCTTAGAACCTAAGAGTGAAAAATGCATTTTTGTTGGATATTCTGAAGATGTCAAAGGATATAGACTTCTTCAACCAAAATAAAAAAATATAATCATTAGAAGAGATGTAAAATTTTATGAAAATATATCGGCATGCAAGCCTCGTTCGACGGGTGTGCCACCTTTGGCCTGCGAGCCTGATTCGGCATATGTGCCACCTCTCTCTCTCTCTTCCATTTTTAATAGCATTCCTTCTAGTTCAGATGATGACAGCGAGGATGACAATCCTCCTCCTCTTGAAATTATTCCTTTTACTCCACAACTTCTAAGATGGGTTCGCTCTACTCGGGATGCAGCAGGTTCTCTTGCAGGTGACCCTGTCGATCGACGACGTACACATTCTCAGTTTGAAAGAGCCTCTTCCTTATTGGATCAAGTTCCAGAAAATCCTGATCCAGAAACCTTTGAAGAAGCTTTTGGTCATCCAGATTGGGATGAAGCTATGAATGAAGAATATCGTTCCTTATTGGCGAACAATACTTGGGATATTGTTCCTCTTCCAAAAGGATGAAAACTTGTCAGATGTAGATGGGTTTACAAAACAAAGTTTGGACCAGATGGAAAGTGGAAAGACATAAAGCTCGTCTTGTTGCTAAAGGATTTTCACAAGTTGAAGGCATTGACTATACTGAAACCTTCTCCCCTGTTACCAAAATGAATTCTATCTGCCTTGTTCTTTCCCTTGCCGCCTCTTTTAAATGGGAAGTCCATCGGATGGATGTTAAATCCGCCTTCTTACATGGATATTTGCATGAATAAATCTACATGGAACAACCCCCTGGCTTTATCCAAAATGACTCTAGCCTTGTTTGTCACCTTAGGAAGTCTCTGTATGGTCTCAAACAAGCTCCTCGGGCTTGGTATGCCAAAATGGATAGATTTATTTTAGATAATGGCTTTTCTAGGTGTCATTCTGAAAACATTGTCTACACCAAGAAAGTGGGTAAGTCCTTCACCATCCTTGTTCTTTATGTTGATGATCTTATCCTTACTATTAGTGATCCAAACCATATAAACCATGTGAAGTCTAGCCTCAAAAAGAAGTTTGAAATGACAGACTTAGGACACTTGCATTATTTCCTTGGTCTTCAACTCTTTCAATCCAATGAAGGCATTACCCTCTCTCAGTCCAAGTATGCCTGTGATCTTCTACACCATTTTCACATGGAAGACTGTAAGCCAGCCCCTTCTCCCTTTCAGTCTGGAGTTAAGCTTTCAGTCACTTGTACTAACCCTGAAGTTGATGCTACCTTATACCGTCAACTTGTTGGTAAACTTCTGTATCTAACCCATACATGTCCTGACCTTTCCTTTGTCGTTGGTCTTGTCTCTCGGTTTATGCACCAACCTCATGAAATTCACTGGAAAGCAGCTAAAATAATACTTCGATATATTCGAGGTACGGTTCATTTCGGGATTCATTACAGTGCAGGAGCATCTCCATTGTTGATTGGTTTCACTGATTCTGATTGGGCTGGTGACCCTGATGATCGAAAGTCTACTATAAGATATGTATTCACTCTTGGTTCAGGACCTATTACTTGGTCTTGTAAGAAGTAAAGTGCCATCTCTCTTTCTTCAGCAGAAGTAAAATATCGTGGTGTAGTTGAAGCCAGCAAGGAAGCCATGTGGGTTCATCAAATCCTGTATGAATTTGTTCTTCATCAGCAACATACAACTACACTTTGGTGTGATAATCAAAGTGTCATTTAGTTATGTAAAGATCCAGTTTAGCATCAACGTATGAAACAAATTGAACTCCACATACACTTCATCAGAAAGCTCATTCATGATCAGGTTCTTGAAGTGCATTACTGTCCAACCAATGATCAAGTAGCCTATATCTTTACAAAGACTCTCACAGAAGCGAAGTTTACCAAACTTCGATCCATGCTTGGAGTTCAGGAAAGTTGTCATTAAGGGGGGATAGGCTCTAATGCCTCCTTCCTTCTCCTATTGTGTCACTTTTGTAAATCCTTCAATCCTATCCCAATTTGTTCTTAAGGGGGGATGTTAGGATATTTCGACACATAGGAAATAGGCTCCTTTTGTGTCGCCTTTGTAAATCCTTCAATCCTATCCCAAGTTGTTCTTAAGGGGGGATGTTAGGATATTCCGACACATAGGAAATAGTTGAGAATAACTTAGTCTAGTGTAGAGTTAGGTAAAGTGTGTTTCTTTACCATGTACATTTGTAACTTATAATTTGACGGTCGCGATTTCTAGTGATTTGACAGTTCACTCTCTCCTCGCTATTAACAACACTTGATCCATGGCTTAACACCTGATTGGTCCATGAAATATATTTAAAGAGCATGGAGGGTCATTTGTTGGTTAACCGTTTATGAGAGAAACATATGTAACTTTTCTTTTATATTAATAAATTTCCTGAAGTGGCCACGTTGGCTCAGGCTGTGGATTGTTTACCTCTTCAAGGGTTTTAACCACGTGATTATACTGGTGTACTGATTTGTGATCTGTTTGTGAGTGGTGACCTTTGGTTCTTGATCTAAGGAACTTACGCTGTAAATTCCTACAGTTAAAAGGGATCATTGGACCCTATTTTTCAGACTTTCGTGAGGAAAAATCTCATATACAGTTAGTGAATTGGGTGCCACCTCATCAAATTAGACTTGCTATCAAATTTGAATTGTTGTTCCTTACCACCATCGATCCTCAAAGATAGTGCCAATAAGCTTCAAAAGTTATAGTTGTTCTATATTTTAGTTCTATTTGTGTAGCATTGTTTAGAGATATTTGTAATAAATCTTGATATTTCCAATCAAGATATTTGGTGAAGACTTTGTATAAATACTTCAGAATTTGAAGTAATAGATGTTGGGACTTGTTTGAAGAAAGACTTGTATTGTAAAGTAGATTGTAGAGCCACCATTGATCATATTTTTAGTAATACAGTGCAATCATTACAATATTCTTGTGTCATTTTATTGGTGAAGTTAATCTCTCTTTGTCAATTTGTTTTCTCTATGTTATCCTATATGTTTCTTAAATCTGAATTATTCTAAGAAGATAAAGAGCCATTTTTTTTTAAATGTACACTCTATCTCTAGCTTAAGAGTAGCTTTTATGTTTTCTATTGAAGATTAAAATCATAATTCTTAACTGCTCTATTTTTAATTGGATTTTTAATTCTTTTCCTCTCATCCACAACACATATCTTAAAAGATCCATTGAATTTTCCTACCCTGCCCTATAATTTTAGCCTGTAAAAGTTGTATTTTATCAATACAAACCTATGACTCCATTTTCCCAATGCCTTATCTTCCCATTTTTAACCCAACAACACAAAAAAAACCCAAACCTAAACTTCATAGCTAGCCTAATACCTTCAGTCAAACAAAGCTAAATTATAAAGAGAGATCCCTCTTTGAAACTGGAAGGGCTATATTCTCAGCTTCCAAAGTGGTTTTGTGGTTACCTATGTGTTTACCTCACAACCATGGGAAATTACAGAGTGATAACACATTTTTCTCGTGATATTTTTTAGTTCAAAAATAAGGATATTCACACGAGCCTTCTTCATCTCTTCAACTATGTTGTAATCCAAAGCGGGAGAGATTGCTAAAGTTTCTGGGGGCGTAACTTGGTTTATGAAATCCAGAGTGGTGGTGTTGCTCTTATTGCTTTCTGCAGTACTTTTCATTGCGACTGCATTCCTAGACTTTCTCTGAGTGTTCTATGCTAAGTTGACGGGTGGAATAATCTTTCTCAACAAATTTTCCTTGAATTTCTGCTTTCTCAACTCTGCTTCAATGGATGGCCCTTCGCTTCTCAAATTGTACCAATTATTCTTCTTTTGGCTTCCGCCATCACTCGAAGGCTATTTCTTGACAACACTCTTTTCAATTGCAAGTACATAATTGAATGTCTTCACTTCATGTCCCACGATAGGGGTTTGCTTGGTAGCAACCGTTTCTTCCTTTTCTTTCGCAGGCTCAGTCTGCTTGTTGAAAGGTATTGTACCAATGAAGTGTGTAGCAAGTCTATCGTTCATGTTGTGGTTCCATTGTGGGCATGTTTTTTCTAAATGATATTCTTGATGAAATGAACAATATTTATCCATGCCCATAGTCTCAATTTTCAGCACAATGTTTGATATTTGTGCATACTTGGCAGGTTGGTTACTGTTGCTGCCAGAATTGGCAGTCCTTTTAAAAAGGTTTAACTTGGGATGCTTGCTGCTCACAATGGTCTCTCTTGACCTTTTTTTCAGCTCTTCCAGCTCGTTTGACAGAGTCTTGATCATGTGAGTCAAGATTTCAAGATAGAGAGTTTCTTTCTCTTTGGCATTGCCTATGGAGGCCTGAGACCTTTTGCCCATTTCTTTAGAGTATTTTGTTGGTTCATCATCTACAATGACCCAAATCACGTGCAAATCCTTATCAACCACAATCGCCTATTCATATTTTTCTGTGAGTGTTTTTTGCACAGTTCTCTTTACAAAATACACAATGCATGTTGGTAAGGAAGAAGTGTAGTAATAAATGGTGATGGAGTCACGAGGTTTTGTGTTTGCTGGGAATTTATTCAAAATGCAATAAAACATATGATTGAAATATTTCACTTTTTCCTTTTTCTCCATCCTCGGATTTCCAACTCTTTTAATAACATTGCATGGGTTTCTTCATCAGCATATTTTTCAAGAACAATATTCTTAAACCCCCTCCAATTCTGGATGGAATTCATAGGAAGACTGTCATACCATACACTGCTCTGCCATCTAAGGTGCATGGAAAAATTCTACTTGCAACAACATCATAATGTACCTATAGTGTTTCCAAATGTAGGTATAAATTGTCCAAGTGGTCCTCTGCCTTTATCGCTTTGTCAGGGTCATACTTTGTTAGGATGTTTTCTATATGCCTTGGTATTTTGTGTAAAACACCTGGAACTGCAAGTGGGCCCTGAGACATCCAATCCAGATCTTGGTCTACCATTTATTCCTCTTTTTCCTCATTCTCTTTATTGAAATTTGATGGCTCTTCTTCCTCTTCCTCTTCACCTCCTAACCCATGGAAAATATCATCTGAGAGTACAAAGTTATCGCCATCACCACAGTTTTAAGTTGGAGGCTATTCTAGGTTTTTTGCATTCTTCATAGAGTCTGCTAATTCCTTAAGGGTGGCAAAAATGAAATATTAAATATTAGAAACCACTATCCCGGTAGGGGTGGTTGGGTTATTTTTCAGAAAAAATGGAAGTTTTTGTACTCCCAGAATCAATCCAATAGATTTTGTGAACTAACGGGTTATGGGATGGGTGGCCCGAATGTGATCATAAGAGATTTCACAAGTTTTTACAAGCTCATTCTAAGAAGAATCACCAACTTCAAGAACACGAGTAGGGGAGGTGTTGTGAATGTTGTTGCCTTGACTGAAAGATGTGATATTGGGGTTGGTGAGGTTATCAACCATAAAAAACTAACTACCCTCTTTCTAGCACTAGAAATGTTGACGATGCTAGACCCACCACCATTCAGGGGATCTCCTCGAAATGAATTCCTAATTAGAATTCACACCGTTTGGTGTCAAAGTCCCATCCAGAATATGGCTCAGTTTTTTAATTCTTAAATATTTTCCTTGCCTCTAACTGTCAGCAATAGAGAGGGTGGCAATGGTTCCTTTGAAAAGAAAGAAGGTTTGTCTGGTGAGTATTCAGTTGTAGATGTGTCAAATTTCTTCTACTGTGGATGGAGTGAGAAAAGTGAGCCTCTAAGAGAGAGGTTATAGTACCACCCAAGAAGAGACACACATGAACCAAAAGGATCCGTCTAACATCCAACGGAATCGTCCACAAGAGATGCGACAGGCATTACAACCAATAAACAAGGAAGATATTTCTAGTATCTTGCGGAATAGTCCAAAAGGATGGGACAATAATAAAAATCAATACAACACATTCTCAACAAGATAAGTACTAAAATAACTGAATTAGTTCAACTACTTTAGCACATGTAAAAGAAAACATGAAATACAAACATTCGCAGAATAGTCTTACAAACATTCATAATCCATGCATGAAGAACGTGTTGGCCTTGAAGGATTCTGTTATTAAGTAAAATTTCGAAGACACATGTATACAATGAAAATCACTAGCTCTAGTAGTGGAGCATTGGAGCCACTCCTTTCTCCCCAAAAGAACTAGGTTATCTCTCTAATTCTTTGCAGGAGGAGCCAAGGTGAAAAGTCCCTTGCTCTTACAATGAGGGGGTATATATAACAATCAGGAGGTGATGCTTCACCTTCCTTGTGACTCTTCATCTACCCTCATGATTTTTTGACTTCCTATGACATTTCAACTTTACATGTCCATTCATATTCCACACATGTACTTTGGAATTTCACTTTACAATAAATTTTACATCATTAGCCACAATGGTGTGGAATGTGACCACTCATGACATGACATGACGTGACACTATTGATATAGAATTATTGATGATATGGAAATCTCAAGCCACTACTGCTGCTATGTGTTGAGTGTCTTCTTGATGATGCTTCTCTTTTAACCTTTGCATGGCTTGGTGATAAGGAATCTTTAGTGATCTCAAGTCTTGAATGGTGATCACAAACTAGTGGCCTTTTGAATTCTCTTGATTGGTGAGCTTGCATACTCAAATAAAAGAGCGTCTTCCAGCATGCTTCCCTCCTTCATCTCCTTATTCAGCATCTCACCAGGGCATGATAAATTACATGTTTCTGTAGTTCTCTCATGATGAGACGACATCAATACAAAAACACCCTAGTTTAATATTATGCATATTGATTGATAGACTGAGTCAGAACCTGATGGAAATTTGGGAAAGGGGCTCAGTAACTACACAGTTTCATAGTTAAAGAAACCAAGGGGGATCCTTGAGCCTTGAGACTGTGCAATGCCCAGTTCAGGCTACGTTGAGGGAGAAAACTACACAGTTCTGGGAGTCAGCGAGACAAGCTAAGGGGATGGGAACCAAATAAACACATTGGGAAGTTCCAGGAGACAAGGGAGGTTGGGCCATTGTGTAGTTGCGTAGTTCAGAGTCTCAAGGAATGAGATTTAGGCTAGTGACTACACAATGCGCAGTTAGCTCCAGACTGGGAGGAGGAATTGCACAATTCTAGGAGTCAAGGTTAGGGTTTGAATAGAGAAACTTCACAATGCAACAGTCTTGGGAGGCAGAAACTACAAATTACGCAGTTCCAAGAGGAAAGGTCATAACTAAAGGAATGATATTGTGCAATGCACAATCTAGGGAGGTAGGGTGAAGCTAGGTTGCTTGGTTGAGAATATTTTCCAAAAATGGTTGTGTGGGATCAGTAAGACTGATGTGAACAATGATAAGACTTCAACTGTGATCACACACTTAGAATACTTGACAACATAACAAAATAGATCATTCGTGACACATTAACAATGCATTTCCCTTTGTGTGACTACTTTACAACAAGCTATGACAAGTGCGACACTTCGGATACACTTTGCGATGACTATGACGACAGTGCTTAAAGCTTTGGAAATGAGTGCACCGAATGTTTACATGGTTAGAACAACTCATTTACAAAAATATGACATTTTGAAACTACTAGAACATGCTAATATACATGATGTGACAACTAACATGTGGAAAGACGAAAATTTTCCTAACTTGCAAAAGTGACCAAAACACTTCAAGAAAACACATGAAATGAGTGTCAAACTTTGCGACAACAATGAATAAGACCAAAGAAGGCCATGAAATTGAGCGCAGGCCAAAATTTTGGAGGGTTTTATAGAAACATCTACAAAATGTTAATTATGTTGACATAAGAAGTCTCACACATGAATAAGAAATATAATTTCTATAGGCCTATTCTGGAAGTAAAGTAATTGTAATTTGGTCACAGTGATTGTGATGAACCTTGTTGGTGTCGCACTTCCAAAGGAATCGATGCACCTTAACTCAAGTGAACACTCTAGGTGCATGGCAATATCCCTTAACTCAAGTGAACACTCTAGGTGCATGGCAATATCCTGTAACTCAAGTGAACACTCTAGGTGCACGACAATATCCCATAAGTTTTTATTTGATATAACCCTAATATTTCCATTTTTTATATATCATCATAATGTCATATTATTTGGTACATGGTTTTTTTTAAATAAATTTTGACTTTTTATAATAAATTTTGCATTTACTATAATATTATTTTTATTATTACAATAAATCAATATTTATTTTAATAAAATATTGTTTGGTTATACCATAAAGTTAGTTTTCTTATAAGTTTTCCATGATATATATTTTATTATTATAATAAATAAATATCTTATTATAATAAATAAATATATTATTATAATAAAATTTCATATGGTTTTGGAAATTAAAGTTTTGTTTTCGGTTAAGTGTTGATTCTAGTAAATAATATTTGTTAATAAATTACCACATATATAATCTTCTGATAGGAATATTATTCCAGAATTTTCAATTGCAAACATATTATTATAAGAACCAATAATTCTTCAATTAAAAAGAGTTATTGAAGATCTCTTGGGTTGGTGAGCTGTGAATGGTAAGTTTCTCGTAGGTATGAAATAATTTCGATTTATTTCATTTTTCTTTTAGTTATTGGCTGCTATTTTTTATTTGCAAAGGTTTAGTTTCTTGTTTTTTTTTTCATCATGATGTAAGAAGTAGTTTTTGTTTTTGAGTTAGTAGGTACTAACTATCTTCTATAGAAGAGAAATATGGTTGATTTTTTTTGGAGTAAGAACCTGTTGGTTAATGGTGAATAAAAGAAACTTATTGATGCTAAAAGCTTAGATATATGGGAAGAATGATGCAAACATGCAAAAGATCTCATTAGGAAAACTATCTCATACAATCTACAAGAACATATAACAGTTGAAGATAACCCAATTGAGGTGTGGAAAAATTTAGCCTCTCTATATGACAATACTGATGATGTGTTACTACCTATTCTCTAGAGACAAAGGCTATTGATCTACTTCAACAAGAAGTCATTACCAAGAAATATAATGTTTCTCAGTTGCGGATAGAGAAAGAAATATTGAAAATTCAATATTAAGCATTGAAGGAATATCATGAATCCTTGTTGATACAACTCACTGAAAAGGATGAAACTATTCAAAACCTAAAGTTTGGCCAACATAACCTTGAGTTGGAAGTCATTTGTCTACAAAATGTTGAGGTGAAGATTGATGATATTGAGCATCTAGAATCATCTGCTGATGATATTACTTGTATTCCAGTTGATTATAAGATCAAAAATGTTGAAGTTTTCATTTCATCACATGGTTTATTGGCCACTAATCATGTTTTTTCTCCTAAATTTGAAAAGTACACTACAGTTATTAGGTCCCAACTATTAAATAAGATGAGATATTTTAGAGGTGGACTTGGGAAGAATCGACATGGTAATGATAATCATATTTCCTTTGAGATACACACATCTAGAACATGACTTGGATATAATTCTACTACTCTTTCCTCGCTGCCTACATCCATTCATGATGAATCCCAATAGGTGTTATTTTTTGTAGGAGGAGTTAAAAATGGGTTGGTGGAAAATTGTTTCGGATTTATGAAAGAACACAATAAAATATAGAAATAGAAATAAAGGCAAAGATGCAGCATGAATAACACTTCATTCCATTAATATCAAATACTGAAAAAAGCTTACAGACATAATAGAATATAAACTAGCTCGGGCGATGGTAGCTTATCTCTGAGAATAGATGTGGCTGCTACATGCCTTTGAACTGTGTTACAATGAGGCTTAAGGGCCTTTTTATTATTGAACAATAATATAAAACCCTAAAAACCCAAAACCCTAACCCGAGGGGATGTAACAGTAAGAGTTTATGGGCCACGTTGGGGTTAGTTGGGAAACTAAATTCCCGGGGTCGTAACTTGGTCATATTATCTATGTTTGATGTGTATGATACCTTGTTGGAAATATATATTCGAGAAATGCAGTTAATAATGCAATTTATATGAAATCGATGCAAGAATAATACCCAAAAAACATCGTTTGGGGCCTCAAAACTGCTTCGGAAGTTCAAGACCTGAAAAACTGCTAAAAATAGTAAATAAGAAAACTGATGAAACTGACTAGGTGGAATAGGCGCATGGCCATCAATATCCACCTAGATGATTCCTCCCCCGTTAGGAAGTAATGGTCCCCATTGCATTAGGTGCCTCCATGAAATGGGGGAACTTTTGCTGAACTTGGACCCTGGTGAGCCACTCACCTTGGTGCAGGAGTTGGTCATCTTTGACAACCTGATACAATTAGATATTTTGTTGGCGATTTCTTTTAAGTTGTGTGTCTATGATCCGATTAGTTGCAACCTGTTCCATGCAGTATGGATTTAACTCTATCGGGTTGAGTTGTTATGCAATTTCATATGTGTCCTGTAATGGCAAAAAGTATGGCCGAAGGCGATCCACGTTGAACACTAGGTTTAGGCCAAGGAATGGGGGAATTCTAAGCTCAAAATAATTATCTCCCACAGCCTTCGTGATGGTGTATGGACCATATCAGAGTGGGAATAGCTTGCGGTGGGTTCTAGAGAGGTGTTCCTTCTCCAAATGTAACCAAACTTTGTCGCACACCTGGAACTTGTGTGGCACCCGATGTTGATCATGTCATTGCTTGTGCTTGGCATTGGATTTCTCCAAGATTTCATGGACCTGCTGGCAGGTGTGCTTTATGCATTCAATAAATCTAGTTGATTTATCAGGCTCAGATAGTACATGTGTGGATTTTTTTTGTGTGTTCGCATGAGGTATGGCAACATCAATCAACGACACACTTGGTGTCAGATCAATGCAGTGCTTGAGTGACAGTGTAGAGGAACTTCTGTGGGTGAGATAAAATTGTCCTTGTATTCCTCCACATCTTTGTCCATCTATTGTTGCCACACATGGGAGCCCTATTTGGAGGCTGTGACCACAATATTCTTCTTGCCCCATGGGCGAATTGTAATGAAAACAAATTTTCTGGTTTGGGAAATAATCTTACTGCATTTCTTTGCAGTACTCAAAGAGATGGCGGAAGGTGGTACTAAATCTGGTATCCTGTACAACTTATTTCCCAAAGTAATAATAATAGAACGAGACCTAGACTCATACACAACATGTCGCTTCCACAAGTATGGTTGGCCTAATAATACATTAGACACATCAAGAGGAGAAACATCACACAATACCTCATTCGTGAAGGGCTTGATGTTGTATGGAAGGCGACACTGTTGGTGGACACGAAGATCTCTTCCTTGGTGAAGCCACCTAATGGTATATGGTTGTAGGTGTGTTGTGGTCGGCAGGTCAAGCTGTTTCACGAAATCTGCTTAAATGAGGTTATTTTGGCTTCTGCTATTGACAAGGAATTGCAATGGAGAACCCTTCACCCACATTTGGGAATGGAAGAGGAACTCCCCCTCCTCTGGATATTCAAGTTCCTCCTTCTAGATCTCAGTGGTGGCAACAGTGGAAATGGGTTTGACATCAATTATTTTCTTCCCTTTTTCATACCCCTTGTCCGATTTCGACTCAGAATCAGAACATGCATATGATTCATATGCCTTCAGTTCAACCACCAGCGACTGTTTGGTCCAACACTCGCTTGTGTTATGAGTGGCTTTGTTATGAAATTCACACCACTTCCCCATGTCCTTATTTAGGGTTTTGGTGTTGTTCTGAGTTGCCCCACTTTGGCCTTGCCCCTTTTTTTACAGTTCGGGGTTGCCTTTCCCTGGCTTCGGATTCGCAGTTCCAAAGTCTCACTTCTTCCACTTAAATTTCTACTTGATCTTGGCAATATATCGATATGTCGCGCTAATCGAGGTAATGTAGAGGAACTCCATTTCCTCTTGAATGTATCTATGCAAAAAACTACAGTACTTGAGCACCAAATATTTCTCTGAATATTTAATACCCAACTTTATGAGCAGGGTATGGAACAAATTTGTCATCTCGTGCACATCTTGATCCCTTTGCTGCCATAATGTTGTCCATTGGATGTACGTGTCCTCATATCTCCCCATGTCTTAATATTGTTCCTTGATGTCATCTCAGAAACAATTCCAAGTGGGCATGACCAAGAACAGAGAGGGTTCCCTCTCGTCCTTTTTCTCACAGCAGGTTTCCCTCCAATATTTGACATGGGGGTCAACTTTGAGGAGTGAAAAAGTAATATTTTCTTTGTCAAAGAAATCATGCACCAAGAAATACCCTTCTAGAAAATTCAACCATCTATCTAAAACGTCTGCATATATCTGGCCTTCAAATACAGGAATGTCGAAGTTGACTTGTACCTTAAAAGGAGTGGCGCCTCCAGAGTGGTTGTTGGATGCAAATACGTCACCGGTGGGCAGTCATTGAATGATCTAGGCAAATATATCCATCATCACGTTCCTTTGTTTCTTGAGGGCCTCCTTAAGCAATATTTTGATAGGATCTCCTGCTCCCTCGTCTTTCTTTTCTTCTGCCATGGGAGGCTGTTGGGGTTTGCAAGGCTGATCTTGCTAAGGTTCAACCGGATCGAGCCCTAACTCTCCATACCCCGACCTCATTGGGGACATGGAAAGAAATATAGAGAAAGAGTAGACCACTCTGATACCACTGATACAAATTTATGCATGAACAAAATAAAATACAGAAATAAACATAAACGTAGAGATGCAGCAGGAATAACACTTCCTTCCTTTAATATCAAACACTGAAAAATGCTTACAGACATAATAGAAAATAAACTAGCTCGGGCGATGGTAACTTATCTCTGAGAAGATATGTGGCGGCTATATGCCTATGAACTGTGTTAAAATGAGGCTCAAGGGCTTTTTTATTATTGAACAATAAGAGAAAACCCTAAATAGCCAAAAACCTAACCTGAGGAGATGTAATACCAAGAGTTTATGGGCCATGTTGGGGTTAGTTGGGTAGGCAACTTCCCAGGGTGGTAACTTGGTCATATTATCTCTATTTTACACGTATGATACCTCATTGGAAATATCTCTCCGAGGAATACAACCGCTAACATGATTTCTGTGAAATTCTTGCAGGAATCATGCCCAAAAAACGTCGTTTGTGGCCTCAAAACGGCTCTGGAAGTTGAGGACCCGGAAAACTACTAAAAATATTAAATAAGAAAACTGATGAAACTAACTAGGTGGAATAGGCGAGTGGCCACCAATATGCACTTGGATAAAAAATCTACCCTCCATTGACGGTGTTGAAAAGACTAATGATATGATTGACAACGTCGTTGTAGAATTCCTCAGAAGTATTGCTATTGAACAAGGTTATTCTAATCCTATTAGTAAATCAAAATAACCTACATCTATGTCATATCATCATCGCCATAATAATTGGGAGAATTTATGGAGGAATCAAAACTCTTACAAACATGGCATCTATGCTTTCAAATTTTTTCAATGAAGACGTGAAAGGTAGAAACATGGACCAGTACTTACTACTAGAGTAGAATGTGGTTTAAGTGATGAATGGTCATGGAGTTTATTTCATATATGTTTGTGAACTTCATATGATTGTGTTTCATCCATTATTATATTGAGATATAGTTTTTCATATTCTTGTGTTTGATCAACATTGATTGTAACAACATTTAGACTTCCTCAAGAGTATTACTTGTTGTTGGTGACAATGTTCAAAATTCTTCAAGATTATTTCTTGTTGCTAGTGATAGTGATCATACTTCTTCAAGAGAGTTGTTATTTCGACTACCTTAGAAGTGTTTACTTGTTAGCAGTGATAGTGTTTATACATCCTCAAAATTGTTTCTTATCATTTTTCTTCACCACATCCATGATGGAGTTGAATTTTATATTCTTTGAAAGCAATTGGGAATGTGGAAAGTTGTTTAGGCTACTTCATAACTTTCTGGGGACAATGTTCAATAGATACGTTCCCCACATTCATGATGGAGACGAATTTTGTGTATATTTGAAAGTTGTTGGCAATGTAGGAAGTTGTCATCAATGTGGTGCATTGATGTAATTCCATATTCCTCCATAAACGTTCCATATCCCTAGCCATCATTAAGGGGAAGTGTTTGAATGTGTTCATTTAGAAAGTAACAATGTTTAGGTTATGTCAGAAAAAAAAATCCAATGTTATGTAAAAGAGGTATATTCCACATTAATCATGGAGTAAAATAGTACCCTTGTAATAATCTATTATATAAAGAGGTGAAATTATGTTATCCCACATGTATTATTGGGATGTATTGTCTCAATATCTCTTGGTATATAATACAGGTTAGGGAGTCCCATGAAAAATACAATTGAATATGATAGTCTCATCATTGTAAATAGTGAATCATTTGTGATGTTTCTCTTTGTAAGATTGAAGATTTATAAAGATATTAAATATGTTATTACCTTCTCATGGATGGTTCACCAATCGAGATTTTACCATGTAAATCTGGTGTGTCCTTTCCTTTTGTCTCCTTTCTATTATTTATTAAGTGTTTTTATATTATTCATATAAGGTTATATTAGTAAATTTTTATTTTTTTATATATTGTTATATGTTTCTACATAATTTCAATATTCTAACACCCTCTTTCTCCCCTCCTTTTCCTTTTGGTGGCCAAAGGTCTAAATAGGCTTATTATAAATGCAAAATATTGAATTCTATTTTCCAGTAATATTTATCCCTTAGAATTGCTCCTTATCACATCTCCTCTTTGTTGATGACATCCTTATACTCCCAAAAGTGGATATAGATCATATTCACACCATAAAGTACATCCTAGATATTTTCTCATTGTCCATAGGCATGATCATATGTCTAAAAAAATCCTCCCTGTATGAAAATGGCTTATTAGAGGATGAAAAAGGTAGCATTCTAAGAAGTTTGGCTACTCATCCAAAAGTATTGGAGGGGAATTGAAATATTTTAGTTTCTACCTAAATCCAAATACTTATATAATTATACCAAAGCTAATTTGATGTGGCTTTTGGTAAAAATTATGAAGAATTAGATCGTAGTGCAACAAATAGATTTCTCAAATGGAAAAACAGGTAGGTACTCTACAAAGTTGTTATTGAAGAAATTCATGTATACTAGGCCTCTCTATCATGGATTCCACTAGGAATAGTCCATAAAATAAAATAGTTCTCCTTGCACTTCCAATAGGCTGGAAAATATAAAAATAAAAATAAAAAAAAACCTTTCACATTAACAATATGGTCTTTGATTTCTTTTCCAAAATCTCTTAGGGGATCAAGCTTAAAAAATATCCAATGATAATTTAAAAGTGCTAGCAACCAAAAGTGTATGGAAGATTATCCAAGGCTTTGGCCTTTGGTTGCAGTTCATGCTTCACAAGTATATTTCTCTTTTCTCAATCCTAGATCAGATTATATCCCTAGTCAAATATTTAAAAAATGGCTCTGTTATATAGAAAGCAATGGTTCACACCTTTCCACTTATTGGAAATGATCTCTGATGGAAAGCAGGTAATGGTTCAAATGTTCTAATTCAAAAATCCCCTTGGATAGGAATCCATAACAACCATTTATTATCAGATCCTCTAATTTATAAACTCAATGAGGAAGGTTACTATACTCTAAATAAAGTCTCTATTAGAGACTATCTTAGAGAGAAAAAGGAGTGGCTCTCCTCGGCTTCATTGAACTTAGATGATGATCTTGCTGAAGAATGGGAATATTATTTCAGATCACTAAAGAAAACTTTGGTAAACATCTCTTTGTCTAAATATATTTTCATCTAGTCTCTTGGTCCATTTGGAGCCTACTCTCCAAAGTTTGATTATCTATTTCTGGCACAAAAATTTGGTCCTCCAAAACCTCCATGGTGGGTGAAAAGGTTATGGAAATTAAATATAATCCCCACTCCCCCACCTAAAATGAAATGTTTATGTGGCTACTTATTTGGAAAAAGGCTCCAACCTCAAACATTCTTCAAAAATATATTTCCGTGGCCCTAGTAGATGCACCTTATGCCTGGAATCCTCTAAAACTATTGCTTATTTATTCATAAAATTTCTCGTTGCTTAGTTGGTATAGAACAGAATTGAAGTATGGGAAATCCCCTCTTATACTTGGCAAAGAGCTACCATAGATGAATGCTTAAAATCTTGGCTAGTGGAAAACCAAAAGACACAAGATAGAGCTCTAGATTTAGTAGTAGCTTAGGAATCTAGTTGGAAGGAAATCACACCATTCTTGAAAATCAAGGTCATTCCTACATCAAAGTTTCTCCTCATATTCTAGCTTTGCAAAAATACATGTCTTCCTTCAATTCATTTTTGTCTCCCCCAAGAAATCAAAATTCAAAAATACACTCCATGGGATTTCTTTCATGGCACAACAAAACTATCTCCCTTAATGGGGGAGGGAGGAATTATCTTCTTGAATGAATCTCATTTCTTAAACTTATCGTGCAATATTTTCCTAGAAATAAATATTTTCATAGAACTTTTCACACTCAAACAATTGTACAACTGGCTATTCTTCATAGGACCGCCTCAATTCAGATTAATGGGGAATGAAAAATGGTTATAAACTAGATGAAGGGTGCAACGAGTCTAATACCTTCTACCTCTATATCAATAAATCATGAACAAAATCACTTTTTCATCTCATCTTTATTTTTATCACATCTACAGGTTAAGAAACTGAAAAGCATATGCTCTTTCAAATTCTAGATTGGAAATGGACCAAGGCCTATGGAAAATCACAAAATGCAAAGAAGGCTAATGATCAAAATATTTTCTTTATCCTTGAGAATGATTAGAACCACTCACATTTTTTATCTTTTTTATCTATTTCCATAAATGTCTTTTGAGATGGTATATTTTGTAAATATTATATTATATTAGAGGCAAACTTGCTCCATAACAAACATCTACTACATTTTTTTGAGGGAGAACAAATTTAAGACAATTATGGGACAAAAAATAAATCATAATACTTAGCATAAATTCCAATAGTTGATTTTTTTTTAAGACTAGGAAAGACAAAAAAATTCTTAAAGCATATGCGCACATGATTTTATTTTCTTATAAATAAAATTGTTGGTTTTTTGTTATATATATATATATATATATATATATATATATATATATATATATATATATATATATATATATATATATATATATATATCAACTTCCTTCCCTTTAGATATTTTATGTGTCTTTTATGAAATTTAGAGAAATTTTCCTTACATACCATAAGTTTGTCATCTTTTACATATTTCTTAATGTATTTTGTAACATTCTCAAACCCTTTACACACCACACTTAGCCCTTCACACTAACGGTTAAACACCATGTATTCTTTAACTATGTTACACCTCTAATCATTAGTGTGTTTCCTTTTACTTTGATTAAACCCTTAACACTTTTAAACTCTTAACCTCAACCATTAATAATTGAAATCTAAGCTTGAACTCTTAACCTTTACCATTAACATTCCACTCTTAATCTCAACTACTAAGGCTTAATATTAAACCATATTCCAAAGTCATCAATCCTTACCCTTAAACCTTTAATTTATAACGTTTTGTTTACATCATCTAATACAAAAAACATAACATTAAACCATTGCAATTAATCATTTTTTCCCAAGTACACTTGTAATTTTCATTAATAAATTGAAAATTACATTTTACATATGCATAATGTGCACACCAAAAAAACTATTTTGGAGAATAGTCTATCATCAAAAAATAAAAAACGGGCTTTGAAACCCATATCATGACATGTCAGATGATACATCAATAGACAAATATATAATTAAAAAATATCAACCACCATCCAAGAATGAGATCCTAGAACCGTAAAAATAAAAATAAAATGTAATGATACATTCTGATCCTCCAACTGCATTCTTTCTATAAAACGCCTACCATTGCAATTAACTATAATTTTTAATATTCTTTTTAAAAAAACAAATATTGAAATTATATTAAAAAATATGAGATCCAACCCAAACCAATACCATTTTTTTTAGGACAAGAGCTACCATGATTCCTTGAAGGCTTGAGATATAACGTGCATGATCATCCCAAAACCTTGGGATAAAGCCCCATTGTACAAAAAGATGGTTCCTATTCCAACCAAAAAAAACTTTCCAAAAGACCCCCAAAATCCATATGTATTTGCATCCCATCATCCTCTTGCTAGCATTTTGTGGTGGAGTGCCCATACTTACAGGTAAGAGTTACAGGAAATTTGCAGTCTTGTAATGGATAAAACTTACCGTTATTTACCTCTCCCGTCGAAGTATTTAAGGCCTCGCTCGCACCTTGTGTTGCAGGTTTGTTATTTATTCATTCGCGTTAGTTTTAAAGAATTCGCTATAATTCAGAGGGAAGTCCTTTTAGATAAATCAATGTCGGTGACTGCAGCCGTAAGCACGCGATGGATGGAAATTTCTTCGGCAAGGATCATTTTATGTTCACAGACTTGGCAGAACTCTCTGAGAAGAAAGCGGCTGGACACAATTGCGGAGGAACACACTCTCACCAACAAGGAGATATCGGTCGACTTTCATTCTGGTTTTGATAATGTCAGTAACGGTAAAAATGGAACGATTACGCAAAGAGAGCTTTAAATTTTCATTGAATCCCGTTCTTCTGATTTTAGCTTTGTAAATAACTCGAATCAAAGAAGATTTGTACATATGTGGCCACTACCAAACATTTTGTTTATATATTCGCAATTGTACAATGTATAATGTATTTAATGTTTGGATTAAGTTTAAATTTCTACCCCTTCCATTTCCGAATGTTGATTTTGTGCTGAAAAAAATTTCGCCATGTTCAGGAATTTATGAGCTACACTTAAGGATCTTTTTAGTCAAAACACTTTCAACATGGGCGAACAAGTTTATGGTTGAGTTTTTTTTTTTTTTTTCTATCTATTTTTTATTTCCATTCTTATGTTTTTTCAAAGTTATGTTTTAAGTTTCCATTTATGGTTATTTATTATTTAGATTGTTTTTAATAGAAATTTTGGATAAATATTTATAATTTTCAAACTAATGATTTTTTAATAGATTTTATTTGATTTATTAAGTTTGAAAAAGATTAATTTTTTTATTTTTTTAAATTTCATTATAATTTTATTTTTATATTTCATAATAAAAGCAATATAATAATTTTAATGAGTTAGAAAATTAAAGTTTCAGAGATTAAATTGAAATTTAAAAATAAACACAATATTTTAAATATAATGTTTTCATCTTCAATTTACTTATCTTTTTAATACATAAAATTATTATTAATAAATACTTAACAAATTTATAAAAAATATATTTTAGAAAATTTCTTAAATTGTAATAGTATAATTTAACAAAACCTATTAAAATAGTTTACTATATTAAAAACTATTAGCATATTCATGAAATTTTAAAATATTATAATAAACAAAAATAAAAACATTATGATAAAGTTTAGAATTTCGGGAATTTCTAGGTTACCAATTTTAAAATAATCAATAAAATTGAATATTATGATATCATCTAATAAGGAAAACTAAGAAAAAACACATAACGAGATTACTTGAAAATTCCAAATACCATCAAAAATTTAATTTTCTTTATTTTAACTATTATTTATTTTTTATTTTATAAAACTAATTTGAGATGTTAAAATTTTCTTAAAAGTTATATATATATATATATATATATATATATATATATATATATATATATATATATATATATATATATATATATATATAATCAATTTATTTTTTAAATGTCAAAACTAAAATTTTAAAATAAATGTAATATTTAAATTTACTCGGTTAAATGATTTAGTTATTATGTTAAATCAATAAAGTGGATTAAGTAAGGTAAATTGAGTAAAAAAACTAGTTTTTTGGGTTGGGGTTAGTATTTTGGATAAGTGAACAATTCACTTATAGTGGATGTTATAGTTGGGATTGTGAATTAATTTCCTTAAAACTTATTTCCATTCTTACTCTCTCTTTATTAGGTTTGAATCTAAAACTTAGTGAGAAACTAATCCTCACTCAAATTAATTGGTTTACACCTCATAATTTAACTTAAATAAATTTTCCCTAAACTAACTAATTGGTTAAGAATACCTATTTCTTCTTTTCCAAAATTATAAGTTTAAATTTAGTATAAGGTAGAGTATATACACCTCATTCAAATAATTATTTAAAAAAAATATGTGCCTTATAACTTAAAAATAATAATAATAATAATAATAATAAATGGAATGGGAATACAATTGGCTGCTGCGAGGCTGCGCGCTCTGTCTGCGCGTTTAACCTAGCCGCCGACTGTTGTTACCTTCGCTCGAGGCCTGTCATGGCCCCTCCGGATGCTGCTTCGGAGGGCACCAACGAACAATCTGCAGCAAATGCTTTCTCTGCCTTGGTTAAATCCTTACAGCCCCAACGACCTCGCCTTGCGCTTTCAAAGTTTGTAAAGAAGTTAGATGGGTTGCAAGAGGTCGAGCTGCCTCCTACACTTCCACGAATGGTTGCGCTATCTCTAGCTGAACGGGGACTCATCGGTCAATTCACTGGCCTATGGCCATCACCGAAAACAGTTCAACGATGGATTGAGAGGAATTGGGCAGACAAAGTAAATGGTAAAATCTCCATTCGCTTTTGCGGGAAAGGTTATTATACATTCCATTTTGAATATAGAGCAGACAAGGACTTAATATTCAGAAATGGTTCATATTTCATGGACTCTTGTCGACTGTATCTGAACAAATGGACTCCAGACTTCGATCTCGAGCTGGATGTCCCTAATGCAATCCCGGTCTGGGTCCGGCTTCCTCATCTCCTGCTCCACTGTTGGGGAGATGACTCGGTTCGAGCCATTGGCAATGCTGTTGGGAAATACATTGATCGGAGCGAGCCCAAGGATAATATGCAGGCATGTGCGCGTATATGTGTTGAAGTCGACCTCAACAAGGGTCTTCCAGAGGCAATCATACTAAAGGTGGATGTTTGGACGCACATTCAACAACTGGACTACGAACAAATTCCCTTTAAATGCAAGATATGTCATGAATACGACCATTTTTCCGATCGCTGCTCTAAACTAGTTAATGATGAACCTGCTAAATCTGAGGAACAATGGGAAATTGTTAAAAAGAAGAAGACTACAACTGGCCCGAAAGCAAATTATGAAGCTGCTCCTCCCAAAGTTGCTCCTTCCAAACCATCCCCCTCATCAGCTCCTCCCAAGACCTCTTCCTCAGTTGCTCCTCCCTCCTCTTCTTCCCTAGGCCCTCCCATCATTCCCAACTCGGGCCCAACCTCTGATTCTCCTTTGATCTCCTTAAACCCCTTTAGCGCCCTCTCTCTCCCTGAAAATAATCCCCTGATTTCCCTCGAAAAAGATCCCCCCATCCTTTTTTCCCTTTCTCAATCCTCTCCCTCCCACTCCCTTGATCCCCCCCCATCCCGATCAACCAGGAGCTCCTCGAAAGAGCATGGAGTTAATCTAGAATCTAAAAAAAAAGGACCCGGCAGAAAATCTAGCAAACAACAAAGGGACGAAAATGCCCAAAAAGATATTTCCATGGGAACTCAAAATCCCATAGAAACTTATATATTGGGTCAAAATAGCAAAGAAACAACACAAAAGGAGCAAGGGGGACGAGCATCCCTCCAAATCCCACATACTCAATGATGAAATTTATATCATGGAATTGTGGGGGACTGGGGCACCCCTCTAAAACTTCTGCCCTGAAAGATCTTATAGATCATGAGAAGCCAGGAATATTAATGATTCAGGAGACTAAACAAAGACTGCAAGAGATGGAAGGAATTATAGATCAGCTTAGACATTATGATGGACATATATGTGAAGCAAGAGGAGCTTCCGGTGGAATCACCACTATTTGGAACAAAAATGTTTGGACATGCACATCCAACACTATCAGTCAATTTTGGGTCAAAGTCACATTAGAAAAGAAAGCAGAGCACAAACAAATAGTCATCTATAATATTTATTCACCAAACCATTTCAGAGACAAAGAGCAGTGTTGGGCCACTCTACAAGAAGACATCCAAGCTGAAGACAACGACAATATCATCCTTGGGGGAGATCTCAACCTTATATTCCATTCCAATGAGAAAAGAGGAGGTATCTTTACATTTGATCCTTATAGAGCAAAGCTGGAAGACATCATGCAAGAATACGATTTAGTTGATATCATTCCAAAAAACCGGAGGTACACTTGGAATAATCGCAGATTGGGCAAAGATAACATAATGGAGCGGCTTGATAGAATTCTGATAAACACCACTCTCCTCTCTGAGTTCTCCACAGCTTATGCTGAAATTCTTCCTTATTTAGCTTCCGAGCACTACCCCACCAGCATGGTCCTTGAGACACACTGTCCTTTAGGGCCGTTTCCTTTTAAATATAGCTCTCTATGGCGCAGCAATCCAATTGTGGATCAGATTGTTAAAGCAGCCTGGCAGCATCACATAGAAGGATCACCGGGGTTCATTTGGGAATGTAAACTGAAAAATACAAAACATGCCTTGAAGGAATGGGTGAAGCAGCATTATAAAGAACCAGAAAACGCCAAAGCTGATCTAAAAAATAAATTGAAAGAAAATCACATAAAATAGAGGAGAATGGGCTCTCCCAAGAGGATAAAGCACTAGAAAGTGATTTATATTATCAGTTGTACCGTGTCAATAGAGAAGAAGAGCAGAAATGGAGAATAAAGTCAAGACAGCTTTGGCTTCAAGGAGGAGATAAAAATTCTGCTTTCTTCCATAAGCAAGCAACTGTCAGGAAAGTCAGAAATAATGTCACCATGATCAATGATGAGGAAGGCCTTCCTCAAAAAACCCAAGAAGCTATCAAACAAACAGCCTTAGCCTATTACAACTCTCTTTTAACATAAATAAAGGAAACAGAGGATTATTCAGATCTCCTACAGCACATGCCCAAAGGAATCAGTGAGGAAATCAACGCAGATTTGACTAAAGAAATCAATGAAGAAGAAATACAAAATGCCATTTGGACGCTTCAGCCAGATAAAGCCCCGGGTCCAGATGGCTTCCCAATCTGTTTCTATAGAACATACTGGGGAAAAATTAAAAAAGACCTTGTCAAGATGCTAAGATGGACTCAACGCAATTGCAAAATAGGAGGGTTTACCAATGCCACCCATCTCGCCCTTATTCCTAAAGAAAATCGACCCTTGTCTTTTTCTCGTTTTCGACCCATATCGTTGTGTAACTCATCTTACAAAATCTTGACAAAAATATTGGCTACACGCCTTAAACCTCTCATCCCCTCTCTCATTTCTGAAAATCAAGGGGGTTTTTTGGCCAATAGACAAATCTTGGACTCCATACTTCTTGTCCAAGAGGCTATACATTCCAGTCAAGCAAGAAATGAGAAAGGCTTCATCTTAAAGTTAGACTTAGCCGATGCCTTTGACCGTGTCAGACACTCCTTCCTATTTGTCGTTCTAGAAAAAATGGGATTTTCCACAACCTTCATCAGCCTTATTAAAGCCTGCATCATAGGCCCTTGGATCTCCCCTCTTATTAATGGTAGACCTGGACCATCCTTCCAATCTACTCGAGGACTAAGACAAGGCTGTCCTCTTTCACCTTATCTCTTTATACTGATGGCTGAATCCTTCAGCAGAGCTCTGGATTTCAACCGTCGTATGGGCCTCATCACCGGAATTAAATTTGATAATGGAGTCAAGAACATCAACGATTCTCAGTTTGCTGACGATACTCTTCTAATGGGAGGAGCCTCAAATATCATAGCCAGCTGTTTCAAAGCTCTCCTAGATCAATACATGAGCTATTCCGGAGGTTTGATAAATTACCACAAGAGCTGTATATATGGGTGGAACGCTTCGGCACAAACTCTTCATAGAATTGCTAATACTTTTGGAGTTCCATGTAAGCTGGACTGGGAGCATTTTACCTATCTGGGCATGCCAGTGAGTGCTGGCAACTTGAAAGCTGCTGCCTGGGAATTTATTATTGACAAGATGAAAAGGAAGATACAACAATGGGGCACCTCTTGGCTTAATCCAGCAGGGCGCCTCATCCTCCTTAAAGCAGGTCTCTCTTCCCTACCCTTGTATTGCTTTACACTCATGCAAGCCCTTGCCAGTTTTCATAATAAAATGGATGCTCTCCTTCGTCACTTTCTTTGGCAAGGAGGGAGAACTGAAACAAAAAAATATAATTTGGTAAGCTGGAAGCAGGTCATTCAACCGCACGAGAAAGGAGGGCTAGGAATAAGATCTTATAAACTTCTAAACCTTGCCTTTGCTGGCAAACTTGTTTGGAGATTCATAACTGGCAAGAATGCTTGGTGGAAGATAGTTCTAGAAAAAAAATATCTCGGCTTCCCAAGGCATCAGCTTTTGGAACATGAGCTCCCTAACAGAACGTGCTCAAAAATCTAGAGGATGTGTAAGAAAGCTATACCATTTCTTGAACAAAACACCTCCAAAGTGCCAAAAGGTGGCAGCCACATTAGAATTGGGGATGATAAAATAATGGGGCAATAGCCCATAAGTCGATGGCCTGGTACACAGCAGATTCTAGACTTTTTTAATAGCACAGGAATTCAAACTATGGATTAGATCTCTCAATGGAATTCCCACCCTCATATCTGGAAAGGCTGGACCTTCCCATGCATACCTGCAGATATAGAAATCAGCCTCATCAATCTGAAAGCCCATCTCCATGGTACAACTCCTTCCAAACGCTTCGCTGCTAATGATTTTCGATGGGATCCATCAGGTACTATCTATACCATTAAGGTTGCCTACCATCAGATTTGCAACATTGATTTTCCCATGTCTATTTGGGCGCAGTGGAGATTAGTTTGGAAGGCAAAATCTCTTCCAAAAATTAAATTCTTTCTATGGACCCTCCTAAGAGGGAAAGTCCTCAACTCTGAGAACCTTAGAAAGCGAGGAATAATCGGGCCATCTCGCTGTCCAAACTGTCAATCTGATGAAGAGACAAGCCAACATATTTTCATAGACTGCCCATTTACTATAGCTTGCTGGAAGGAAGCTTTTTGGAGCCACGATCTCCCTTGGGAGCCTACCACTAGCATCTTTGAAGCACTGCACATATGGAAAAAAAGCTACCCATGGAGAAAAAAAACAAATAACATTGCTCGAAGGGTTTGGAATGCCTTGCCCTATACTCTTCTATGGAACATCTGGTTGGCAAGAAACCGCATGATTTTCAAAGGTAAAGAAAACAGCGTCAGAAAGCTCTACAACAAAGCTTGGAGTCTCAATTTGGAAGCTCTATCCACGAAATGTCAAGGGAAATTGAACACGCTGGACCTCCATGTTGAAGAAAGAAATTACACAGGGTATCTTCTAGACATAAACAACATAGCTCAAAATAGAAGCAATCCCAGTAGCAGAACCAATTCCAGGTATAGCTGGAAACTCAGGATGAAAGAAGAGGAATTTGCACGATGGCTCAGGAATTGCAATACAAATTATCTCTTCTTTGATGGTGCCTCCAAGTCCAACCCAGGAATGGTTGGGGCTGGAGGACTCATCTGCAATGGTAATGGTGATGTTCTAGTTGATTATGAATGGGGACTGGGTACTTTATCCAATAACAGAGCAGAAGCATTAGCTCTCTACCAAGGTCAGCTTCAGCTTCAGAGACTTGGCATAAACACAACTGTAATAATTGGAGATTCAGCCATTGTAATTAGTTTGATGATCTGCGACAGAAAAGCCCCCAACTTGATTCTACAACAAATCATAGGGCGATGCCAAACTCTTGATCAGCAGATGAAAGGGAACCTCTTTTACCATGTTCTTCGATCCCTCAACAAAGCAGCTGATGAAAGGGAAAACAGAGCATGTTCTCATTCTATTGGAAACCTTCGATGTAACGGCTCTGATCAGCATTTTTTCCTGCCATGAACAGATTTATACTCCTCAGCAGCTTCTTCCCACAGCAGATCTCCGCTCTTGGACTCTGAAAACCCATGCTCAGATCCTTTGCAAAGTCTCACATTACAGCTATTTGTCCCTTGGATACGATTCCCATAGATATAATCTCTGCAGTTTCAAATTCTTTCTACCTCTGTGGCGTTCCATTAAGATCTGCGCCCCCTCTTGTGTATGTCCTTTCTCGTGATCCATCGAAAGCACTCAACCATCCTCTGACCACTTTCAACCCTCACTTCATCGATCACTGTTCAACCCAGCCAGTGCACCACACTTATGCGTTTCTCAGCTCTATTGTTTTGTTTTATATGCGCCTCTATCTACTACGCCTTTTTCTGCCTCTGTCTCCCCAGACAGCTTATCAGCTCCCTGTAATGATGACCAGTCAAAGTTTGGCAAAGCGCAACATTTTGAAGCAGGTGAAGACCTCAACGGGCGGCAATCTCATCACACTTTCAAAACTCAAATATGAAATGCAAAGTCTATCTCTTATAATTCCAGTTTGTTAGAATTTATACCATTACTTCCTTTCTCATTGTGAAACAAGCTAGATGTAAAAAAGAAATTGGCACTAAAAATAGCGACAATTGGCCCACCTCTTGCCAATGCTATCTTGTAAATCTGGAGCATCACCTCCTTTCCTTTTTTTGAATACCAATCAGCAATCGATTTTGTGAAAATAATAATAATAATAATAATAATAAATAGCCTCAAGGCTTAGCCCAATTTGTTGAGTGTTCTAATGGGAGGCCATGGGTCAATTCTCCTCAACCCTCTTGAGCTAGGCTCACAATAGGATCATAAAACAATAATAATAAAATAAAATAAAAAACATGTACAAAATATTTAATATATTAAAGTAATTTATTATTTTAAATAGGTAAAAACTTTATAATGATTGTAAAGCGATTAACCTAGTTATTATATAATTAATTATAATTTAAATATTGTTATCCCAAGCGGTAGCTCTAGTGGTGATCGAAGTAATGTGAAATCTATGAAAACTGAAAGATCTAAGGTTCAAATCACCTTGTTTGTAACCCGGTTTATGGGGAGGAGGACAAGTCATAGATCTCGAGAGGTTTACTAGTAGCTATGTGTCAACTATGTTTCAGGTGTGTGTGTGTGTGCCAAGGTTAGGTACTTTATACTACTTTAAAAAAGATGTACATATCAAATCTTCATTAGCTACTGGTTTGACTAGTAGCTATGTGTCAACTATGTTTCAGACGTGTGTGTGTGCCAAGGTTAGCTACTTTATACTACTTTAAAAAATATGTACATATAAAATCTTCATTAGCTACTGGTCTACGGCTTGAGAAGGAGAGGTCATAGACCCCGAGAGGTTTACTAGCTATGTGTCAACTATGTTTTAGGTGTGTGTGTGTGCGCGCGCCAAGGTTAGGTACTTTATACTGCTTTAAAAAAGATGTACATATCAAATCTTCATTACCTATTGGTTTGACTAGTAGCTATGTGTCAACTATGTTTTAGGCGTGTGTGTGTGCCAAGGTTCGATACTTTAAACTACTTTCAAATTTAAGATGTACATATCAAATAGACCCCCAGAGGTTTACTAGTAGTTATGCGTCAACTATGTTTCAGGCATGTGTGTGTGTGTGTGTGACAAGGTTAGGTACTTTATACTAATTTCAAAAATATGTACATATCAAATCTTCATTAGCTATTGGTCTAACTAGTAGTTATGTGTCAACTATGTTTCAGGCCTGTGTATGTGCTGAGGTTTGATACTTTTATACTACTTTCAAATTTAAGATGTACATATCAAATCTTCATTAGCTATTGGTCTGTGGCTTGATAAACCATACCACCTTTTTGTCCAACCTATCCATTTTACCATTTTCTCTATCATTTCAATGATACACACAATAATTTATCGATGAGTATTTGCACAATTTGTAAGGACTATAACATAACTATTTTGATGTGCCAATATAAGATGATAGTTTGCATGTATGAAGATTGATGAGCCCAAGTGAAATTTCCTATTTTAGGGATCTAATTCTTGGTGCCTTGGTCAATCTATCTAAAATGTATTTACAAGTATGATGAAATTATTTTATACCTCAAATATAGTTTTGCAAACTTCTTTTGGGATAAATTCCATATATATGGTCATGGAAATATATGTTGTAGCATGACATTAAGTTGACTAAAAGAGGGAAAAGGAGAGTTAGGGTTCACAAGAGAAGTGAATATTCCTCTTATGCACCCTCTACTGTGAGTATAAATCCCCCATTAAGCCATGGACAGGAAAGAGCATGAGAGGAAGATATTAGAAGAAGAACCATAGAGAGAAAAACATGAGCCAACATCTAGGGGAAAACACCTAATAGAGATAGGGGAGGCGCTAAGGAATATACCAAACCACCATGAAAAAAAAAAAAAAAAACCTGAGGAGGAACCTCTAGGAGATTTTCTTAGACTCGGGGCAAATCCTAATAAACAAGGATAGACAACATTGAGGAGGTTGAATAGAGAAAAATAAAATAAGGGAAATCATAGTTGAAAAGCTGGAAAATTTTGAAAAAAATAATAAACCAAACCTGAGATGCAAACGGGGATCATTCTAGGAGCCAAATATCATGAGGCTAAATATTTCTATCTTCCAGCTGAGAACCACCACCAAGTCTGAAAGAATGGGAATTTTTATTGAGAGTTTTTCATCATTTTGACCACCTCTCTCATCCATCCAAAGCTCCAAATAAAGGTAATGAACACAAACCAAAAAATATGCAACGGAGTTTCGCTAAACAAACAAAAAATTGTATGAAAACAACATATCAACCCAACATACACATGCATTTGATGAGTTTGAAGCCAAAATATATCCTAGTTGTGCCATCATATGTCATGATAAGCCACAATCAACCCAATAGTTTCCATTATTAATCTTGAAGCTAGCTTGAAGGGAAAAAATAAGACTAAGTGTCCTTCCCAGGGATCCCACACAATAATCTCCATCATTTTTGTAGCCTCACAAGATTAAACCATATTCAACCTCAATTCTCTTTGTATCTTCATGCATGCAAACCGCCAAATCAACATTGTACTGTTGGCATGAATTATTTTCTCTACATACATATCAAGACATGGGCACCCTCCATGGGAGAAAATGCAAAATATCATATTTAAATAAGTTTAAGTAATAACATTAGTAAAGATTTACTATGATTTAAAAACCTTACACATAAAAAATACATCTTAAACAATATTACAAATAACAAATATCCACCTTAATTAAAATCATTTTTATATCAATTATATCTCTTTGTATATTCCATACAAGGAATAATATTTTTTGAGGTAATCATTCTATATTTGTGGTTGTGGATAGATTCTAAAAATGGCTCATTTCATACTTTGCACAAAAAAAACCGATGCAACCAAAGTTACAAATCTATTTTTCAAAGAAGTTGTAAGATTGCATGGGTTATTGAGAACCATTGTTTCAAACAAAGATACCAGATTCATATGATTCATAGGTCATTTCTGGAGGATGTTATGGAAGAAAATTGGAAGATTTCTAAGTACAGGTCAACTTACCACCCACAAACATATGGGGAAACAAAAGTTGTGAATAGGAATTTAGGAAACATCTTGAGATGCTTGATCTTGAGATGTTTGTTTTTTATATTAATTCCTTAAGAGAAGTCACAATCCTCAAATGTAAAACAAGTTTTGTTGTTGTTTTTTTTTCCAATAACAATAATGAAGTGGTTTTATATTTTTTTAAATAAAATGATTTTATAAAAATGGTGGTCTCTTGAAACATAGTTGACACATAGCTACTAGTAAACCTATGGGGGCCTATGACCTCAACATAGTTGACACATAGCTACTAGTAAACCTTTGGGGTCTATGACCTTACCTCACATAACTACTAGTAAACCTTTGGGGTATATGACCTTACCTCACATAACTACTAGTAAACCTTTGGGGTCTATGACCTCACCTCCTCTCCGTAAATCGAGTTAAAAGCAAGGTGATTTTAACCATAGTTGAAACATAGCTACTAGGAAACCTTTGAGGGTCTATGACCTCAACATAGTTGACACATAGATACTAGTAAACCTCTGGGGCCTATGACCTCACCTCCTCTTCAGGGTTACAAACAGGGTGATTTTAACCTTACATCTCTCAGTTTTCACATATTTCACATTACTTCAATCACTAGTTGAGCTACCCCATGGGACAACAATATTTAAATTATAATTATTTATATAAATTATAATTAATTATATAATAACTAGTTTAATTGCCTTACCATAATTATAAATTTTTTTCCTATTAAAATAATAAATTACTTTAATATATTAAATATTTTTTATATGTTTTTTTTTTTTTTAATGATCTTATTGTGAGCCTAGCTCAAGAGGGTTTAGGTGAATTGACCCATGACCTCCCATTTTAATTTTTCATTTAATCTTCCTCTTTAGTACTCTTTTTCTTGTTCTTGGTCCTTCCTTATTTTTATTTAGTTATAATATATTTTATATTATCTTAGGAATTATAATAGTAATATATAAATAAAATTTTAAAAAATTTATTAAAATAAATATTTTTAACCCCTTTTACTTAAATATGTATTATTAAATTATTTTAGTCTTACCTTTATTACCCTATTCTAATATTAATAAAATTTTAATCATTTTATTAACATATTTATTAATAAATTCTAATTTATTATTCATTAACCCCTTTTAATAAAAAATTCTTAACATATAAGATTTTAATATTATTCCCTAACAACTATCTCTGGTTAATGATGCATCCACACTATTTATTCATTAATATCGATTATCTTTTTCACTTTGTCCTGAGGATGAACCACATTATAAGGTTCAAAGTTTCGACCAAATCCCAATGATGTGATTAATCTTAAAGACATTTATCTAAGTTATGAGGTGTAAACCAATTAATTTGAGTGAGGATTAGTCCCTCACTATGTTTTAGATTCAAACTTGATCAAGAGGGAGAGTGAGAATGGAAATCAATTTTAAGGAAATTAATTCACAATCCTAATTATAACATCCACTATAAGTAAATTGTTCACTTATCCAAAATACTAACCCCAACCCAAAAAAACTAGTTTGTTTACTCGATTTAGAGGGTGCATGGATGGTGGTTTGTGTACTGCTGGCAAAGGATGGGTGACACCACCTTGCCTTCTAGTTTGTTCTCCCTTGTTGCTAGACGTTTCGTGATCCATAAGAATGTTCTCCATGGCATTGCGCTGCTGTCAAGGATTTCGTAATGAGGAATCATTTATTCAATATATTATATAAAAAATAAACATATCCATACTAGTAAAAAATCAAGAAAGGAGCCCATTTTTTTTTCAAAACATAAGGGGGTTATTGTGGACACAAAAAAGTCATTGATTGGAGCTAAAAATTGAGAATAGTCCATCAAGAACATTCTAGTTATTTTAAGGTCCTCCATGAAAGTGACTAGCTCAAGATGGGTGAAGCTTTTGATGTAGGAGGATTCTTAATTTTATCCATGTGTATATTTTTTTCAGTAACTAAATGTGACTTTATAAACGTAGGGCCCTATTTTCATTATGATACATATGATATCTTGTGGGGCGCTACCATTACTATAGTATTAGTCACATTGGTCTCTTAGAATTGGTCTGTAGTAGTCATTTCCATTAGGAAAGGGTGCTCAGTTGGAGGATGATGTCTAGCTAGAAAATCGTGTATTATTGGCAGAGGGTGTCTAGCTGGTGGTTAGTGCACTGCTGGTGAAGGATGGGTGAAACTTTCTTGGTTTCTGGTTTGTGCTCCCTTGTTGTCAGGCATTCCACGATTCACATGAATGTTATCCATGGTGTTGCGCTAATGTCAAAGAGTAGATGAGGATTGGCCCTTAGTGCTTCATGTAGGTTGCCTATAGGGTATGGTATCTTGCGAGGTAGAATCCACATGGATATGATAGAGGAGTTATTTACAAACAAGGAAGTATCATGGATTTGAAGCCCTAGAGTACCGATAATAGATTGCAATTTTTCCCACACATGGCGTATCTGAAATTCCATGTCCTGAACACAACCCTCCAACACCACAGTGGTGTCTCCCTGGTTTCTGAGGTGGAGACCGAATAGATTGCGGAGAGCCTAAATGTTCTCATTGATGATTCCCAACTCCCAGACCTTGAATTATACAACTAAATGATGGTGGCGATGGGGGATGCTATCATCGAATTGATTAGTGCCTTAGCTATGCCAGGGAGGGAGAGTCATTTTGCCTCTACCTCTGCCTCCCCTGTGGGGTCTTCCATGCTCTCTCACCATAGCAACTACGTAGGGAAACTATAACCAATTAATTTATCTTCTATTACCTTCAACTATTTATTGCTAGTGCATATGCCTTATGTTTCCCATGCTTCCGAGCTTCTTAAGTCCACAAGCATGTCATTACTACTATTAGGTGGATGTGTGTACCAGTACCTGATGGGCCATAAATGTTGATTCAAGATGAGCATGCCACCATCGAAACTCCTTCAATTGTGGACAAACAAGAGGGAAGGCCATAGGTGTCACCATTTCCTAAGAGTGATTACTTTGGATGCATTAATCATGAAGGGGATTAATGCATCCCTCTACCGTTTCGACACACTAATTCGGGGCCCTTTAAATATTAAATACACACACACACACACACACACACACACACACATTACATTTTAAATTTTATCATGGAGTTCAACCACACAAAACTAGATGGAAAAATAACCTTACTACGTAACTCAATGCCAAATCTAAATAGAGATACATTTATAACTTCAACATTCTTCAAATTTAGAGCTTCAAATAAAGGAAAAAATGTAAGTTTTAATCTTTAAATAATAATTCTAGATACTAAAGATAAAAATAATACCTTAAACAATTACGAATTTCATTTGGACGCCCCAAGAGTGAACGTGGACGTGGAAAAGATATAAAGGGAGTAAACTTAAGTCTTAGAACATAAAGGATATTTCTAAAATTCCAACAAAGGCAACACCATATTCACTAGATACACTATGATTATGTAGAGTATCCTTTATTTATATCTAATCTCTTAATGTGAAGTCATATAAATATAAAAAATTAAATTAAATTAAATATTTATTATAGTACATTAAATATTTTTATTTTAATCAATTATTATTATATTCAATTTATTGTTAAACATGATTAATATATTTATAATAAATTACAAAATTTATATTATATTCTTAATTGCAATATTTTTTAAAATAGTTATCAACCAAATTAATTATTTAATTAATTATATATCCTCTATCCAATGGTATATGAGTTTGACATTTCAAATTTATATGATATTTTTCATCTAATTTATTTTAAACATAATGCTTGAAATTTTTTGAAAAGTTTTAAAAAGGTTGAATAAAAAATCAATATCATAAAATATACACAAAAAATAAATTTAAGAAAATACCACTATCTTCTTTTGCCATTCCTTTTCAAAAAGATACTCTTTGTTTTTCAATTTATTTAAATATTTGGAAAAAACCTTACCACATGTGTCTGCAAAATGCACTAATACATTAGCCATTTTTTTTTTGGCACTAATAAATTATGTAATAGGGAGATTAAAAAGATTTTTTTTTTAGAAACATTAACCAATTTTTTTTTGCACTAATAAATTATGTAATATGGAGATTAAAAGGAAAACAACTATTAAAAAATAGATATATGGAATCTAATTATACAAATCTATGTAAGTTTGCAATTTCATTAACTATGCATAGTAAGTGCATTAATTAAAACAAGCCATTAATTTGGTTAGCTTGAATGTATGCATGGCATAAACATA